>CM063507.1:9258246-9283246 GCA_032207245.1 Pardosa pseudoannulata | reverse complement strand
TCTAATCAGAATGGACACTGACCGAACAACAAAAAGGGTCTTCGATGCAAAACCTACAGGAACGCGAAGACGAGGAAGACCCAACCTGAGATATACAGACTGTCTGGAAAGAGACCTTCAGGTGCTTAAGGTAAAAAAACTGGAAGAATTTGAACCCTAGAAGGATGTCTTAGAGAAAGCTTATTGAGAAGGCCAGGGCCCATCCTGGGCTGTCATGCTACTTGATGCAAAACCTACAGAAACGCGAAGACGAGGAAGACCCAATCTGAGATGGACAGACTGCCTGGAAAGAGACCTTTAGGTGCTTAAGGTAAAAAAAAAACTGAAAGAATTTGAACCCTAGAAGGATGTCTTAGAGAAAGCTTATTGAGAAGGCCAGGGCCCATCCTGGGCTGTCATGCCATTGAACAAGAAGAAGACATGTGCAAAAAAGCATCGTAAATGCTGGGTAGATCCGTGAATTGTACTGTGAAGACTCCCCTTTGTCCGAGCACGGGCCGAAACAGCTGATCGGATCCCACCTGTTTACTACCAGGACAATAGTGTAGCGTCGCAGAGTCTGGGATGCTGACAGTTCGTTTGAATGGGTGTCACGCCCCTTGAGAGGTGGCGGTAATGAGACGATAGGATTGCACCCAGCTTTTTAGAATCGGAAAGCCAGAGAATGAAGATTCATCTATAAAACTAACTGTAACTTTAGCTGGAGTTCTCAAGTAACTGGGATCTTAACTGACCCAAAAATAGTTAGCTGGGCCGTAACTGACCCCCAGGATAAAAAGCCTACAATTTTGCGACTCGGGGCTTTTCGTCATTTTTTACGTAGGTGTGTTGACCTCGTGGAGGCTTTCGCGTTTTGTTACCGGGCCAGGTTTCTAGTTCGAGAGATACGTCAAGTCCGCTCATATAGGAGCGGCAGAATCTCGGATACCGAACGGGGGATAAATTGGGTTTGATTGCTTCCTGAAAAGCCTCCACACTTGTATGAGATTATTAAATCTCGTTTTTCTTTCGACTGTGATCGTCGTGAGGAAGTTTATACCGGCAACCATCCTTTGCAGTTCTACATGATTTGGGAATTAACATCCCTTTGTAAAAAGTCGTAGTTAATCAAGAATAAATGTAAACTTCAAATTATATCTTCACTGTGATCCATTTTTCACGTTACCTCTCAGTTCAGAATTTTAAGAATATCATCTTTAGGGAAACCTCTACCAATTTTAAAATAAGCATTAGTTATTAGAATTTTGTTATTGTTGTCAGGCAAAACCATTACAGAGTTGGATTCAAGTACTTCCGAAACAAGGTCAGATACAGCATAGTGATTAATTGATCTTTTGATATAAATGGCAAGGCCACCCTGAGCGTGTGAGCTTTCCATAGCACGATCCTTACGGTAAAGTAAATAATTAGCAATGCTATACCTAATATCCGGTTTTAATTTAGTTTCTTGAATTAATACTATATCTATATCAGAATCTTCTAAATAATTCCTAAGTTCGGTAATTTTATTACCGAGGCCGTTTGCATTCCAAAATAAAATATTGAGGGTAGAGAGACATTGATATTTATCCATCATGGGGGTTGTCGAAATAATTAGCTATAACTTCGAAAGCCATCAGGAGTTTTTGAATAGGATCGTTGTTTTCTTTCATAATTTTTCACGTTACCTCTCAGTTGAGAATATTGAAGTCGTCACAGTACTCCCATTTCGAGAATTATCCCTAGGTAGGGAAAAAATTGAAGTATGGAAAGAACCCACCTTTCTACCCGGGTAATTGCAGAGTTTACCCTCCTTTTCCATGCTCCTTGGCATATGTTGTGTGTGGCTCTAAAAAAATGGCCGACTTCCCTGCTAATGTGTTCATGGAGTTGGAGTTAGTACAAATTTCTTCGATTGCTCATGGTTCATAATTTATCACAAATGGTGTACATTATTGTTTTAAGGAAAAACATTTGTTAGCTATTCAATACAGTTATACCGTAGTACATACAAAGTGAGTGATAACGTATTTTTAACATCAATAAAAGTGTTGTAGCTAAAATTATAATTTCGTGTATTAAAATGTTTCATACATATGTCAGAGTTGATTGTGTGAAAAAAAAATCTAAAATTGATCAATTTGCTTGCTTGAAACTTACTTTGAACTCATTGAGTTATTATCTGTTAGGTAGTAATATATATATATATATATATATATATATATATATATATATATATATATATATATATATATATATATATATATATATATATATAAATATATAAAAGTATGTAATGTAAGTATATAATATAAAAGTATATAATAAATATATAAAAGTATATGTTTGATATGTAGTAAATAATAAGCAGATTTTTGACTTTGTTTTGAGTTGGGGGGGAATATTTAAAATAACAAATACAAAATGTTGTGGTGATCACAGGACACAACAGATGGCACCACTAGACCACCGTGTACCACAGACTGACCGGTACTAACTAGTTTGACGAGTTCACGACTGGTACTACAAGCTGTAGGTACTCTCTGAGATGCGCGCTCTCCCCTTGGATGTTATGCACATGTTTTTCTCCCTATTTGGTGATATATTCGATGCAGAATAAAATTGTTAAGTTTTTATTAATGTTGTGCTTATTTATAACAGTTCTCTCAAACATATCTGCTTTGCCCAACACGAACCGTTATAAGTGGTGACCCTTAAGATTTTCGTAACCTTCGGCAGATTTTTTGCATCGAATTTGCAACCATGTGCATTTTTTACGCCATGTTCTAAAATCCTTTTCAATCCTGCTATTGCCAATAAGTTTCACGTCGTTGCCGTTTTCCACGAAGAAATATATATCATTCCTGTTACTTCAAGCACGATATTTCATCATTTTTTTAAAAAAATGTGTTTTTTTGAAGCTACTTGTGTTTAACGCTAGAAACGCGCTTGTGCCAACTTGGATTATTGTGTGCCATTTTTCATCACCAGTAAGGACCATGTGATCTTCAAAATCTTTCTGCATCTTCATTCTGAGTTTTAGTGTTATGCCACCACAGTGTTCAATTGAAAATTTAAATATTCAGCGATCATCCTGAACGGATATTCCTTGTTCCCGGCAAAATGCATTTTTTCTACATCACTTCTACTTTGTGTTACATTTTTGTGCTCATACATATCAGTGCTTTTCTATTTTTGGATTACCTCGTCGATTCGTCGTTTTCACAGTAAGCAAAATATATTTTTTTCTTTTCAAAAATTTTCTTTATATTATTTAATGCATTTTTATTGCATATCACATGTATTGCCAGCAGTTCCCTACCGCAATTAAATTCAACTACTACGTTCACAATAACTGAGCCATAGCTAAATGTAAAATATTTTTGTGTATTTATTCTGCATTGCTCTATTTTGTGTTTATATTTTATATATTGTATTGCACTGTGTACCTATATATATAGTATACCAAGTTATTTTTATTTTTTGTCTTTATAATTTACCTTTTCTCATTGTGCAAAAATGACTGAACCAATTCCTAAGGCAGAACAGGTGATGCCTGCCGAAGTCGCGCGCGTTGCTATCAAACCACCGCCATTTTGGAAGACGAATCCAAAGCTTTGGTTCATCCAGCTTGAATCCCAATTCGTTCTGGCTAGTATCACGGCAGATGACACCAAATTTCACTACGTTGTATCAGCTATGGACTCAGAGATGCTAAATTCGGTTTGTGACATTCTCGTTAATCCACCAAAAGGAGATTCTTATAACAGATTAAAAGCTAAACTCATAGAATTACATTCAGAGAGTGAGACTTCCAAAATTAGAACTCTACTACAAGGCCTCGAACTTGGTGACCAACGCCCATCTCAACTGCTCACACGCATGCGGGCACTGGCCGGAGACACTGTTGGGGAGCCGTTACTCAAATCCTTATGGATGAACCGATTACCTACCACAATGCAATCTATTATTGCCGTGCTTAATGAATCCCTAAATGGCCTTGCATCGGTGGCAGATAAAATCCATGAACTGTCAGCGGGATCTAACATTCAGGCTCTCGATAGTGCTCCGGTAGCACAAAATGATAACACTAGAATAGCGCGTTTGGAAACGAAAATTGAAGAGTTAACTGGGCTAATCGGCGAACTGAGTACCAGTGCTAGGAGAAACTCTCGCTCTCGATACAGGAGAGATAGCGCTAAGAGGCATTCAAGAAGTCGCTCAAAAGTACGCACCAATCCTGATATTTGCTTCTACCACGCAAAATTTGGTAAAAACGCCAGAAATTGTCGTCTCCCTTGCAATTTTTCCCAGCAGGAAAACTAGAACGGCGATCGCTCAACGGCCGAGAACGCGACCGCCAAATTCGCCGAATTCTGTTGGCCGACCGCACGACTAATTGTAAATTTTTGATAGACACAGGCGCAGATTTATCCGTTTTGCCGAGATCATTTGTTCCACAAACGCAGCCATCAAAAAATTTAATTTTGTTTGCCGCGAATGGATCCCAGATCGCCACATTTGGCACCAAACGCTTAAAACTTGATTTAAACCTTCGCCGACCATTCACATGGTCATTCGTAGTTGCGGATGTTAAACAGCCTATCATTGGTGTCGATTTTCTGAAACATTATAACCTTTTGGTGGACGTAAAAAATGAGAGATTAATCGACTCTATTACTAAACTGACCTCAGGAGGCATTTCGGTGAATTACAAAACAGATAATCCAAACATATCAATTTTACTTGGTACCTCGGATTTTGATAAACTTTTGAATGATTTCCCCGGATTGACTAATCCTTCACAGCCAATCAAGTCGATAGAAACAAATGTACCGTTTCATCATATTGAAACAACTGGTCCCCCTGTTTTTTCAAAACCTAGACGTCTATCGCCCGAATTACTTAAAATCGCGCGTCAGGAATTTGAATACCTCATGACTCAGGGCATCATTCGACCTTCTAACAGCCCGTGGGCAAGCCCGTTACATATGGTAAAAAAAACCCAATGGTGAGTGGCGTCCTTGCGGTGACTACCGACGCTTAAACGCCAATACTATTCCGGATCGTTACCCACTGCCCCATATCCAGGATTGTACGCAGATTTTTCATAACAAATTTTTTCGACTATAGATCTCACGCGAGCGTATCACCAAATTCCAGTAAATCCTGCGGATATTACCAAGACTGCTGTTACGACTCCGTTTGGCTTATTTGAATATGTGTT
Organism: Pardosa pseudoannulata; assembly: GCA_032207245.1. Classification (NCBI taxonomy): domain Eukaryota; kingdom Metazoa; phylum Arthropoda; class Arachnida; order Araneae; family Lycosidae; genus Pardosa; species Pardosa pseudoannulata. The sequence continues at coordinate 9,278,040 of CM063507.1, read as the reverse complement.
CATGCCTTTCGGATTGCGTAACGCAGCACAAACATTCCAACGTTTTATTCACCAGGTACTTTCTGGTTTAGATTATTGTGTGCCGTATCTTGACGATGTTTTAATTGCTTCCTCGACGCCGGAAGAACATAAAATGCATCTACAACAAGTTTTCACCCGTTTGTCTCACCATGGCTTAAAAATTAATCCCGCTAAGTGTGTTTTAGGAAAACCTTCTGTAACCTTTCTAGGATGCCTCATTACACCAGAAGGCGTTAAACCTCTGCCCGAAAAAGTGCAGGCTATCAGGGAATTTCCTAAACCACAAACTTTTGTGGAACTAAAACGGTTCTTAGCAATGTTAAATTTCTATCGCCGTTTTTTGCCTCATGCCGCACATATGCAAGCTCCCTTACACGAGTATTTAAAAGATTCGAAGAAGAATGACAGGAGACAAATTCCCTGGACAGATGATGCTACGTCCGCATTTAATAATTGTAAAACATCCTTAGCCAACGCTGTTACTTTAAGTTATCAGGAGCCAAATCGAAGTATCTGTCTCATGGTTGACGCATCAGACTCCGCCATAGGGGCAGCCTTGCATGTTATTAAAGACGGTAACATGAAACCCTTAGCATTTTTTTCGCGTAAGTTATCCCCTACCGAAAAACGTTATAGCACTTACGATAGGGAACTACTGGCAATATACGCAGCGGTGAAACACTTTAAACACAACTTGGAAGGACGCACCTTTACAATTTTCACGGACCATCGCCCTCTAACGTATTTATTTACAAAAAATTCTGACTCGGCATCTCCACGACAAATCCGTCAATCGAGCTATATTGCTCAATTCTGTACAGATATACAGCACATCAGCGGCAAGGACAATGTTGTGGCTGATGCATTATCTCGAGTCTGCGAAATCAAGAGTTCGTCGATTGGTCTTGAGTCCATTGCCAGAGCTCAACAAGACGATGAGGAGTTACAAAATCTCCTGCGTGATAAAGACCACTCGCTAAATTTACAACCGATGCCTGTTACTTCTAAACTTAGTGTATTGTGTGATGTTGCAAACAACAAAATCCGTCCATTTATCCCTACGGCCCTGCGACGAACGATTTTTCAACAATTGCATAATCTTGCACACCCTGGTATCCGTGCTACAAAAAAGTTGATCTTAGACGGTATGTTTGGCCGGCAAGTTCTAAAGATGTTACCGAATGGACACGGGCATGCAAAGACTGCCAAACTTCGAAAGTAGTGCGACATACAAAAAGTCCACACCAACAATTTCCCCTTGTGTCAGACAGATTTGAACATGTACATCTTGACTTGGTGGGACCCTTACCGCCATCCGACGGATTCAACTATTTGTTGACATGCATTGATCGATTTTCACGTTGGCCAGAAGCCATCCCAATCACTGACATGTCAGCTGAAACAGTAGCCAAAGCATTTCTACACCACTGGATCGCCAGATTTGGAGTTCCGACCACCATCACGACCGACCAGGGTCGTCAATTTGAATCATTCCTTTTTACCAACCTGAACAAGATGCTCGGCATTCGCCGAATAAGGACAACTCCATATCATCCTTGTGCGAATGGAATGATTGAACGTTCCATCGTTCACTTAAGCAAGCCCTCAAGTGTCACAACAATAATAAGTGGACAGAAAGTTTGCCACTTGTACTTTTAGGTCTCCGCTCTGCCTTTAAAGAGGACCTGGGAGGTACGTGTGCTGAGATGCTCTATGGCATCCCCCTTAGGCTACCTGCAGATTTTTTTCAACATTCAACGACCAACTACAACAACCCGTCGACGTTCCTTAAAACTCTGTCTGAACAAATGCATCGATTGGCACCTGTACCCACAACAAATCATAACCGACAGACCTCATTTGTGCATCCAGCGCTGACGACGTGCACTCACGTCTTCGTGAGGAACGATGCTGTCAAATCTCCTCTTACTCGTCCATATGATGGTCCTTTTCGTGTCATCGAAAGAAATTCAAAACACTTCACCCTGTTTATTCATGGAAAAAATTCGGTGATAAGTGTTGACCGACTTAAACCTGCTTTTCATCTTGGAGAATCAACTTCACACTCTAATACTTCAACTACAGATATGTCACCGAATCCTACAGCTGATGGTCCATCGTCATCTACAACAGTTCCTGGACACCTTGACCAACGTCAACCGACTCCTTCTTCACCTGATCCGGGTCAGCTGGAGCAGAAGCCTCAACTTGGACGTAAGAAATGGACATTTAAAGACCCGATGTCTGCAGCTCCAACTGTTACTCGTTCCGGACGTCACGTCAGATTCAATCCACGGTACCTTCCCAGTTAGCCTCTCGTGTCTTTGACACTTAGGGGGGAGTACTGTGGTGATCACAGGACACAACAGATGGCACCACTAGACCACCGTGTACCACAGACTGACCGGTACTAACTAGTTTGACGAGTTCACGACTGGTACTACAAGCTGTAGGTACTCTCTGAGAGGTGCGCTCTCCACTTGGATGTTATGCACATGTTTTTCTCCCTATTTGGTGATATATTCGATGCAGAATAAAATTGTTAAGTTTTTATTAATGTTGTGCTTCTTTATAACAGTTCTCTCAAACATATCTGCTTTGCCCAACACGAACCGTTATAATGTTAATAGGTTATAATGTGAATAATTTTTCAGCTTCAAATGAACCATTCCCCCAAAATCATTCCTAGAATTTAAAACAATTTCATTCAAGCAGTATTCGGACTTTTGTTCACATTTTCCAATAGGAAAGGTTAAGTTTTTTCAAAGTAAAGTAAATAAATAAATAAAAGTTTTTAAATTGAATAAAAACTAATTTTTATTGTACGCTTTATGTAGTTTACTGCAGATTTAGTTTTAAAAAATTGTGAAGAATGTTAACTTGAAGAATAATTTCAATATGTAATAAATAATTTAACCATAAAATTAAAAACAATTTACGATTTAGAATTTTTACACTTAAAAAAAAAAAAAAAAAAAAAAAAAAAAAAAAGAAAAAAAGATATATTTTTTATAGTAGAATGTACAAATAATGGGATTCCACTTTCGAATGACCGTGGTTCTGAAGACAATTCTGAGAAATCACTGATTATGTAAATAGTTTTTTTTTTCTTTTTACCTTCCAAATAAACGAGTGGATGGCGCCATCTATTAACTAAAAAGCTATTTAAGTAATCTTGAGCACGTGTCGAGGATTAATACAACGTGTTAAACATGGAAGGTGAGGCAAATTTGTTTTTATTCGTATGATCTTTTACTTTTTAAAACAATTAACATTAACTGGTAAAAATATGCAATTCTATTGCATTATTCAGACAATGTTCTCAGTTTATTCTAATGGACAGTAAATAGCCTGATTTAAGCATGAGAAAATTACTCATTGTAATATTTTTCAATATAGTACTTTAGAATCTTATATTTTTCTATCAAAGAATATTCAAGAGAAATTCTCTTTTATTTTTTATTAAGTGAAATAATTATTCAATATTGCTGTATACATTTTAGAAGAATAGTAAAATTTAAACTTATGAATATTTGATAGAAAAATGTAAGTTTTTAAATTATTATTTTATTATAACATTTTTTCAGAACAATGTTTTTATCTTTAAAAATCAGGCTATTTACTGCCCATTATAGACAGCTTAAAGTATAAAGTTTATAATAGCAAAAAAAGTGATTTTAAAATAATAAAAAAAAGATAAAAGAAATTGACAGTTAAAAATAAAAATCAATTTTAAAAATTGTCAAAAATGTAAAAAAATATTAGAAATAAAATATTAAATCATAAAAATAATAATAAATATTAAAATTAATAAATTAATTACAAGAAAATATTAGAAATACTACCACTTCTCAAGCTCATTTCTTAGCAGAAACTAATTTTATAAACTTAAAACGACAAAAACTAACAAAAATAAAAGTAAAAAATTAAATACATTTCAATTGAAAGGAGAAAATTGATAGAATATATTGTCAAAAATGTAAATAAAATAATAAAATAACTGTAGAATTGAGTGGTTTAGTTAATTTATTAGTGAATAGATGGCGCCTGTGAGCCAATCAATTTTATACCGGAAGTGTAAACACCCAATATTGGCAGTCCCGATCTTCTTGTCCAAATAAATATTTTATTGTAATAAATTTATTAATTTTACTATTTATTATTATTTATATAATTTAATATTTTATTTCTAATAATTTTTTTACATTTTTGACAATTTTTAAAATTGATTTTTATTTTTAACTGTCAATATTTTTAAAATTTTTTTATTATTTTAAAATCACTTTTTGCTATTATAAACTTTATACCTTAAGCTGTCTATAATGGGCAGTAAACACGCTGATTTTTAAAGATAAAAACATTGTTCTGAAAAAATGTTATAATAATGTAATAAATTAGAAACTTACATTTCTCTATCAAAAAATATTCATAAGTTTAAATTTTACTATTCTTCTAAAAAGTATACAGCAATATTGAATAATTATTTCATATAATAAAGAGTAAAAGAGAATTTTTCTTGTATATTCTTTGATAGAAAAATATAAGCTTCTAAAGTACTATATTGAAATATATTTCAATGACGAAATTTCTCATGCTTAAATCAGGCTATTTACTGTCCATTACAATAAATTGAGAACAAACGTTGTCTGAATAATGCAATAGGATTGCATATTTTTACTACACAGTTAATGTTAATACTTATATGTTTTGCAGTTAATGTTAATTGTTTTAAAAAGTAAAAGATCATACAAATAAAAACAAATTTTCCTCACCTTCCATGTTTAACACGTTGTATTAATCCCTTGAATAACGTGCTCAAGATTACTTAAATAGCTTTTTAGTTAATAGATGGCGCCAGTGAGAAAAGCAATTTTCAACCGAAGGTGTAAGCAACCAAAATTGGCTGTCCCGACTCGTTTATTTTGAGGATAAATTCAATTTTTGTTTATTGTTTCAATAAACCAACAACCTGAAAAAGCCATTGAAATTAAGAGAAAAAGATGGCAGAAGTTTGAATATTTCAAAATTTTTTATTATATATTGATAAAATATAGTTGTATCGTAAATTTTTCTTTATTTGATCAAAAACAGTTTTTTTAAGCAATCGTTCCTACAATCCATCTAAACAATCATGGCATAGACAAATTACACTTTGTTATGGACTGTGCTTATTGTGTTATAATTTGAGCAATCGTGGTTGCACAGATAATAACAGTGGTGTGTTTTATGTCTTGGCGACAAAACGAGATGTTGCGTTTTCCTTGGTCAACGGCGACTCTCTACCGTTGGTTAATTATCCATACAAGAGATGAGGTAATAGAAAAGTGTTCATTCACCTCCACAACACATGGGGAACATAGTAGAAGAAACAAGAACTTGAAATAAATTCTACAAACGTATCCATGTGGAATGAAATGTATAAGATCAGATTAAACATTCAGACATTCAGTACTCGAGAACTCTGCCTTTCACTTTAAGATGATTTTATTATTAACATTACGACAACAACACAAAAATAACATCAACAATTACACACCCAACATAGGCAACTAAAAAAACTAAACTACTACAGTCGAACGTCGATACCTCGACTTCCTATAAGTCGAATAATCCACTAACTCGAACTTTTAATCAGGTCCCTAATCATTTCTATACTTTTCTTTATAAAACTGTCTCGATAACTCGAAGTGAACATCTAAATCGAAGTTTTTGTGATAGATTTCTATGATAGAAAACACAATTCTGTTCAAAACTTCGAATGCCAGTTCATTCTTGTCTTTCGAGCCCCGTCGAGCCTCTTGACCTTCGAGAATCTTCGATCTCGAAGGTCACGAGAAAGCACAGGACGCTATTCACATCTTGCAACAATACCTAGAGACCACCGAAGGTACAGACAACACCCTATTTAACTGTGTTCAAAAGTTAGGTGACTTCGTGACTGCCTACATCCTTATGAATAATTACCTATTTTCAATGAGATTTACATGGTATGTATAATAATTAATATGTAATGAGGCCAAATTTCTTGAGTTTTAACAAACCTTTTCAACCCATTCTTCTTTTGTTGTTTACATAGGCTATTAAAAAATTGAAATTCGTACAACTATAGTATTATGGCACATTTCAAACCATTTAAACCATATCGCCCCATCTTAAGTGCCAGTATAGAGGAATGGGAGGTAACTTCGATAACTCGAACTTCGGATAAGTCGAATATTTTTTAGGGTCCCCTGGGATTTCGAGTTATCAAAGTTCGACTGTAATACAAAACTCCAGGTCAAGGTAATTAGGTTTAACGGAGTACCTAGCGAAGTGTAAGGTCTTCACTTTAACCTCTGAAAGTAAGCAGACCAAAACATAAATTTAGGCAAAAAGTGATCCAAACAAAAATTTAATACACTCCAGCTCACAAGGAAGCGAGGAGGTTAGGACGTTCTCATAAATAATTATGAGTAAACAACGCCTTGTATAATTATGGGATAATTAGACTGTAGCCTTGACTATAAACATTCGATATGGTTAACAGCAATGCATGGATTCAACAACATGAAGCTCAGAAAAAATAAAAATTAATACAATAATAAAAATAACACAGCAAAAAGTTGCACCTTGGTACAGCAAATAAAAATAAACAAAAAATGACAGCACTAATAAAAAGATATATTTTTGAGTTTTATAAAATTTTTATTAATCATTTTTTCAGTTTTTTTTTAAATTTTTATAAACATAAAACAAGACAAAACATTACGCAAATTAAAAATAAACGAGAGCAAAGTAGAGACAAAGGCTCCTCTCAGCGTCACCTATATATAACAAAATGAAAAGAGAAGAATTGGTGGATTACGATTAAAACATATATCGAATCTTAACAGCCTTTTGATGGGGGTCCTGACGCTTGCTCCGCTTGCCCTGTCGGAGAACAGGCCCAGGCTTTAGAATTTGGTTGACCATCTTTATTAGAGACATACCACATCATTATACCACAACACTAGCTATGTTCGCTGACGACACAGCAATACTTGCTAAAAATAGAAACATTGTGCAGTAACGATCAGCAAGTGTCCACTGATGTTTATTACAGTAGCATGGCCTAACTGAAGACTGAGTGTCTTTGAAAAAGACACACAAATATAAAAAAATCAAAGTTTATTTTTTTCTTTCTTACAATAACGTAATAAAACAGTTAAACAAAACATCCAAAACAGTTGTCCGATAATACAAAACTATTTGCAAATTCAACATTCTGGCAAGTGACTAATTTATGTAACTTACCTTTGGAAGAAAACTATATCGACGAAGCAAATGCACGACGAGCAACAGGCAACAGCAGGCAAAAGCTGACTTCAAAGGTGGTATTTCAACTGAATCCTATGGGTCGAGCCCGTCAATTCAGAGGCTTCTGTCAGTAAGAACAAAAATGACAACGAGCGAAAAATAAACACATAAAAGACCAAAGAGACAGAAGGGTGGATTCGTGAGTTTATAGCACAAAGAGTAGAGAGTTTAGGGATAGAAAAACATAAAATATTTTTGCGGCCAGTGACATCCGTACAAAATAAACAGAAAATAATGAATTAAAATGATCAAAATAGAAAAAATTGAAAATTTTGAAAAAATAAAAAATAAGTGTTTTAAAAATAAATAAACTGCATTAAAAATCCCAAAAAGGCCTAAAGAATAATAAATAAATATAAAAAACAATTTTTAATAATTTAAATTTAGTTTTTGAATTTTTGTCATCGTCAGGGACAGAACCGTGCACCCGAGGAATACGATAATGTAACAAATACCCTATTAAAATTTGTATCTTTTACAAACATTATTAGTATAAGATTTCCCTCCATATAAAAATTATTACTACACCAAATTAAAAAATTTAACTATGTAACTGTACACAAAACAAAATTGAGAACAAAAATATGCAAAAGGAACACAAAAGACATTTACTCCATTTTTTTAAAGTGTTCTGAAAACAAATCCGAGTAAATAGAATGCAATTATTCTAATGTGTATAGCAGTAACAAATACCCTCTTAAAATTTGTATCTTTTTCAACCATTATTAGTATAAGATTTCCCTTTATATAAACATACTACTACACCAAATTAAAAAACTTAGCTATGTAACTAAACACAAAACAAAATTGAGAACACAAATATGCAAAAGAAACACAAAAGAGATTTACTCCATTTATTTAAAGTTACGTGAAAACAGATCAGAATAAGTAGAATGCAATTATTCTAATATGTATAGCATTAACAAATACCCTCTTAAAATTTGTATATTTTACAAACGTTATTAGTATAAGAATTCCATTTATATAAAATTACTACTACACCAAATTAAAAAAACTTAACTATGTAACTATACACAAAACAAAATTGAGAACAAAAATATACAAAAGGAACACAAAAGACATTTAATCCATTTGTTTAAAGTGTTCTGAAAACAAATCTGAATAAGCAGAATGCAGTTATTCTAATATGTACAGCAGCAAAAATTACCTTCTTTAAATTTGTATTTCTAGATCAATTATAAATATGAAAATTCCTTTTATATAAAAATACAACAAACCAGATTAAAAAAGTTAATTATGTAACTGAGAACAAAACAAAACTGAGAACAAAAATATACAAAATAAACACAAATGACATTTACCCGATTTGTTTAAAGTTTTCTGAAAACAAATCTGAGTAAGCAGAATGCAGTTATTCTAATATGTAAAGCAGCAAAAAATACCCTCTTAAAATTTGTTTTTCCAGAAACATTAAAAGTATAAGAATTCCTTTTATATAAAATTTACTACAAACCAGATTAAAAAAGTTAACTATGTAACTGAGAACAAAATTATCCAAAAGAAACATGAAATAGAGATACTCTATTTGTTTAAAGTTTTCTAAAAACAAGTCTGAGTAAGCAGAATGCAGTGATTCGAAGATTTATAGCAGTAAAAAGTATCCTCTTAAAATTTGCCCCGTGTACAAACATTATTAGTATGAGAATTCCCTTTATATAAAATTACTTCTGCACCAGATTAAAATACTTAAGTATGAAACTGAAAACAAAACAAAACTGAGAACAAAAATATACAAAAGAAACACAAAAGATACTTCATTTGTCTAAAATTTTCTGAAATCAAATCTGAGTTATCAGAATGCAGTTATTCTAATATGTATAACAGAAATAAACACTCACATTTAATTAAAATTTTGATTAAAATTTTAATTAAATCTTAAAAATAAAAATTTTTATCTTGTAGAAACATTATTAGAATAAGAATTCCATTTATTTAATATAACTACTACACCAGATTAAGAAAGTTAACTACGTAACTGAGAACAAAAATATACAAAACACAAAATAGAATTACTGCATTTGTTTAAAGTTTTCTGAAACTAAATATGAGTAAGCAGAATACAGTTATTTTAATTTGTATAGCAGTAACAAATATACTTTTAAAATTTGTATTTCTAGAAACATTATAAATATGAGATTTCTTTTAAATAAAACTACTTATACACTAGATTAAAAAAAGTTAACTATGTAATTGAGAACAAAATTATATAATAGAAACATAAAATAGAAATACTCTACTTGTTTAAAGTTTTCTGAAAACAAGTCTGAGTAAGCAGAATGTAGTGATTCGAATATGTATAGCACTAAAAAGTACCCTCTTAAAACTTACATCGTGTAGAAACTTTATTAGTACGAGAATTCCATTTATATAAAACTACTACTACACAGGATTAAAAAAATTAACTATGTAACTGAACACAAAACAAAACTGAGAACAAAAATATACAAAAGAAAGACAAAAGACAAATACACCATTTGTTTAAAGTTTTCTGAAAACAAATCTGAGAAAGCAGAATGCAGTTATTCTAATATGTATATCAGCAAAATATAAGCTCTTAAAATTTGTATTTCTACAAACATTATAGATATGAGAATTCCTTTTATATAAAACTATTTCTACACCAGATTTAGAAAATTAACTATGTAACAGAGAGGAAAAAAAAAGATATATAAAAGAAACACAAAATAGAATTACTCCGTTTGATTAAAGTTTTCTAAAAACAAATCTGAGTAAGTAGAATGCAGTTATTCTAATATGTATAGCAGCAACAATATTCTCTTAAATATATGTATTTCTCGAAACATTATAAATATGAGAATTCCTTTTATATAAAACTACTACTACACCAGATTAAAAAAGTTATCTATGTCACTGAGAACAAAACAAAACTGAGAACAAAAATATACAAAAGACACTTACTGCAGTTGTTTAAAGTTTCCTGAAAACAAATCTGAGTAAGTAGAATGCAGTTATTCTAATATGTATAGTAGCAACAAATATTCTCTTAAAATATGTATTTCTCGAAACATTATAAATATGAGAATTCCTTTTATATAAAACTACTACTACACCAGATAAAAAAAGTTATCTATGTAACTGAGAACAAAACAAAACTGAGAACAAAAATATACAAAAGACACTTACTGCATTTGTTTAAAGTTTTCTAAAAACAAATCTGAGTAAGTAGAATGCAGTTATTCTAATATGTATAGCAGCAACAAATATTCTCTTAAAATATGTATTTCTCGAAACATTATAAATATGAGAATTCCTTTTATATAAAACTACTACTACACCAGATTAAAAAAGTTATCTATGTAACTGAGAACAAAACAAAAATTAGAACAAAAATATACAAAAGACACTTACTGCATTTGTTTAAAGTTTCCTGAAAACAAATCTGAGTAAGTAGAATGCAGTTATTCTAATATGTATAGCAGCAACAAATATTCTCTTATAATATGTATTTCTCGAAACATTATAAATATGAGAATTCCTTTTATATAAAACTACTACTACACCAGATTAAAAAAGTTATCTATGTAACTGAGAACAAAACAAAAATGAGAACAAAAATATACAAAAGACACTTACTGCATTTGTTTAAAGTTTCCTGAAAACAAATCTGAGTAAGTAGAATGCAGTTATTCTAATATATATAGCAGCAACAAATATTCTCTTATAATATGTATTTCTCGAAACATTATAAATATGAGAATTCCTTTTATATAAAACTACTACTACACCAGATTAAAAAAGGTTATTCTATGTAACTGAGAACAAAACAAAACTGAGAACAAAAATATACAAAAGACACTTACTGCATTTGTTTAAAGTTTCCTGAAAACCAATCTGAGTAAGTAGAATGCAGTTATTCTAATATGTATAGCAGCAACAAATATTCTCTTAAAATATGTATTTCTCGAAACATTATAAATATGAGAATTCCTTTTATATAAAACTACTACTACACCAGATAAAAAAAGTTATCTATGTAACTGAGAACAAAACAAAACTGAGAACAAAAATATACAAAAGACACTTACTGCACTTGTTTAAAGTTTATTGAAAACAAATCTGAGTAAGCAGAAGACAGTTTTATATGCATAGCATCAAAGAATACCTCTTAAAATTGTATCTTGTAGAAAAATTATTTTATGAGAGTTCCCTTTATATAAAACTACTACTACACCAGATTAATAAACTTAACCATGTAACTGAACACAAAACGAAACAGAGAACAAAATATATTAACAAACACAAAAAACACGTACTCCATTTATTTAAAGTTTTTTGAAAACAAATCCAAGAAAACAGAAAGCAGTTATTCGAATATGTATATAGGAAAATATACTCTCTTAAAATTTGTATCTTCTAGAAATATTATAAGTATGAGATTCCCTTTATATAAAACTACTACTACACTAAATTAAAAAAGTATATGTAAAAAGTATATGTAACTATGTAAAGTATATGAAAAATATAAAATTAAAATACAAGTAGAATTACTCCATTTGTTTAAAGTTTTCTGAAAATAAATCTGAGTAAGCTGAATAGTTATTCTAATATGTATAGCAATAAAATTACCCTCTTAAAATTCCTATTTTGTAGAAATTTTATTAGTATGAGCATTTTCTTTGCACAAAGCTTTTTCTGTATCTGATTTGTAAAGATTAATATATATTAACAAAATATAGAATACTCAAAATAAAATTACACCTTGTTTTGTTTTTGTCTGAAAACAATTTTGACTAAACAGTGGTTTTTCTTATATATAGCATAAAGAAAACCTTAAACTGTTCACCATAAGCAAAACGTTATTATTATCAACGTTTCATTTCCATAAAACATTACTGCATCTGATTCGAAAAGCTAACTTTCACTATCAATGTAAAACGCGCGATTCCAAATTTAATGGAATTAAGGAAAATGTATGGCATCGCCTTTTGTGGCGATTTAAATGAAATCCAATATGTCAACAACCGAAACACCATGAAGAATATGTTCCAGTTCCGAGTAACTGCGTGATAAATACGTCTTTAACGCAATTCTACGAGATATGGCTGCTAAATTTATGCTGCGTTTAAACGTAATCCGATATTAAAGAGCACCTCACATGCATGATTGGTTGGTTTACACTTCTAAGGCTGAGCAAGCATCTATTTAGAGAAAACAACTTTAAATGAAATTCATTTATACGAAATGTTCAGTTATACGACGTACTTAACATTCGTTGTTAAACTCACTTAAGGGAATATACAGTTCTACGAAGTACTTTACGTTCTCTGGTAAAACTCATACAAAATACTCAGTTATACGAAGTACTTTATGGGCCATGTTGAAACTCACATAAACGAAGTACTTTATGTTCTCTAGTGAAACTCACTTATACGAAATATAGTTATACGAAGAACTTTACGTGCCCTGGTAAAACTCACTTTACATAACTTCCAAATACTTGTTCCCAGATGAAACTCACCTATACGAAGTACTTTATGCCCTGCAGGAAAACTCATTTATATGAAACATAGTTATATGAAGTGCCTTACTCTCTCTCTTTAAACTCATTTTACATTAACATCCAAGTATTATGTTCCCTAGTGAAACTCACCTATGCGATGTTCTTTATGTTCTCTAGTGAAATCATTTGTACGAAATATATTTATACGAAATAACTTTACGTTCCCTGATAAAACTCACTTTATATTAACTTCTTAGAGCTTTATGTTCTCTGTTGAAACTCACTTATACGAAGCATTTTATATTCTTTAGTGAAACTCACTTATACGAAATATTATTATACGAAGTACTTTAAGTGATCTGGTAAAACTCACTTTACAGTAACTTCTAAGCACTTTATGTTCCCTAATGAAACTCACCTAAACGAATTATTTTATATTTTCCGGCGAAACTCAATTAAACAAACTATAGTTATTCGAAGTACTTTACGTTCCTTGTTTAAACTCATTTTACATTAACTTCCAAGTACTTTTTTTTCTCCGGTGAAACTCACCTATAAGAAGTATTTTATGCTTTCTGGTGAAACTTACTTACACGAAATATATTTATACGAAGTACTTTACGTTCCCTGATAAAAATCACTTTGCATTAACTTCTAAGCACATTACATTAACTTGCGAAACTCACATATATGAAATATTCAGTTATACGAAGTATTTGACGTTCCCTGTTAAAACTAACTGTATGAAATATTCAGTTATTCGAAGTATATTATTGTCCCCTGTGAAACTCTCGTATACTGAATGTCCAGTTATACGAAGTACTTTATCTGTCCTGGTGAAGCTCATACAGAATATCCAGTTTATATATGTATATGTGTGTGTATGTATGTAGGTATTTATACACACACACACATATATATGTATATATATATATATATATATATATATATATATAATATCAAAATTATTTAACTTTAATATTTCCTTAAAAACCTCCCCTATCCCATTCTAATTCATTTAAAACCTTTTCCCAGCTTCTAAGTAGTTTAATCATAGGAGTGTTTTCCCATTTAACATTCTTCATAAAGCTGTCTATCCTAAAAATGTTAACTTTCTGTCTATTCAGCACATTTCCCAGCCGTCGGCGGCAAATGGTTTCACGTTTTTCTGACATTGCATTTAATTCGCTTATTAAGTTGTTTTTTACTGTGGTAAAATTGTTTCTGTCATCGCACTTGGGTGCACCTCTGTTCGACCAGAGTGAACTCTGTGGCTTTTCTTTGTCTGTCGTGTAGTGGAAAAGATGTTCGTTGTTGCCGCTCTGGAATAGTTTCAATTAGACTTTTGCCGTTCTCTTCAATGTCGGCCTGACTGCATTTTTATTACTGCTAGCTGTTGAGCTTTCTCATTGTCTAAGAGTTTTATAAAAATAGATTACATATACATACATACATACATATGTAATCAGCGAAAATGTTCTTTCGCCCCTTTTATTTACCTATCCCGGGCTTTCTGGGCAAAGACTTAGTCCTGGTTAATTTGCAGTCGTACGGCCATTAAAGAAAATGAAGTTTAGGATTGTGGAACATCAAATTTATTGAGGATGAAAATGCATCGGTCAACTGAAGATTTGTACAGTGCAACAGCTCTGAATAGAATGCTCCAAGATTATACGCATTTTCTCTGATGTCAGCCCACTTAATACAAACGACAAGGAAATGCCTATTTTTTTTGTTAAGCCATACTTTATAATGGGCGATTTCTTCAAATTGCAACAAATAGTATTACTACTTGTATTCTTCATAATTCTGTTAAACGAAGCATCTAAGATATATTCACTTACCTTCTTGTTAAATATTCAGGGAGAATTATTATTATTCTTTTAGTTGAACATCTTGTGTTTGAAGATACAGTAGAACATCGATTATCCGAACCTCGATTAACCGAAACTCTCAGTTAACCGAAGTCGGATTCTTCTTCACCCTTTTTGCACTTTCTACTCTCATCCAAAATTTTCTCTTTACAAACAAGCATTTTGAAACTTTTCTTTTCCCCAACATCCCTTTCGTATGCAAGCGTCCTTCCCAAATTACGAGTGCAGATAAATATTTTGGAATTCCCTTTTTTAGAATTCCTTCTCGCAAGCACAATTCTCGGTATGAGTGTACTCTTCCCCACTTTCAAACAAAAGTGTTTCTCTGTTCTAAACAGAGGAACAAAACCCACCCCATTTCGAAATTTAGAAGGTTATACTGCCGACTCCCAGAATAATCGAATGTTATTGTAGGAGTGTACTCTTCCCCACTTTCAAACAAAAGTGTTTCTCTGTTCTAAACAGAGGAACAAAACCCACCCCATTTCGAAATTTAGAAGGTTATACTGCCGACTCCCAGAATAATCGAATGTTATTGTAGGAGTGTACTCTTCCCCACTTTCAAACAAAGTGTTCCCCTGTTTTAAACAGAGGAACAAAACACACCCCATTTCGAAATTTGGAAGGTCATACTGTTGAAACCCAGAACAATCGAATGTTATTGTAGGAGTGTATTCTTCCCCACTTTCAAACAAAAGTGTTCCCCTGTTCTAAACAGAGGAACAAAACACACACATTTCGAAATTTGGAAGGGCATACTGCCGACTCCCAGAACAGTCGAATGTTATTGCCCCAATGACGGTACTACTACGTATTAAACTAGATGATTATTGACAAATTCGCGATTATCCGAAAATTTCTGTTATCCGAAGTAGTTTCGGTTCCAATTACTTCGGAAAGTCGAGGTTGTGCTGTACTCCTTATTCTCAACTTATAAATATACTCCATACACTGTCTTCTTTTTGGCGTTCATTTTTAGAACAAGACGTGCAACTGTAAAAAATATTATCCGAAGTAGTTTTGGTTCCAATTACTTCGGAAAGTCGAGGTTGTGCTGTACTCCTTATTCTCAACTTATAAATATACTCCATACACTGTCTTCTTTTTGGCGTTCATTTTTAGAACAAGACGTGCAACTGTAAAAAATATTATCCGAAGTAGTTTTGGTTCCAATTACTTCGGATAATCGAGATTCTACTGTACTCCTTATTCTCAACTTATAAATATGTTTCATACAGTGTCTTCTTTTTGGCGTTCATTTTTAGAACAAGACGTGCAACTGTAAAAAATATTATCCAAAGTAGGTTGGGTTCTAATTACTTCGGAAAATCGAGGTTGTACTGTACTCCTTATTCTCAACTTATAAATATGTTTCATACAGTGTCTTCTTTTTGGCGTTTATTTTTAGAACAAGACGTGCAACTGTAAAAAGTATTATCTAAAGTAGATTGGGTTCTAATTACTTCGGAAAATATAGAATTTGTACTGGAGTCCTTATTCTCAACTTATAAATATGTTTCATACAGTGTCTTCTTTTTGGCGTTCATTTTTAGAACAAGACGTGCAACTGTAAAAAATATTATCCAAAGTAGTTGGGTTCTAATAACTTCGGAAAATTGAGGTTGTAGTGTACTCCTTATTCTCAACTTATAAATATGTTTCATACAGTGTCTTCTTTTTGGCGTTTATTTTTAGAACAAGACGTGCAACTGTAAAAAGTATTATCTAAAGTAGATTGGGTTCTAATTACTTCGGAAAATATAGAATTTGTACTGGAGTCCTTATTCTCAACTTATAAATATGTTTCATACAGTGTCTTCTTTTTGGCGTTCAATTTTAGAACAAGACGTGCAACTGTAAAAAATATTATCCGAAGTAGGTTGGGTTCTAATTACTTCGGATATTCGAGGTTCTACTGTATCTATAAACGAACATCTAAAAGGAAATAGTGGTTGAAAGGGAAGTTCTTTATACGTTCGATCCCGTTCCAGTTTTGAGTCGCGGTATCTCAGGCAAAGGCAAAGACATCATGACTGAAAGGTTGTGACTTCGGAGCCCGAGCCAGACTAAAATCCGTGGTGTTCGTTAAAGGTGACTGAAGCACGTAAAATAGATTCATCGTCACAGCGCCCTCTATGCTCACAAAAAACACCTTTGGTGGGTGACAGTTCAAGCAACATAATGAAAAATTTCATAATGTTTCATATTAGCATATGCTACAAATATATAACCTATAATTTTTATAAACCCATACCTAAAATTGGTACAATCAAAAATTAAAAAAAAAAAAAAAAATCGCGGAATTTAAAAGAGAAATGAAGAAGCTGAATCTGTGCAGGAGCCTGTAAAGTTGCTTTCCTAATAAGGCTCTAAGAAATAACTTCTTTCGATTGAGCTATTACATTATATCTAATGCGCTTTCTCTTCTTTCTGTATCTGTCTTCTTTGTAATCAGTTTGTAACGTGAATGAATTAAAGTAAAGGGGTCTGTAATTAGAAAATTATATCCACAAAGTAGACGTCCCGCTATTCTTCACAGACTAGCATATAGCCCGTCATATCACACGATCAGTAAAATTTTTAATTTCCCAGAATTGTAAAGCACCCTATGGGTCAGGTAACAAAGTGGTTTATTTTTTGGCTGAGAATTATCTGGTATACGCTCAACCATTTGTTTATCTTCATACTCCTCTAAAGTCTCCCGATACTGTAAACGCAGTTTAGATTCGCGTTGAATTCATTTAGAAAAATAATTCAAAGTTTTCCCAGCTACGTCGAAATTATCGTTAAGTTCTTCCCCATTTTTCCCCATAGTAATTAATGGAAGTAAAGGAATGAAACTATCATTTCTACTACATCCTGGAGGTAGATAGAATTTGTTGTTAATACCTGTGACAAAATTTTCATTGCAACAAAAATAATCGATGATTAAATTTAAAATGATCACATATGTACCTAATCTATAGTTAAAATTATCACATATGTACCTAATCTCCTCTATAGTCTTACGGTACTGTCAATCACGTTGAATTCATCGAGTTAAACCGTCTGGTTATGTATAAAAAACAAACACACAAACGAGCAAACTTTACTAAGCCTAACTCATCAAGAATCCGATATGGATGCCTCTATCTATTTCAGGTCCAACCGCTTCGTAATTTCTAGAACAGACGGTTAGATAACATAGGCTATTGTTATATAGGGGATAAGGAGATTCTTAGCTCTACTCACTTCCATATAACTCTAAAATTAATTTACATATAAGATATCTTTCTATAAAAAATCATTAAAAAATAATCTGGATTAAAAAAAGCGTATCATAAGAAATCTTTAAAAGAAAAAAAAATATTTTTTCTGAAGATTTTTCTTTATTAATCATTTTTTTTTTCACATAAGCCGGAATTCTGATTAAAACAATGTTTGTTCTAAATTAGTTACAGCCGTTTTTTCCTTTGAATTCAATCTTTTCTTATAAGTAGATTAACGTGGTCTCCTCTACCCCTACCCCCTTCCATCACAACGAAAAGCAAAAAGGTTATTTTCACGTTAAGTAATAGTTGATAATGGGTGCTTCATTTAACTTGCAAAAATTGTAGTAGACGCATCCAGAAAGTAAGTTTCCCTATTTAAAAGAAAAAAAGAATTCACACTTTCACGGACATATTTATTGGCAATAAGTATAGCAATGTTTCAACTATTTTTCAACCTAGACACCACCAGAATTAGACACTTGTCGTACTGTGGGATCAACTTTTGTATCCCTCTGTCGTAGAACTCTTCCGCCTGTGAATGGAATCAGCCTTCCTGTTCCAGAACACCTTGCACATCCCTTAACGTACCTACAGCGTATGTTTGAATTTGGTCCTGACCGAAGATCCACTATGATGTCAATGCAATGACTACTGCTTGGTTTCCGGGGTAAATTATGAAATCGAAGTCCCATTGCCCGTGACGATCCTGTCGAGGAACTCGTCGCCGTCGTCGTGATACCATAAAAGAAATGTCAGTGCTGCTCCTAAGCGTTCAATTTTGTGTTTGGGTGTCAGTTTCGGCTCATAGACCTGGCAGAGCTGACGATGAATTTAAATTGGCCAACGGTTGGTTAATGGTTGTCTAATGGTTGTCGTTTACATAATGCCAACGCAATACTACGATGGGCCAACTGAATTCCAATGTTTATTATTTCTGTTTATTATTTTGCTATAGTGATATATATGATAATTTTCAGAGATAACTGTTAATTTTTAATTATTGAATTGCATTAATTTGTAAATAATACATAACTTGTACACTGACTAATGAATTATGTAACTAAAAGTGCTGGCCATATATTAACAAAATTTGCAAACATACGATTTTCTGATTTATCTTGAAAAATATTTATAAGAATATTATGTAAATGACGAATATTTACTCAAATTTGGGCTCATCTGTATGTGTTAAGCATTACTTTAACATATTAGAATATATATATATATATATATATATATATATATATATATATATATATATATATATATATATATATATATATATATAAACAACAGCGAACAGCCCTTCGAAGCTTGGTACTCGCCTATTTAAAACCTTTCAAAACCGGTATCGACGTCATGATTGACGTCAAGAGAGAGCCAATCATGCCGCATAGAAAGTTCTCGCGAATTCTTAAAACCCATCTCACTAACAGAGTGCTGTGTGTGCAAATCCCAAAATCAGAAGAACGCCGCCATTTTAAAAGAATTAACATATAGAATTTTGAAACGAAAACCGAAATATTTTAAGCAATGCGCCCTATTATTACACACACACACACACACACACACACACACACACACACACACATATATATATATATGTGTGTATATATATATATATATATATATATATATATATATATATATATGTGTGTATATACAGTTTAAATCATGTGTCGTATGTTTTTATAATGTAAAATCATCAAAATAAGACAAAAATTGAATAGAAGCTTTTTAATTAAAGTGATACATATTTCAAGGTTAGAAAAGGACAACATTAAAGTTGCGGATACGAGCGGATTCAAATCTGCATTGCAACCTCGTATCA
>CM063507.1:9225146-9258146 GCA_032207245.1 Pardosa pseudoannulata | reverse complement strand
AAAGTGTTCTGAAAACAAATCTGAATAAGCAGAATGCAGTTATTCTAATATGTACAGCAGCAAAAATTACCTTCTTTAAATTTGTATTTCTAGATCAATTATAAATATGAAAATTCCTTTTATATAAAAATACAACAAACCAGATTAAAAAAGTTAATTATGTAACTGAGAACAAAACAAAACTGAGAACAAAAATATACAAAATAAACACAAATGACATTTACCCGATTTGTTTAAAGTTTTCTGAAAACCAATCTGAGTAAGCAGAATGCAGTTATTCGAATATATATAGCAGGAAGAAATACCCTCTTAAAATTTGTATTTCTACAAACATTATAGATATGAGAATTCCTTTTATATAAAACTATTTCTACACCAGATTTAGAAAATTAACTATGTAACAGAGAGGAAAAAAAAAGATATATAAAAGAAACACAAAATAGAATTACTCCGTTTGATTAAAGTTTTCTAAAAACAAATCTGAGTAAGTAGAATGCAGTTATTCTAATATGTATAGCAGCAACAAATATTCTCTTAAAATATGTATTTCTCGAAACATTATAAATATGAGAATTCCTTTTATATAAAACTACTACTACACCAGATAAAAAAAGTTATCTGCGTAACTGAGAACAAAACAAAACTGAGAACAAAAATATACAAAAGACACTTACTGCACTTGTTTAAAGTTTATTGAAAACAAATCTGAGTAAGCAGAAGGCAGTTTCAAATATGCATAGCATTAAAGAATACCTCTTAAAAATTGTATCTTGTAGAAACCTTATTAGTATGAGAGTTCCCTTTATATAAAACTACTACTACACCAGATTAATAAACTTAACCATGTAACTGAACACAAAACGAAACAGAGAACAAAATATATTAACAAACACAAAAAACACGTACTCCATTTATTTAAAGTTTTTTGAAAACAAATCCAAGAAAACAGAAAGCAGTTATTCGAATATGTATAGGAGGAAAAAATACTCTCTTAAAATTTGTATCTTCTAGAAATATTATAAGTATGAGATTCCCTTTATATAAAACTACTACTACACTAAATTAAAAAAGTATATGTAAAAAGTATATGTAACTATGTAAAGTATATGAAAAATATAAAAAAAATAAAATACAAGTAGAATTACTCCATTTGTTTAAAGTTTTCTGAA
Source organism: Pardosa pseudoannulata (assembly GCA_032207245.1). NCBI lineage: Eukaryota > Metazoa > Arthropoda > Arachnida > Araneae > Lycosidae > Pardosa > Pardosa pseudoannulata. The sequence continues at coordinate 9,256,977 of CM063507.1, read as the reverse complement.
AATAAATCTGAGTAAGCTGAATATAGTTATTCTAATATGTATAGCAATAAAAATTACCCTCTTAAAATTCCTATTTTGTAGAAATTTTATTAGTATGAGCATTTTCTTTGCACAAAGCTTTTTATGTATCTGATTTGTAAAGATTAATATATATCTGAGAACAAAAATATAGAATGGGAACTCAAAATAAAATTACACCATGTTTTATTTTTGTTTTCTGAAAACAATTTTGACTAAACAGTGGTTTTCCTTTATATATAGCATAAAGAAAACCTTAAACTGTTCACCATAAGCAAACATTATTATTATCATCAACGTTTCATTTCCATAAAGCCATTACTGCATCTGATTCGAAAAGCTAACTTCACCATAATCAATGTAAAACGCGCGATTCCAAATTTAATGGAATTAAGGAAAATGTATGGCATCGCCTTTTGTGGCGATTTAAATGATGTGAATCCAATATGTCAACAACCGAAACACCATGAAGAATATGTTCCAGTTCCGAGTAACTGCGTGATAAATACGTCTTTAACGCAATTCTACGAGATATGGCTGCTAAATTTATGCTGCGTTTAAACGTAATCCGATATTAAAGAGCACCTCACATGCATGATTGGTTGGTTTACACTTCTAAGGCTGAGCAATCATCTATTTAGAGAAAACTTCTTTAAAGGAAATTCATTTATACGAAATGTTCAGTTATACGACGTACTTAACATTCGGTTGTTAAATTCACTTAAGGGAAATATACAATTCTACGAAGTACTTTACGTTCTCTGGTAAAACTCATACAAAATACTCAGTTATACGTAGTACTTTATGGGCCATGTTGAAACTCACATAAACGAAGTACTTTATGTTCTCTAGTGAAACTCACTTATACGAAATATAGTTATACGAAGAACTTTACGTGCCCTGGTAAAACTCACTTTACATAACTTCCAAATACTTATGTTCTCAGGTGAAACTCACCTATACGAAGTACTTTATGCCCTGCAGGAAAACTCATTTATATGAAACATAGTTATATGAAGTGCCTTACTCTCTCTCTTTAAACTCATTTTACATTAACATCCAAGTATTATGTTCCCTAGTGAAACTCACCTATGCGATGTTTTTTATGTTCTCTAGTGAAATCATTTGTACGAAATATATTTATACGAAATAACTTTACGTTCCCTGATAAAACTCACTTTATATTAACTTCTTAGAGCTTTATGTTCTCTGTTGAAACTCACTTATACGAAGCATTTTATATTCTTTAGTGAAACTCACTTATACGAAATATTATTATACGAAGTACTTTAAGTGATCTGGTAAAACTCACTTTACAGTAACTTCTAAGCACTTTATGTTCCCTAATGAAACTCACCTAAACGAATTATTTTATATTTTCCGGCGAAACTCAATTAAACAAACTATAGTTATTCGAAGTACTTTACGTTCCTTGTTTAAACTCATTTTACATTAACTTCCAAGTACTTTTTTTTCTCCGGTGAAACTCACCTATAAGAAGTATTTTATGCTTTCTGGTGAAACTTACTTACACGAAATATATTTATACGAAGTACTTTACGTTCCCTGATAAAAATCACTTTGCATTAACTTCTAAGCACATTACATTAACTTGCGAAACTCACATATATGAAATATTCAGTTATACGAAGTATTTGACGTTCCCTGTTAAAACTAACTGTATGAAATATTCAGTTATTCGAAGTATATTATTGTCCCCTGTGAAACTCTCGTATACTGAATGTCCAGTTATACGAAGTACTTTATCTGTCCTGGTGAAGCTCATACAGAATATCCAGTTTATATATGTATATGTGTGTGTATGTATGTAGGTATTTACACACACAGATATATATATATATATATATATATATATATATATATATATAATATCAAAATTATTTAACTTTAATATTTCCTTAAAAACCTCCCCTATCCCATTCTAATTCATTTAAAACCTTTTTCCCAGCTTCTAAGTAGTTTAATCATAGGAGTGTTTCCCATTTAACATTCTTCATAAAGCTGTCTATCCTAAAAAATGTTAACTTTCTGTCTATTCAGCACATTTCCCAGCCGTCGGCGGCAAATGGTTTCACGTTTTTCTGACATTGCATTTAATTCGCTTATTAAGTTGTTTTTTACTGTGGTAAAATTGTTTCTGTCATCGCACTTGGGTGCACCTCTGTTCGACCAGAGTGAACTCTGTGGCTTTTCTTTGTCTGTCGTGTAGTGGAAAAGATGTTCGTTGTTGCCGCTCTGGAATAGTTTCAATTAGACTTTTGCCGTTCTCTTCAATGTCGGCCTGACTGCATTTTTATTACTGCTAGCTGTTGAGCTTTCTCATTGTCTAAGAGTTTTATAAAAATAGATTACATATACATACATACATACATATGTAATCAGCGAAAATGTTCTTTCGCCCCTTTTATTTACCTATCCCGGGCTTTCTGGGCAAAGACTTAGTCCTGGTTAATTTGCAGTCGTACGGCCATTAAAGAAAATGAAGTTTAGGATTGTGGAACATCAAATTTATTGAGGATGAAAATGCATCGGTCAACTGAAGATTTGTACAGTGCAACAGCTCTGAATAGAATGCTCCAAGATTATACGCATTTTCTCTGATGTCAGCCCACTTAATACAAACGACAAGGAAATGCCTATTTTTTTTGTTAAGCCATACTTTATAATGGGTGATTTCTTCAAATTGCAAAAAATAGTATTACTACTTGTATTCTTCATAATTCTGTTAAACGAAGCATCTAAGATATATTCACTTACCTTCTTGTTAAATATTCAGGGAGAATTATTATTATTCTTTTAGTTGAACATCTTGTGTTTGAAGATACAGTAGAACATCGATTATCCGAACCTCGATTAACCGAAACTCTCAGTTAACCGAAGTCGGATTCTTCTTCACCCTTTTTGCACTTTCTACTCTCATCCAAAATTTTCTCTTTACAAACAAGCATTTTGAAACTTTTCTTTTCCCCAACATCCCTTTCGTATGCAAGCGTCCTTCCCAAATTACGAGTGCAGATAAATATTTTGGAATTCCCTTTTTTAGAATTCCTTCTCGCAAGCACAATTCTCGGTATGAGTGTACTCTTTCCCACTTTCAAACAAAAGTGTTCCCCTGTTCTAAACAGAGGAACAAAACACACCCCATTTCGAAATTTGGAAGGTCATACTGTCGAGACCCAGAACAATTGAATGTTATTGTATGAGTGTACTCTTCCCCACTTTCAAACAAAAGTGTTTCTCTGTTCTAAACAGAGGAACAAAACCCACCCCATTTCGAAATTTAGAAGGTTATACTGCCGACTCCCAGAATAATCGAATGTTATTGTAGGAGTGTACTCTTCCCCACTTTCAAACAAAGTGTTCCCCTGTTCTAAACAGAGGAACAAAACACACCCCATTTCGAAATTTGGAAGGTCATACTGTCGAGACCCAGAACAATCGAATGTTATTGTAGGAGTGTATTCTTCCCCACTTTCAAACAAAAGTATTCCCGTGTTCTAAACAGAGGAACAAAACACACACATTTCGAAATTTGGAAGGTCATACTGCCGACTCCCAGAACAGTCGAATGTTATTGCCCCAATGACGGTACTACATATTAAACTAGATGATTATTGACAAATTCGCGATTATCCGAAAATTTCTGTTATCCGAAGTAGTTTCGGTTCCAATTACTTCGGAAAGTCGAGGTTGTGCTGTACTCCTTATTCTCAACTTATAAATATACTCCATACACTGTCTTCTTTTTGGCGTTCATTTTTAGAACAAGACGTGCAACTGTAAAAAATATTATCCGAAGTAGTTTTGGTTCCAATTACTTCGGATAATCGAGATTCTACTGTACTCTTTATTCTCAACTTATAAATATGTTTCATACACTGTCTTCTTTTTGGCGTTCATTTTTAGAACAAGACGTGCAACTGTAAAAAATATTATCCAAAGTAGGTTGGGTTCTAATTACTTCGGAAAATCGAGATTGTACTGTACTCCTTATTCTCAACTTATAAATATGTTTCATACAGTGTCTTCTTTTTGGCGTTCATTTTTAGAACAAGACGTGCAACTGTAAAAAATATTATCCAAAGTAGGTTGGGTTCTAATTACTTCGGAAAATCGAGGTTGTACTGTACTCCTTATTCTCAACTTATAAATATGTTTCATACAGTGTCTTCTTTTTGGCGTTCATTTTTAGAACAAGACGTGCAACTGTAAAAAATATTATCCAAAGTAGGTTGGGTTCTAATTACTTCGGAAAATCGAGGTTTGTACTGTACTCCTTATTCTCAACTTATAAATATGTTTCATACAGTGTCTTCTTTTTGGCGTTCATTTTTAGAACAAGACGTGCAACTGTAAAAAATATTATCCAAAGTAGGTTGGGTTCTAATTAACTTCGGAAAATCGAGGTTGTACTGTACTCCTTATTCTCAACTTATAAATATGTTTCATACAGTGTCTTCTTTTTGGCGTTTATTTTTAGAACAAGACGTGCAACTGTAAAAAGTATTATCTAAAGTAGATTGGGTTCTAATTACTTCGGAAAATATAGAATTTGTACTGGAGTCCTTATTCTCAACTTATAAATATGTTTCATACAGTGTCTTCTTTTTGGCGTTCAATTTTAGAACAAGACGTGCAACTGTAAAAAATATTATCCGAAGTAGGTTGGGTTCTAATTACTTCGGATATTCGAGGTTCTACTGTATCTATAAACGAACATCTAAAAGGAAATAGTGGTTGAAAGGGAAGTTCTTTATACCTTCGATCCCGTTCCAGGTTTGAGTCGCGGTATCTCAGGCAAAGGAAAAGACATCATGACTGAAAAGTTGTGGCTTCGGAGCCGGAGCCGGACTAAAAACCGTCGTTTTCGTTAAAGGTGACTGAAGCACGTAAAATAGATTCATCGTCACAGCGCCCTCTATGCTCACAAAAAACACCTTTGGTGGGTGACAGGTCAAGCAACGTAATGAAAGTTTAATAATGTTTCATATTAGCATATGCTGCAAATATATAACCTATAATTTTTATAAACCCATACCTCAAATTGGTACAATCAAAAATTAAAAAAAAAAAAAAATCGCGGAATTTAAAAGAGAAATGAAGAAGCTGAATCTGTGCAGGAGCCTGTAAAGTTGCTTTCCTAATAAGGCTCTAAGAAATAACTTCTTTCGATAGAGCTATTACATTATATTTAATGCGCTTTCTCTTCTTTCTGTATCTGTCTTCTTTGTAATCAGTTTGTAACGTGAATGAATTAAAGTAAAGGGGTCTGTAATTAGAAAATTATATCCACAAAGTAGACGTCCCGCTATTCTTCACAGACTAGCATATAGCCCGTCATATCACACGATCAGTAAAATTTTTAATTTCCCAGAATTGTAAAGCACCCTATGGGTCAGGTAACAAAGTGGTTTATTTTTTGGCTGAGAATTATCTGGTATACGCTCAACCATTTGTTTATCTTCATACTCCTCTAAAGTCTCCCGATACTGTAAACGCAGTTTAGATTCGCGTTGAATTCATTTAGAAAAATAATTCAAAGTTTTCCCAGCTACGTCGAAATTATCGTTAAGTTCTTCCCCATTTTTCCCCATAGTAATTAATGGAAGTAAAGGAATGAAACTATCTTTTCTACTACACCCTGGAGGTAGATAGAATTTGTTGTTAATACCTGTGATAAAACGTTCATTGCAACAAAAAATAATCGATGATTAAATTTAAAATGATCACATATGTACCTAATCTATAGTTAAAATTATCACATATGTACCTAATCTCCTCTATAGTCTCCCGATACTGTCAATCACGTTGAATTCATCGAGTTAAACCGTCTGGTTATGTATAAAAAACAAACACACAAACGAGCAAACTTTACTAAGCCTAACTCATCAAGAATCCGATATGGATGCCTCTATCTATTTCAGGTCCAACCGCTTCGTAATTTCTAGAACAGACGGTTAGATAAAATAGGCTATTGTTATATAGGGGATAAGGAGATTCTTAGCTCTACTCACTTCCATATAACTCTAAAATTAATTTACATATAAGATATCTTTCTATAAAAAATCATTAAAAAAATAATCTGGATTAAAAAAAGCGTATCATAAGAAATCTTATAAAAGAAAAAAAATATTTTTTCTGAAGATTTTTCTTTATTAATCATTTTTTTTTTCACATAAGCCGGAATTCTGATTAAAACAATGTTTGTTCTTAATTAGTTACAGCCGTTTTTTCCTTTGAATTCAATCTTTTCTTATAAGTAGATTAACGTGGTCTCCTCTACCCCTACCCCCTTCCATCACAACGAAAAGCAAAAAGGTTATTTTCACGTTAAGTAATAGTTGATAATGGGTGCTTCATTTAACTTGCAAAAATTGTAGTAGACGCATCCAGAAAGTAAGTTTCCCTATTTAAAAGAAAAAAAGAATTCACACTTTCACGGACATATTTATTGGCAACAAGTATAGCAATGTTTCACCTATTTTTCAACCTAGACACCACCAGAATTAGACACTTGTCGTACTGTGGGATCAACTTTTGTATCCCTCTGTCGTAGAACTCTTCCGCCTGTGAATGGAATCAGCCTTCCTGTCCCAGAACACCTTGCACATCCCTTAACGTACCTACAGCGTATGTTTGAATTTGGTCCTGACCGAAGATCCACTATGATGTCAATGCAATGACTACTGCTTGGTTTCCGGGGTAAATTATGAAATCGAAGTCCCATTGCCCGTGACGATCCTGTCGAGGAACTCGTCGCCGTCGTCGTGATACCATAACAGAAATGTCAGTGCTGCTCCTAAGCGTTCAATTTTGTGTTTGGGTGTCAGTTTCGGCTCATAGACCTGGCAGAGCTGACGATGAATTTAAATTGGCCAACGGTTGGTTAATGGTTGTCTAATGGTTGTCGTTTACATAATGCCAACGCAATACTACGATGGGCCAACTGAATTCCAATGTTTATTATTTCTGTTTATTATTTTGCTATAGTGATATATATGATAATTTTCAGAGATAACTGTTAAATTTTAATTATTGAATTGCATTAATTTGTAAATAATACATAACTTGTACACTGACTAATGAATTATGTAACTAAAAGTGCTGGCCATATATTAACAAAATTTGCAAACATACGATTTTCTGATTTATCTTGAAAAATATTTATAAGAATATTATGTAAATGACGAATATTTACTCAAATTTGGGCTCATCTGTATGTGTTAAGCATTACTTTAACATATTAGAATATATATATATATATATATATATATATATATATATATATATATATATATATATATATATATATCTATATATATATATAAACAACAGCGAACTGCCCTTCGAACCTTGGTCCTCGCCTATTTAAAAACATTTCAAAACCGGAATCGACGTCATGATTGACGTCAAGAGAGAGCCAATCATGCCGCATAGAAAGTTCTCGCGAATTCTTAAAACCCATCTCACTAACAGAGTGCTGTGTGTGCAAATCCCAAAATCAGAAGAACGCCGCCATTTTAAAAGAATTAACATATAGAATTTTGAAACGAAAACCGAAATATTTTAAGCAATGCGCCCTATTATTACACACACACACACACACACACACACACACACACACACACACACACACACACATATATATATATATATATATATATATATATATATATATATATATATGTGTATATACAGTTTAAATCATGTGTCGTATGTTTTTATAATGTAAAATCATCAAAATAAGACAAAAATTGAATAGAAGCTTTTTAATTAAAGTGATACATATTTCAAGGTTAGAAAAGGACAACATTAAAGTTGCGGATACGAGCGGATTCAAATCTGCATTGCAACCTCGTATCGCTAATGAATGTTGAACATAAGGAAAAAGATTGAACCGTGAACCAAAACTTAATATTTATTTCAACCTCACTTAATATTTCCACGAGGGAAAGATACAACAACTAGCGGTACATTAGCGAGGCGAGACTGATGCACAGGATGTTCATACACCGCGCTAAGTGTTGTACCGGTATGGTTACAGTTACATGTCGCCTCCGTAAATCGCTCGACCAAGGAGTCTTGGGGTGGCTACGTGTCACCGCAGTACCTTCCTTTCAGTGATTACGCTATGTCCGATATTTAGCAGGGAATCGGATCTGCCTGCCAGACCGAGTTTGTCGGCTCTACTGATCCACTGTTACTGTCTGGTCTTCCTCAATGGTTGGAGAAACGGTCTTCAGCTCCTCTGACGGCGATATGCCGTCTCCAGCTAGAAGAAAAGCGGGTTTTAAGCGGTCATTGGAGATAATCAGATCTTTGTCCCTAGAACTGATCTTAAAAGTCTTATCAGACCGCTGCAGAACCAGGAACGGTCCATCACAGGGCGGGGACAGAGGTGGTTTTACTTGATCGACCCTGATGGCCGGGCGGCCATGTGCGATTATTTGAGTTTTTTGTGAGCAAGTATTGTGACAGATTAGGGACAACAGCCCAGAGCTTATTCCTTTTCTACAAAGCACGCACATTGTCGTAGCACCCACCTCCTCGTGGTCCCGGCTGGAAACGCAGTTTACGGCTAAGTGGTGCAAAACAGGGCTAATCATAGAAAGTCCCATACAAAAACAACAGTTCTTTTAAGAACTAAAGACTTCAGGATTGAAACATCCGATACTCCAGGTCCCTCGGACCAAATGGAGAACCCTGATCTTCAAGATCAGTTTGAAAACGAGAGCGTGGACTACGTAAAAGCAGCTCTCGACATACAATGTGACATATTGACGCTTCTTGCTACCAAAGATACCGTAAAAAGCGAGGTCAGAAAGAAACTTCGAAATAAGACTCGAAAATTAATAGAAATTGTTATGTCACAATCATGCGAAATCGCAAAATTGAATGGTCAAATAGAAGGACAAAACGAGGCACTTAAAGTCCTCAAACATGCACACACTTCGAAACGATCTTTTGCCGACGCAGCCAGAGCTCCAGTATTTATTGATCAACGTCCCGATCCCAAAGTTCCTCGGAACAGGAGCCGTAATCGAAGTCGAAGTAAGACCAGGAAAAGTCATATCGTCATTATTAAATCCAAGATAAACGGAAAATTTGAAGATACCAAAGCTAAGGTTCAGAAGGCATTCAAGCCAAAAGAAAATACAGGAAAAGGTTATAACGAACCTAGCAAAGATTTACTCCATAAGCAGGGCTACATGGGGTATACAAGGACCACAATACAAAAAGATTTACCTCGGAGTTATCGAAAAATACATAACGTACGCCTCAGACATATGGTTTAACAAAACTGAGAGAATCAGGAAAAAATTAAACTCCATCCAAAGACTGGCACTTATTAAAATAACGAAATCTTATAAAACAATATCTACAGACGCCGCTGAAGTCCTAGCCGGCATCCCACCTCTTGATATCTACTGTGATATAAATAAGCAATGGTTCAATTTAAAGTTCAGAAAACAGGACATCTTACTTTCTGATAGAACCATAAGATACGAAGACGTTGAATGGAAACTCAAAACTCTGGATGCTCCGTGGGAAATCTTCAAGATCCCATGGACTAAGGAACAAGTCCAGAATATAAGAACCACATTTTATACGGACGGTTCAAAAATTCAAAACCAGGTTGGATACGCTTACATACAACTGTTCGATGGTGATGTTGCTTCATCTAACATGAAAAGACTGAATGACAATGCAACTGTCTTTCAAGCTGAAATAACAACGACACATTTCAAGTTCGCATTATTAGAAACTTGATTTACAAATCTGAAAAAGATTACATCTTGTCATGGGTTAAAAGCCATGCAGGGGAATTATATAACCAATTAGTGGATAGATACGCAAAAAAGGCGACAACACGAATTGAAGTCGACTATCATGTCAGACTATCTGAGAAACAAACTAAAAATATATTGAAGACTGAAACAATCAAGATCTGGCAAGGAAGATGGGAACAGAGTGACACAGGACGACGTCTGTTCTCATTCTTCCCTCTTGTTTCTCTGGACCGAATTCAATCTAATTTCTTTATAAACATGTTACTCACAGGACACGGAATTTTCCCCTCGTTCCAACAGGAACGGCTCAACGCCGAACCATCTTGCTGGTGTGGAGCATCACTAGGAACTGCAAAACATCTTATTTATGACTGCAACATTGTGGAGGAGACAAGAAAATTGTTCTTCCCCAGAAATTATAGGCAAGTTCCACTGAAGACATTGCTTTCTTCTGAGAAAAGTAGAAACGGAATCATTGAAATACTCCAGCTCTTTACGAAGATAGCTCTTGATAACGATGTATTGTAAAATATCTATGTATTGCAAATATTAAATGTTTACTTTGTCTTAAAACTTTGTAACTGAATGTTTACTATGTATTACTTCATGTATAATATATTTTGTCAACTTTGTTACACAATTATGTAATTTTATGTATAAGAATAAATAAAGAAAGTCCAGGAATGTTTCAGTAACCGCAGTATGGTGCATTGAATTACGCGGTTAGGAAAATTCAAAGTTAGGAAAATTCAAAATTGAAAGTATTATCATCTGGCTATTCTCTTTGCGGCGGCCCCGCATTGCTTCGGCGAGGGGCGGCCACGTTGGTGGGTCTCCGCTGGGTTGCCTGGCGATGCCGGGTGCGGGCGGTTGAGGTGCATTGACGGCGTGGTGACCACTGGACGTTTGTTGGTGGTCCTGCGGATGAATCCAGGTTTGAGAGCGGATTGCTGTCGTGCGACCTTTCATACAGTCTGGATGGCTTCGGCCGGGTCAGGGTTCAACACACTTGATCGACCCTGATAAAAACGTGAGTACAAGTGTAGAGTTCTTGTGGGACAAACGTCTATTTGGTACTGTGAGTGCTGGAAAGTTGTGGTGCTATAAAGTTCGCATCACCGACCGAAGTTCTTGTAGAAAAGTGGCCAGGGTGATGTCCTCCTTTTGGCAGCTGGAGAGGATTCCAGCTGCCAAAAATTCCCCAGGGAGTCGAAGAGTGGTACCATACACTAGCTCAGCAGTGGTTGCTCCCAGCTCTTCCCTGAGTTCCGAGCGTAAGCCGAGGAGAACCGTTGGCAAGTTTTCTGTCTACCTCCCTCTAAGACAAGCCTTTAAAGTCGTTTTAAGCGGTCGGTGGGTATTTTACACTAGCCCATTGTTCATTGGATGTAAAGAAGTAGTATGAATATACTTGACCGCTAACAATTTGGCTAAGGATTTAAACAAATCAGACTCGAACTGACGCCTTTGAGCAGTAGTGATGGTGTTTGGCGTTCCAAAACGCGCAATCCAATGGGCTTAAAAAGCTCTAGCGACCGTGTCTGCTGTGATGTCATGTAGCGGTATAGCCTCAACGGTCTATCATGGTGAGGATATATTGGTAGCCGTCAGATTATTTCAGCGGCCCTAACAAATCTATGTGAATGTGCTCAAAACGGTTGTCTGGTACCGTAATCTGTGATGCCGGACTACAGACGTGACGATGAAATTTTGAGCGTTAACATGGTATATATGTCTTAGCCCACCTGCGTGCGTCTTTAGTTATACCCTTCCAAATAAACCTACTGGTAAGCAGTTTGGTGGATGCTTTAATCCCCGGATGTGAAAGATTGTGTACGGTGTCAAAAGCTAGTTTCCTAAAGTCCGAAGGAATGTAAGACCTAATCTTTGGAGTTAATATATCGCAATACAATGGAACGTCGGAATCAGGGATGGTCTTCAACTTAAGATTTAAGAACGAATCCTGAAGAAGCTCCTGCAGTTCCTCATCCTCAACCTGAGACTGGGCAATGATATTAAAATTTAGTACTTCAAGCAAACTAATTTCTGCAATACGCGACATTAAATCGGTAGGGGTATTGTCTATCCCTTTGACGTATCTAATGTCAGTACTGAACTGACCAATGAGATCCAAATGTCGCAATTGCTTCGATGAACATTTATCCAGCTTTCGGTGAAAATCAAATGTTAATGGTTTATGGTCCCTAAATATCACAAAATTCCGGCCTTCAAGCATATGCCGGAAGTGCTTGATAGCTGCATAAATTGCAAACAACTCCCGGTCGAAGGTGGACCATCTATGTTGCGACTGATTAAGCTTTGCAGAAAAAATGCTAGTGGTTGCGTTACTTTTAGCGATTGGGCGTCTCTCCGAACTACTTGGTTTAACGACGCTCCAATGGCTATGTCACTGGTGTCAGTGAAAAGTACTAATTCCGCTTGAGGCTCCGGATGCGCTCAAAGTGTAGCTTGTACCAATACATTTTTACATTTTTCAAAAGCTTCGCTAGCTTGTTCCGTCCAATTAATTACTTCATTTTTACTCCTTACCATTTTTACCTTTTAATAAGTCCGTTAAGGGCACTTGAATTTGAGCAGCGCGGTATAGTTCGACAGTAATAGTTTAAGAGGCCTAGAAAGCACCGCAACTCATTTAAAGTACGTGGCTGATAAAATCTCAAAATAGGATTAACTTTCTCTTGCATAGACTTTATGCCAGAGGTGGGCAAAAGCCGGACCGCGGACCGGATTCGGCCCTTTTGCTTACTTTATCCGGCCCGTTGAAAAATCCTGCATGCAATTTTTTTAATCTCTTATATGCGCTTTTGTTGAAATCAACAGTAATTTGTATTCTTAGTGTACAACATATATTTGTGAAAGAACCTTTTCGTTAATGATGTACTCGAAAAATAAATATCGATCACAAATTACTGACGAAAATCTACACTCGATATTCAGGATAGCTACAAGTGATTTAGACCCAAATTTTGAAGAAATAATATCAAGTGAACATTCCAGATTTCAAATTAACTAAAACTATTCTATTTTAATGTTTGATGTTTCTCTTTTCTTTTTACAATTCTATTTACTGTTATATTTACAAAATGTAATATAAATATAAAAATGTGATAACTATAAAATAATTTGTATCGTTAAGATATAAATAAACATCAAAATAAAATCTTTCATTAACTGATTCATTTAATGGCCATTAATTTAATATAATGGATCCCATTTCTTTAAAAATGACGTGACATATTTTACTGGGCACGAATTGTTCGCATGTACACCTAAGTAAGACAATTTTTTTACTATTATGTTTTATTAACTGTCATATTTCTCTGTCCAAATGGTTTTAAATTATACTTATAGTGATTTTGTCAAAAAATTTCTTGGGCAGGGAAGAAACTCCACCCAAAACAATTGCATGTGCACAGCGTACGCGGTATAGTCCTCCGGCCTGGGGGACATTTTGAAAAATTGATTTTGGCCCGCGCTTAAAAGTATTTGCCCACCTCTGTTTTATGCCGTGTCTGTTAATAGTGTATCCTAAAAACGAGCATTTACAGATTCCAAGAAAGCGTTAATTCGAATCCCAAAGTCAGTGAGCCTGCAAAAAACAATCTCTAGGTGCTGCAAGTGTTCCGACTTGGAGCTGCTAGCCACCAAGGTATCATCCCAAATATACAAAAACAAAGTTCAGGCCATGCAAGACATCATTCATAAACCTTTGGAGCGTCTGGGCCATATTTGATAACCCAAAAGGGAAAAACATAAATCTGAACAACCCAAATGGAGTGCTTATAGCTGTTTTGTGCACATCCTCTGGGTGCACGGGTATCTGATTGTATGCCCTGATTAAGTCTATTTTAGAGAATATAATTTTACCGTACAGCTAGCTCGCTAGCAAAATCTAAAATGTGCGGTACAGGATATCGATCCGGTACCGTTATCTTATTCAAAGCGAGGTAGTCTCCAGTTGGACGGTAATCCGTAGAATTGGGTTTTGGAACTAAATATAATGGATTGGACCAATTCGACTTACTAGGACGGCATATCACCTGGTCCAACATATACTGAAATCCTCTTTTTGCTATAACCAACTGCTCCGGGTGCAACCTACGGGGTTTAGCATACACTGGTTAACCTGTCGTTTTCATTTGATGCACGGTATTATGAGGTACCTGCTGATTGACGGATAAGGTTTTAGTATCCCGGGAAATTTGTCTAGTATCTGTTTATACTTAAAATCGCCCGAGACCAGTGTAACTTGGGGTTCGATGTCCTTCGCGCACTGCCCTTTAGATGTTAAAGATGTTTTCGGATCACGTAAGCAGCGGTTTTTGATGTCTACTTGAAGACCATAATGATCTAGAAAGTCCGCTCCAATAATGGGTTTGCTGAACCCCGCCAATATAAATGGCCAAGTGAAACGTCTGCTCAAATTTAAATCCAGAGTCACGATGCGCGTACCGTACGTATGAATTCGGGACCCCTTAACCGAAAAGAATTTTACATCACTTGAAATTTACTTTCTTGTCGTGTATGGCAAAACGCAGACATCACTACCACTGTCTATCAAATATACCGTAATGGATGTATTGTCTTAAAAAAAAAAAAAGGCGGCTAAGTTACGTTGCGGGGAAATCCCAGCTGGCTGCATGATGTGACTTCCCAGTTAGTTTCCCTGACGCGAGAAATTACAGGGCTATTTGCACTTAGTTGCCCGCTGACCAAATTTAAAATGGTACCAACAGAGATCATTGTTATTGTGCGAAGTTTTGCGATTCCTGCTTTTGGAACGGAAACGCGGCATTTGTTTCCTGGTCAAGCGCTGTATTTGTTTGAACAGTTCGGCTACTTGCTGTTGTAACAAGGTTATCGTATCTGTCGTTTGAATTTGTGCGACAGCATAACAATTCGCTCCCCCTTGTTCTGTGGTCTCTAGAATTTTATCTCCCATAAGGACTAACTAATCGTCGGAGACCGACAAAATAGCTTGCGCTTGGTTAGGTAGTCGTTGCAACCAGATTGTTTGTAAGAGCTCGTCACTTAGACATGAGCCTGCTCACTGGCTCATCTTGCGCAATAATAATGATGACTTATCATCGCCTAACGTAAGCTCCGATATTGAAGTTTTTAAGCGTTTCTGTACAGAATCCGAGAATTCTGATATTAATCTGTCCTTTATCGCCTGGTACATATTAGCCGCTGGTGGATTGAGCTCTATCACTGACGTGCATTAAAGTATCTTCATTAAGCGCTGCTATCACACCGTAATACTGTGTGCTGTCTGCAGTTATAGAGCTCATTTTAAATTGAGCTTCAATATTGACAAACCACAGTTCGGGCAATTTTTCACAGAACTGCGGTAATTTCAACTGCGTCACGGCAAAGTAATGTATAAAGTAATATAGACATGCTGCTTTAACTCTTTATAGTAAAAACACTCAAATAAATACTGTTTAAATTCTTTATAATAACATTCATCAAGTACTCATCTAGCTTTCCTTTGTCAAAACATTTTATGAACTAAAATAAAATGTTTAAGCCATGTTTTATATAAATATTTTCTGTGACAAGAACAAACTATGTATATGCTTCTGTGCATCATTAGAAGCATTTAATTTTTTACAAAACAATAAGTGTTATCACATTGTGTTTAGATAAAACAATTTTTTTTTATTTGCAAGAAAGAACTTACAAGCAACTACTGTCCCTTAAAAGTTGTTGTCCCTTAAATTTTATTGCTTCAGTTTTTTAGGTTTTATGGATTAGTTAGTTATGGATGTTGTAACTATTTTCAACTTGGTTAAGAAGTATCAGAAAATTTTGAAAGGATAATTCATGGGGTCTTTGCGCACGGTAGCACATGGTATGTCCTTATTTCTTTTTTATTAATGTTTATTAATATGTTTTTAACGTATAAAATTTGTATTATTATATCATTAAGGGGAGAGGTTGAGGGGGGTGAGGATTCAATCCCTCAAAAATTTTAAATTTGTTTTAAAGAATTTTTATTTGTTTTAAAGAACTTTTAGTTATTTTAATTAATTTATTTATAAAGATTTGAATTATTAAAACAGTAAAGATTCGTAAAATATGATTTTTTGTTGATATGTGTTTAGTAGTTGTAATATGCATTCTTGTATCATTAAAAGGGGGTTTCCACATTCAAAATGTTTAAAATTTTAACTGTTTAAAAATATTTAAGTAATTGTTTTTTTACTTTTTTTCAATTATGTTTTAAAAGTTATTGTTTAATAAATGGGGGTGGGGTTGAGGGGGTTTCCCTCCCTCAAAAATTTAAAAATTATTGTAAAATTGTTTTACAGAATTTTATCATTTCTCGTGTGTTAAAATTGTTAAATTTCAACTGTTTTTAAGATTTTTTTCATGTTGTGGGATTATATACCTGTTTCTGTAGTTCCAATCTGTAAAATTTATGCTGTGTGAATATATTTCTTATTTTCCATGTGGTGCCGTCCATGTTTTTTTGGCGACTTTCTGAAAATGGGATTTTTGCTCAGATAGCCAAGAAAAGAAACATGGCGGCCGGAAGCGGTGTGGCTATCGCATCAGTTCCAAAATTTGTTGTAGATTTTTATTAATAAATAAAACTCCAGGTTTATTTATTGCATTCCAATGCACAGTCAATAATACAATAATTGCTTATTTGTTAATTTAAATCTGGCTCTAGTTTTTCTACTATATTTAAAACTGTTATTTTGTATATAACCATGTCAAAATGCTTCGAGGAAGAAAGCTTCTAATTGCTATTTGAACCATGACCTGTCACATGAGGAAACAAGTCTTCTTGGTGAGCAATGCAAACTTAAATAAGAACCTACGCTTTCCAAGTCCAAGTAGTAAGTTGTTACGGGGCTCCTTAACTGCAAGTTGTATCCCCAATGGTGAGCAATGCCTAAATCGTTACAGTGTGCTTCGTTAAAGGATATAATTAAGTGAGTTTACATAACGATTGAACAAAATTTTAGAATTAAAAATAAAGGCCCTGTCCTTAATAATAAAACAATATAAAATAATAAAGTGAATAGGGGGAGAAAGTCGTTCTCCATTTGATGGTATTTCACGGAGCACCTGACCCGTAGGGTATATCTCCAGTAAGTATGATAGCTAATTTAACATGAGAACAGTTTAGAATGATATCATGAATTATCAATATGCCGGTTACATAAGATAAAATAAAAAATTGAAGATAAAATATGAAATAATAATGAATAAAAATTAATTGAGGAGAAAAAAATGATTAAACCCTAACAAAAAACACAAAAAATTGGGAGTAAATACGATTAAATAATATGAAGAGATAATAATATTGGCGTAAGTACGATAAAAAACAGTAGAAAACCCGCTTGGAAACGTAAATCGGATCCTGACGAAGCTCCAATATTTCTCCGGGGAGAAGTGGGCGTGGCCTAAGCCACCTCATTATTTTAGCTTAAAATGCCTGACTTTTCTTGTTCTGCTATTCCGATTTTAAAAATTTTAAGAGTTTTCCTTAAGAGTAAAATTACGAAGGTTGAAGCCTAATATTCAAGAAAACAAAAACTTTTAGGGGGGCTAAAATCCCCAATAACTAAAAAAGTAGGACGGCCATAGGAACAGAGGCAGGAAGTATTGATTTATTATTTTTATATCTATAACATTTGTAAGAAATTATTTGTAGCGGCATTTCCACACTATATTATATTTTAAGTATTTACCAGTTTCATAACATGAATATAATTAAAAAACTTAACTAAAAATACTTTGATTCGAAATTTAAATTTTATAGTTTGGTTATTATGAGATTTGTTTTAGATTTTTAGTGATATATTAAACTCGAGAATGTTAAATATCGTAAACTAAATCGCTATCCCAGAGCAAAAGAAAAAAAATGTCTTTTCGAGTATTTTCCTACAGCTCTAAGTTAAAACTAACAGTTTTCCTAGAAATGTTCATTCTAATAAGAGTGAATAATTGCTATCTGAACTATGACCTGTTACGTGAGTAAACAAGTCGTCTTGAGCTACATAGATTAAACAAGTGCGTCGTTTTAAGAAATTTATTATTTTTATATGTATAATATTTGTAAGAAATTATTGGTAGCGGCATTTCCACACTATATTATATTTTAAGTATTTACAAGTTTCATAACATGAGTGTAATTAAAAAACTTACCTAAAAATACTTCCATTCAAAATTTAAATTTTATAGTTTGGTTATTATAAGATTTGTTTTAGATTTTTAGTGATATATTAAACTCCAGGATGTTAAATATCGTAAACTAAATCGCTATCCCAGAGCAGAAGAAAAAAAAATATCTTTTCGAGTATTTTCCAAAAGCTGCAAGTTAATAATACAGTTTTCCTGTAAATGTTCATGCAAGTAAGAATGAACAATTGCTATTTTAACTATGACCTGTTACGTAAGTAAACAAGTCTTCTTGATGCACGCAAGCTGCAAAAATACATTGTAGCAGTAGTACTTTGTTTGGGGCACCTGGGCTGAGCCGAATCCCCAATGGTGAAGGTGAGATTACTCTTCAAGGTGTGCATCAGTAAATTAAAAATCATTTTAGAATGAAGGGAGTTTAAAAAGAACACTCATTAAATTAAAAACAATGATGAAGGGCCCTAAATAGCAGTTACTAAAGAATGAAAAATAAAAGTACAGTTTTAAGAACTGTAACAAAAATAGAAAGAAAAAAGAAGGAAAATTTTTGGCGGATGCAAGCATCACAATTTTTTAAGATTTTAAAAATTTTTATTTACTTTTTTAAATTTTTATATATATATATATATATTTTTTTTTTTGTTTAAAATGAATGAGAAAAGAGAGATTAACGATAGAGGGAAATGGAAGAAATAAGGAGGAAGTTTACGGATAGATGATGATGGAGATTGAGGGGAAGCAAGAGTCATTGTGGCGCCATCTTGTATCGGCGCGAGGAAATAAGTTAAGTTAAGTAATTTGGAATAAAGTAAAAGGAAAATGATTTACGGGGTCACTGCAGCACGAGGCCGCTTGCGATTTCTCGCTTCCCTAAAATCATAATCAGGAAGTTCAGCAATAATTTCATTATTAATATTATTAATATTATTATAAAAGTTAGTGGAATGTTTAACACAAATTTCTTTAAACGTTAAAATATTTAAATCTCTTCTAATGGTATCATTACGAAGATAACGCGGAGCTCTTGCTATTTCTCGTAGAATTTTATTATGAGCACGATTAAGCAAATTTAAATTAGCTGGGAACGCAAAAGACCAGACCGGTGCTGCATAAATGGCAGCAGGAAGTATTACTGTTTTGTACAGTAATACTTTATTATGGATAGATAAATGTGGGCCAAATAATAGTGAACGAAGTTCGACTTTCCTGGCAGTCATTACATTTCTAACGTTGGTGATATGCTTATTCCAAGTGAGGCGCCTATCAATGGTGACACCCAAGTACTTTACCGAGTTCTCCCATTCGATTACCTCACCGTATAATTGCAACCGTGGAGGAAGTTTAAAGGAGCGACTAAAATAAATAGCCTGACATTTGCCAGGATTTATTTTAATCTTCCAGCGTATGAACCATGTTTCCAGAGCAGATAAATGGTGTTGAATGTAAGCAGTTACACTATTAATGTGGTGTGCAGAAGTATAAATTGCCGTATCATCAGCATAGAGTGCAATTGAAGTTAAATCAGATTTAGGAATGTCATTAATAAAAATGTTAAATAGAGTAGGTTCTAAGATGGAGCCTTGTTGGACTCCAGCAGTGATGGGTTTACAATTAGAAAAGGTGTTGTTGATACGGACTTTAAAAGTACGATTGCAAAGGTAGAATACATTGTGAGTAATTTATTATTTTTATATGTATAATATTTGTAAGAAATGATTGGTAGCGGCATTTCCACTCTATATTATATTTTAAGTATTTACAAGTTTCATAACATGAATGTAATTAAAAAACACCTAAAAATACTTTCATTCGAAATTTAAATTTTATAGTTTGGTTATTATGAGATTTGTTTTAGATTTTTAGTGATATATTAAACTCCAGGATGTAAAATATCGTAAACTAAATCGCTATCCCAAAGCAGAAGAAAAAAAAAATATCTTTTCGAGTATTTTCCTAAAGCTAAAAGTTTTAAAAATAACAGTTTTCCTATAAATGTTCATGGAAATAGTTGAATAGACTGCAAATACATAGTAACGATGTAAGTACAGGAGGGTCTAAGGAATCTTAAGCCCCGCCTCTCAAGTTTTTGATTTTTTATAAAATTTCTATGAGCAGATCAAATAATACAAATTAATAAAGTTGTTGGGATGGTAGATTAAGAATATTTATATTAATCTATCATTCCATCCTTTTTTATTATACTAACTTGTAGTTAATAAAATTAACAAATAAAACTAATCAATTTCTTAGCTGTAATGTCAGTCACGATCCCATCAACTCTTTTACCCACAGTTATAAATACATATACAAATATAGTAATGATAGCTTAGAGACTTGAGAATCTCTAGTATTAATAGTATTACGAAATAAATTATTCTTACTAGTTTATCATAGTCTGCACCGTGTTTATACTAATTTTAATTTCTTAACTACATTTTTTTATCTGTAATAATAAAATTAATATCACAGCACATGTTACTTATTAATTGTATGGGCATAATATTTTCTCAATAATTTAATAGCCTCACAACAGGGGATAAGGCCTTCGGTCAATGAACCCCAGTCTACACTCCAATTAGTTCGAATTCTACGAAAGTTAATTTAAACCAATTATTGATGTTTTCTGAGGTGAAACCATTGGGAAATCTGATGACATTCTTAATAAGGTCTTTAAGAAATTCTTTAACGTAATTAATAATGATCTTATCCAGTTCATAGTAGCGTCCTAAATATACAATAACCAACTATGTATAAAACTTATTTTTTCTTATATTATCATGTCACGCGATAAGGTGGACGGGTGGAAAAGGTGTCAATATTAAATATGTTCATTTGGCGGCATCAAGATGATGGGAAGGAAGTTTTTTTATAGCACAATTTGGTATATTGTCAAGGCCTGGGAACTTATAATTCTTAATCGAATTCTCTTACTTCATTAACGGTTGTTTTGTGAATTACGTACGTAGTAGTTGAGGAAAAGACATCGTTTACGGCCACATTAGAATTAAAATCGTGATCTTCGTCCACTAAGTCCGCATTGGGAGCAAATTGAATTTAAAACGTATCAGCAATTGCCTCAGCTTTGTTAAATTGATCAAAGTGCGTCATCGTGGTTCCATCTATTGGAGGGTAATAGTGTTTCGATCAGCCACAAGGTTCTTCTGAAATTTTCAGATAGAGTTATCTCCGACGACGAGATCGAAGATGAACTCAGCCCATTTCTCATCACGGTGATCGCGAAATCACATTTCTACATCATCACCGAGGGCAAAATATTCTTGCCTTGAAACAGGGGTGAGAAAGAATTGGTATAATTTTCGAAACCAATCTATTTAGAGTTATTAATGGAAGGATAGAATAATATGGAGTCGGCAAAAGTACCCTGAAACTGTCGCCAATCGGTGTAAATATTCGGTTTAGATTCAAGACAACTCATTTTCAGTTAAACTGTCAGTAACACCGGCGTGTGGCCAGAATCAAAGAGGTGTAGTAGAGTTAAATTTAAGGGGGGTGTTATAGACGAGAACAAAGCCAATTAAAGGGGGCGTTCTAGAAAAATGGGTGGGAGAATTTGGAGAAGTGCATCTAAAGTAAGCTGAAGTAAGAAGAATTTTGGTATTGCGATCAGGCATGACAATAATAGAAAGAATCCAGATGGTCAGTGATGAGATCCGTAATCATAGTAAAGTTTCGTAATCCATTGTGGTACGCGGTGATAACTCAAAATTTTTTTTCAAACATTACTAAACATTTATTAACAAGCTCGATGTCAGAAGACTCTAAAGAGTCGCGAAGTTTGTTAGTTTTCTTACCGAAGCCGTGTCTAATCTTTAGGCTATCAAAGACAAGATTAGCCCTAGCCTTGGTCGCTTACACGATCATAGTAGTCGGCTACTGCATCGAGAATGGAAAAGAATCGGATCGTTATTATTTTTTTTTTATGAATTTGTTTACTGTCTTAAAGAGGGTCATTAAGTTTGAAAGTTTGTAATCCTTTAGGAAACTTTGGACCATTTTGATGAAGTCGCTCATTGATCCTGAATCTGTTTTGCTCTGAGATTGCTGCTTCCTCTGTCCGGAGCGTAAGACTGCCTCAATCCGAAAGGTAGAGAAAATCTGTAAATAAATTGGAAATTGAATTTTGGAAAGGAGTTAAAAAGTTGGAAAGGTAAGGAGGTAAAAATCATGACAGCTGGTTGTATTCATGTAATTCTATCTGAAACGATACAAAAAAAGATTAATGCCTTGAAAAAGAAATTACGATTAATAGGCACGGTTGGTAACACTGTTTGGAGTCTTCATAAAAATACACCATGGGATACACTTTCTGTTCCTCAAATAATAAAAAATACACATTTTTTTACATCACAGTACAACAGAATAGGCCACAACATATAACAATAAGGACAGGGGATGAAGTAATAATCATAATCAGGTTCGGCTATTTCATTTGGTAGATCATTAATACTATTATAATAATTTTTGGAGCTTTAACACAGGATTAATGTTAACATATTAAACTCGCGTCTTATTATTTCATTGGATAGATATCGGTGGACACCCCTTACACGCCTCATAAATTTGTGCAATTGCTTATTTATTGCATTAAAACTGGCTATAGTTTTTCTACTTTGTGGAAAACTATTATTTATCATTATTGTCACGGCACCATGACAGCCTATTACGGGAAGGAAGGTTTCTGATTGAAAATGCATCCATTAACTCACATGTGAGGAAACAGACTTTCCTGATACAAATTTCTCTAAGTTCGATCAACAACTTTAGAAAGTGGCGAAAGTAGCTTGTTGCTTGTTTGGGGCACCTGGTTAAGTCGAATCCCCAATGATGAAGGTGAGAAATTACTCTTAGGGTTTGCATCGTTAAGTACAAGATTATATTACGGGTGAAAACAATTTAAATGAGTAGAGGCTTAAGATGAATCAAAAATGTTACACAGGCTTAGAAATTCAGACTACAATTGTACCGTTATCACCTCGTCAAACGAAGATGCTAATGATCATGAGGATTATTCTTTCACCAAGTTCTTCCTACAACTCCAGTGTAATTTCGAGTAGTTGAGAGTTTTTTGGGCTCTTTGACTCTAGTGTAGCCTCCACACTATGGCCAATTGTTCACCACTTCCTGATGGGGCCTTGAAGGATGGTTCACGGGTTGCATCTACACGCTGGGCCACTAAATAATCCAAACACGTGGATTTGTCTATAGAGTCTACTGCGCAATTTAGTTGCGCATCTGACTACCTTTGATCTTTGGAAAAATACCGCCTGGGAAGCAATCGTCTGCCAAGGCTATTTTATCGTCTTCTACCATCGACCACTATAAACCATATCCCCTCCAGACAGTGGTGATGGCTTGCAGTGGACCATAGTGTGGAGGGGCTATAATACTTTTTCCAGTGGTGACCGCTGCAAATGTCTTAACTGATGTGCTTCTTAACTTGTATGGGAGTTTTTTTTTAAATTACACAAATATTCAAGGTGAAAGTCATGATTAAATGAATAAGAAAATTACAATTAAGGTCCTTGTCCTTAGTAAGTAATAATAATAATAATAATAGTAAATAAAAGATAGAAGAAAAATGAAATATAATTTTTTGGGGTTTAATTTTTTATACATTTTTTTGTTTTTTATAATGGTTTTTATAGTTAGGGCTATAATTAATAATTTTAGACCAGATGCATAGGCTGAGAAATTCTGACTGCCATTCAGTCGGTACCACCCTGTAAAGCCAAGATGCTGATATTTTTCAATTCCCTGTTATTGTTACGAAGAAGGGACATTTTCTCAGTGTTCAACTCCAGTCTCCAAGTAGTAAGGGTTGTACGATTTTTATTAATAAATAAAACTCCAGGTTTATTTATTGCATTCCGATGTTTAATCCGTAATGCTCTAATAGCTTATTTAAAAAAATAAATCTTGCCCTAGCTTTTCTTCTATTTATAAACCTGTTATTATGTAATTAACCACGTCAGACTGCTTCGGGGAAAAAGGCTTCTAAATGCTATTACATTCATGACCTGTAACATGAGTAAACAGGTTTTCGTGACTACAAATGTTTATAAAAGATTTCTCATGTTCACAGAAGCTCACAGAAAGAGTTGGCTGCAGTACTGCCTGGGCCAAGCCCTCTAGTGCTGGAATACTATTTGTAGTAATGCTGAAAACTATGAAATTGTGTTAGCATAACATAGAATTAAAAGATAACTAGGGATGGGTCAAGGATACATGAGATTCGCCAGAAAAGGAATAATATAAGGTAACAGAAACCAAGTCCAACATAAGAAATTAAGTTGCAGGTAAAATGAGAGTATTATTTTTAATTTGTATAATATTTGTAAGAAATTATTGGAAGAGTGATTTCCACATTATATTATATTTCTAGTATTTACAAGTTTCATAACAGGAATGTAATTAAAAGATTTACCTACAATTGGAAATCATATCCTTTGACTTTTAAATTTTATAGTTTGGTTATTTTAAGATTTGTTTTAGATTTTTAGTGATAAATAAAACTCCAGGATGTAAAATTTATTAAACGATAAAAAATATCCTTTTGAGTATTTTCCAAAAGCTGAAAGTTATAAAAATAACAGTTTTCCTATAAATGTTTAAGTAAATAGTTGAATAGGAGTGCAAATATATAGTACAGGACCTAACGATGTAAGTACAGGAGGGACTAAAGAATCTTAAGCCCCGCCTCTCAAGTTTTTGCTTTTTATAAAATTTCTATGAGCAGATCAAATAATACAAATTAATAAAGTTGTTGGGATGATAGATTAAGAATATTTATATTAATCTATCATTCCATCTTTTACAAATATAGTAATGATAGCTTAGAGACTTGAGAATCTCCAGAATTAATAGTATTTCCAAATAAATGATTCTTACTAGTCTATCATAGTCTGCACCGTGTTTTTACTAATTTTTAATTTCTTAACTACATATTTTTTATCTGTACTAATAAAATTAATATCACAGCAGAGGCTTAGCCACAGCAGATTTCTACGAAAGTTAATTTAAACTTATTGCTGGTGTTTTCTGAGATGAAACCATTGGGAAAGTTCATACTGCCCATAATATCATGCTAATATTATTAGCAAGTGGAAAGTCTTCACTTTAACCTCCGAGCGTGAAAAGATCAAAACATAAATTTAGGCCTCTAGGCAAAAAGTAATCCAAACAAGAATTTAATACGCTCCAGCTCAAGAGAGAGCGAGGAGGTGAGAACGTTCTCATAAAAAATTATGAGTAACCAACGCGTTGTCTAATTAAAGGATAATTAGACTGTAACCTTGATAGTGACCAATTGGGATGGTTAACAGAGTTATACAGATTCCATAACATGTTGCTCAAAAATACATAGATAGGTAAAAGAGTGGTCCACCCTTCAAACTCCCTCCACGACTTCATATGTACGACGAGGTAATCGAATGGGAGAACTCTATTAAATATCTTGGTGTCACTATTGACAAACGTCTTACTTTTAAACATCATATAGTTAACATTAAAAATAAAATCATTGCCAGGAAAGTTGAGCTTCGTTCATTACTTTTCGGCCCTCATTTATCTATTAGAAATAAAGTATTACTGTATAAAACAGTAATACTACCAGCTGCTACTTACGCAGCACCCATATGGTCGTTTGCGTTCCCCGCTAACTTAGATATTTTAAATTTTACTCATAATCAGTTCCTCAGAGGAATAGCAAGAGCTCCGCGTTATTTACCTAATGAAGTCATACGGCGTGACCTTAACATTTTAACTTTTAGTGAAATTTGCCGTCATATTTCCATTAAGTTTTATGCCAACATTAATATCAATAATGAAATAATTGCCGAGCTGCCTGACTATGATTTCAGGGAAACCAGGAATCGTAAGCGGCCAAGAGCTGCCATGCTTCCCTAAAATCATAGCTTATTCCAAATTCTTGTTTATTCCAAATTATTAATTTCCTAATTCCTCGCGCCGATATTAGATGGCGCCACTATGACTCTTGCTATTTCTACTCAAGTTAGCACTCTATCAATTCTTATACTTCGTTCTTCTCTTCCGCTTTCCCTAACTTCTTCCTTTTTGTTATTATTATGCTTTGTGTATTTTTACACACACACAAAAAAAAAAAAAAAAGAAAAAAAATTATAAAATATAAAAATCCAAAAAAACTGATTAAAATTTTAAAATTGATGCTTGCATCACCATAAAAACTCCCTATTCCTTTTTAAACTTTCTCCTCTCTAATTATTACTTTCTCACTATACCACTTTTCTATTTTTATTTACTGTCTAGGGTTAAATTGTGTATTAACCTTTCATGTAATGTTATTGTTTTATAATTGTGTACCCTTCAAAGAACTGATAAATCCAGATGCTCACCCTGAATGATCCATTAAGTCTCACGACGGGGGATACAGCGAATCTGCTAAGGCGCCCCAAACAACCCACAATTCGAAGCAAATGAGTGGTCCACTGAACTCGTGAACCTCAGGCTTATTATAACCTAATTTTTAATTATTATACTCTTAACTAAATATCGATTTTTTAATCCTCAATATCGTGTTGCAATATATCTGCTATGTCTCATTCCATGCTTCTACAGTAATCTGGCTTAGAGGGCTTGCCCAGAGAAGTCAGATCAGAGAGCTCCAGTGTGATGTCATGAGTGGTTTAGGATAACCACTTAGTATAAAATATCAGGGTATAATTGTTTGCTTCACTGGCGCCATCTGTTCACTAATATGTTAACTAACACTATTCAAGTTATTTTATATGATCTTGGGCAATTTTGCTTTATTTTATTTGGGCTTTTGATAATATTTTAAATTAATTTTCTTTTTTCTCCTAATTATTTTTGGCCGTTTCCAAGTTTAGAGGGCCCCTGGAACCCAATTCAGCGGGACGCCAAGAGTGGGAGATATCGCCAAAACCTAGAACCCTATTTTCTGGCAAACCTTGCTCTTCTTCCACTACCACCTAAAAAAGGTGGGGGTGTCAATCGGCGCTTTTATTTTAGGGTATTGGGGGGAAATAACACGTGATTTGAATAGCTGACCCTTATTACTTCCTGTAACTAACAATACTTCAAGACCTCTGAATTTGGATTTTCTAGCGTCCATTTCAAATCTTTGTGCATTTCCGTTGTGCTATGGATGTTTGCCCATTTTGCCTGAGCTCTTGTAATATTTTTTTTTCGTTTTTTAAATTTAATACTGGAGCTCACACCAATATAATTGAGGAGCTCAATTAAGAGATCCTTCCTCACAGTTCGCAAGTGTGAAAATCAATTTGATTTGTACTTTTGTGGATTTATGTGGAGGAAAATGAAAGCAAATCCGCAAGATGCTTTTCAGGATTTTTTAAATCAGATCAAACGTGTATATCCACCAACAACTCAGGATACTTAAATTAGGCTAACGTTTTATTTATTTTATATTTTATGCTCAATTTTCGAAGGGCAACAAGTGATGTTATATTTCACAATTATACTTTTTTATTTACTGCTTTTTGAACTTTATTCAAAATTGTGTCTTAATTTAATACAAAAAGAAATATTTTTAAACTGTATTTTTTTATAATGTATAACATTGTTAAAAGTGATAAGCTAAGTAATAAAAGTAATTTTATTACAACCGTCTACCGTCATTGTTAAGGAAGATCAAGGGGAGCTTTACCTCACTTAGATAAGAAAAATCATTTCACTCCCTTACTTTCTTCAGAATTTTACGCTAAAAATTCATTATTTATTAAAAACATTTACTCCGTTCTTATATTTTCATTTTAAGCTGATAATTTCTAGAAGTAATTTGTATCGTACTTTATTACTTTTTAATCGTTTGATAGTTTTAAAATAATTTCATTCAATAGCAACCGTATTTTATAAATATAACTAAATATTTTATAAGAATAATTGCCTAAATATAACTAACTAATGCTTATATTTTGCTTACTTTCCACTTATTGCAAAAATTCCGCACTGTTTAGATCAATAAACAGTACAAAAGCTTCTTTAAATACATTAAAAACTCAAATTTAAATTTGTATTCATCTTAACAAAAATTTAAACCTTTTTTTGTTCAATATATGCTTTGAAATTGGGTATAAACTCAATACATAAATAGTAAACATCACTTGGCGGCAATTTGGCGATCACTTGTACAAAAATAGAGCCAAAAACATGGCGGGGGGGGGGGCCCGGAACTTGGAATTTGCCTTATTTTTTTACTCGAATTGTAAACTTCTTCTTATTATTATTTTTTGTTAGTTTTTGTTGTTTTAAGTTTTTAAAATTAATTAAGAAATAAGCTTGGACAGTGTTTGTTTCATTTCTAATATTTTGTTTACATTTTTGATAATATTTTAAGTTAATTTTCTATTTTCCCCTTTTTATTTTTCGTTACTCGAATTTTAAATTTTGTACTATCATTTGTTATTTTTTGTTGTTTTAAATTTTTAAAAACTTAGTTTTTGCATCTTACACTTTGCATTAGTTTTTGCTAAGAAATGAGCTCGAGCAGTGTTTGTATTATTTCTAATATTTACATTTTTTACAATTTTTAAAATTAATTTTTAGTTTTAACAGTCAATTTTTTATAATCACATGTTATAGTTTTTTATTTTAAGTTTTTAAAATTAATTTTTTACCATTATAAACTTTATAATGGCTGTCCATACTGGGCAGTAAAAAGCCTGATTTTTAAAGATAAAATAATTGTTCTAGAAAAATATCATTGAATATAATATTTCAGAAACTTACATTTTTCTATCAAAGAAATATTCATAAATTTAAATTTTACTAATCCTCCACAAAGTATGCAGAAATATTGAATAAGTATTTCATTTAATAAAGAGTAAAAGAGAATTTTCTTGAATATTCTTTTATAGAAAAATATAAGCTTCTAAATTACTACATTGAATGATATTTTAATGAGTATTTATTTTTTCATGCTGAAATCAGGTTATTTACTGTTCATTAAAATAAATTGAGAACAAACATAACTACTGGAATAAAAAAATATAAAACCAATAAATCTTATTTTATTAGAACTGCAATAGGTGTGATCAAAATCAGTATCATCAAAATCAGTAAAGTTGCATCACGGGTGTGCAGACGGAATAAAATTACCATTTATTATGCACATTTTCTGATTTAGTTCAAGTGCAATATGGCAACACTTTTAAAAACGCGTAAAATCTACATAAATACCGATAAAGTCCCGTGATCTGCAATATCACGTGAGCTGAGCAGAAAAAGAAGTTCTTTATTCAAATTTCACGTTACATCCATTGGTATTTAATTTTAATTTTATTCCGTATTGATCTGAATTTGTTAACACTCTATTTTCTATAACACAGAGCCAAATATTCCCCTAGCGGTGACTTTTGGAACTAATTTGTTTTTTCGCGGAATCCTTCGTCTTCCGTCTTGTTTAATCTTCCTACAAAATGTGGCACCATTCTCGCAAATAGATCTCTCTACAGAACACTGTGATCACTGTCAGTTAATTATGGCCACCCGCTATATGAAATCAAAATTAATAAAAAGTAAAACAAAAATTTTACTTTACAAATGTGTAATAAGATTAGTTTTAACTTTTGCATGTGAAACCTGGGCAACAACTTTGTCAGATGAAAAGATACTGGCTACCTTTGAAAGAAAAATCCTTAGAAGTATATTTAGAGGAATGAAATATATATATATATATATATATATATATATATATATAATATATATATATATATATATATATATATATATATATATATATATATATATATATATAATATATATATATATATATATATATATATATATATATATATATATATATATATATATATATATATATATATATTAAATATATATATATATATATATATATATATATATATATATGGCTCAAGAGATCAAGTTTACAACTATATAATTTATATGACGAACCTGACGTAATAAATTTCTTCAAATTGCAATGAATAAAGTGGGCAGGTCATCTAATCAGAATGGACAATGACCGAACAACAAAAAGGGTCTTCGATGCAAAACCTACAGGAAAGCGAAGACGAGGAAGACCCAATCTGAGATGGACAGACTGCCTGGAAAGAGACCTTTAGGTGCTTAAGGTAAAAAAAAACTGAAAGAATTTGAACCCTAGAAGGATGTCTTAGAGAAAGCTTATTGAGAAGGCCAGGGCCCATCCTGGGCTGTCATGCTACTTGATGCAAAACCTACAGAAACGCGAAGACGAGGAAGACCCAATCTGAGATGGACAGACTGCCTGGAAAGAGACCTTTAGGTGCTTAAGGTAAAAAAAAAACTGAAAGAATTTGAACCCTAGAAGGATGTCTTAGAGAAAGCTTATTGAGAAGGCCAGGGCCCATCCTGGGCTGTCATGCCATTGAACAAGAAGAAGACATGTGCAAAAAAGCATCGTAAATGCTGGGTAGATCCGTGAATTGTACTGTGAAGACTCCCCTTTGTCCGAGCACGGGCCGAAACAGCTGATCGGATCCCACCTGTTTACTACCAGGACAATAGTGTAGCGTCGCAGAGTCTGGGATGCTGACAGTTCGTTTGAATGGGTGTCACGCCCCTTGAGAGGTGGCGGTAATGAGACGATAGGATTGCACCCAGCTTTTTAGAATCGGAAAGCCAGAGAATGAAGATTCATCTATAAAACTAACTGTAACTTTAGCTGGAGTTCTCAAGTAACTGGGATCTTAACTGACCCAAAAAATAGTTAGCTGGGCCGTAACTGACCCCCAGGATAAAAAGCCTACAATTTTGCGACTCGGGGCTTTTCGTCATTTTTTACGTAGGTGTGTTGACCTCGTGGAGGCTTTCGCGTTTTGTTACCGGAGCCAGGTTTCTAGTTCGGGAGATTCGTAATGTCCGCTCATATAGAGAGCGGCAGAGTCTCGGATACCGAACGGGGGATAAATTGGGTTTGATTGCTTCCTGAAAAGCCTCCACACTTGTATGAGATTATTAAATCTCGTTTTTCTTTCGACTGTGATCGTCGTGAGGAAGTTATACCGGCAACCATCCTTTGCAGTTCTACATGATTTGGGAATTAACATCCCTTTGTAAAAAGTCGTAGTTAATCAAGAATAAATGTAAACTTCAAATTATATCTTCACTGTGATCCATTTTTCACGTTACCTCTCAGTTCAGAATTTTAAGAATATCATCTTTAGGGAAACCTCTACCAATTTTAAAATAAGCATTAGTTATTAGAATTTTGTTATTGTTGTCAGGCAAAACCATTACAGAGTTGGATTCAAGTACTTCCGAAACAAGGTCAGATACAGCATAGTGATTAATTGATCTTTTGATATAAATGGCAAGGCCACCCTGAGCGTGTGAGCTTTCCATAGCACGATCCTTACGGTAAAGTAAATAATTAGCAATGCTATACCTAATATCCGGTTTTAATTTAGTTTCTTGAATTAATACTATATCTATATCAGAATCTTCTAAATAATTCCTAAGTTCGGTAATTTTATTACCGAGGCCGTTTGCATTCCAAAATAAAATATTGAGGGTAGAGAGACATTGATATTTATCCATCATGGGGGTTGTCGAAATAATTAGCTATAACTTCGAAAGCCATCAGGAGTTTTTGAATAGGATCGTTGTTTTCTTTCATAATTTTTCACGTTACCTCTCAGTTGAGAATATTGAAGTCGTCACAGTACTCCCATTTCGAGAATTATCCCTAGGTAGGGAAAAAATTGAAGTATGGAAAGAAACCTTTCTACCCGGGTAATTGCAGAGTTTACCCTCCTTTTCCATGCTCCTTGGCATATGTT
>CM063507.1:9209079-9225046 GCA_032207245.1 Pardosa pseudoannulata | reverse complement strand
GACGGCCTCGCCTATTATATTCCCAGTACGTTACAGTATGTTGCATACATTAGAGATATGGTTACAGATGTTCAAATTATAATACTCTCTATTATTTATATATTTTTCATTATTTATACGTACACTATGCATTCAAATACTGTTGATTTCAACAAAATTGAATATAAGAGATTAAAAAATTGCATGCAGGATTTTTCAACGGGCCGGATAAAGTAAGCAAAACGGCCGGATCCGGCACGCGGGTCGGCTTTTGCCCACCCCTGCTCTAACCAGTTCAGGTACAACCGCTTCAAAATGCTAGGACAGACGGATAGATAGTATTACACTATTATTATATAGGAGATTAGGATATTTTTAACACTTCTCTCGTTCGTAACTAGCAAAATTAATTTACACACAGAACTTTCTTTTCAAATAAAAACAAAGAAAGATTCAATAAGAAATCTGCGAAAAGAAAAAATAATTTTTTTTTGTTTGAGAATAATTTTTTTTACCAATCATTCTCTTTTACGAATAATCCGAAATTTGGATTAACTCTCTAAGCAGTTTGCACGTACAATTCCGCCAAACCGATGATGTCTTCCGAGAGGTTGTCACGTAGAATTTTCGACCTCTAAAAACATTCCGAAAATGGATGTAATGTACATTTCTGCCAGTGTTTGAGGTAGGAGGGTCAGGTCGATTGTTCAGAAACTGCATCCCTCTTTGACTGACATTTATTGAGGGTTGTACCCCAACTGCCTGAGACACAAAGATGCTAATAGCGTTTCATGGCTTTGTAAATCTCTATTTCGAAGTATTTCGTTTGAGGTAACAGATGTATCTCTAATTGCACCACTTAAATATCTTGGATGACTTTCGTAAAAAAATATAAATAATCCTCTTAAAGAATATTTTTTGTTTGTACTTTTAGAAGCCTTTATTTCTTATGGGATGATCTTCCAGACTTGACGAGCTTTAGGTGTATTAAAAATTAACAATCTATAATATATATTTATATATCTATTTAAAACCAGAAGTAAAGGGACAATAACGAGGGTGGGGTTTCCGTATTCCATTCTAGTCGACAAAGGGTGAAAGAAAAAATCATAGAATGCTTTGGCGATTGACACAATAAACCTTTAGCGTATTTTTGGAGACTTTTTTTAATCGGTGTGTTCCACTTGGAGGGTTAAAACAATATTTATTTACATTTACTAAATTAATTATACTCCTTTTTCGATTGAAGTTGGTTACACCCATAAGTAGATTAACGTGGCTTTTCCACAAACGTATTCTACAAAGAAAACGTCACGAAAAATAGCATCTTTTCATGCTTAGTTGATAATGCGCAATTTTTTTTTCACTCTGTGATAATAATATTAGTACTTTTACTTGCATAATTTTGCAAACTGAAAACCTTAAAAGTGTCTGAGTTTTTAAAATTAAAAATTAAAACTAGGAAGTTGAGAAGTTAAAAAAGATATCCTTTATCATGCAATAGCATAATATTCTTATCAGATTTAAGTTTATTTTTGGAATTTTTAAAAGGTCATACTTTTTAATTTTAAGTTTACAGAATAAAACATGTATTTTACAACAATTAAATATAAAACTTTAGTTTCTAATATACATAATTTAACAGGCACCTTGAAAATTAGTGGATTTCATTTTTCTTCTTTTAGCATACTTTTAATATAATTTAAAAAATATATTGCTTTAATCAACAATACTAATCAGTTAGTTTTATTCCATAAACTAATGCATTTTTTTTACAAATTAAAACTAGGAAGAAGTTAAAATATAAAATAGGAAGAAGTTAAGTTTATTTTTAAAATTTTTAAAAGGTCATACTTTTTAATTTTTAAGTTTTCAGAATAAAACACATATTTTACACCGATTAAATATAAAAATTTAGTTTCTAATATATATAATTTAACAAGCGCCGTGAAAATTAGTGGATTTCATTTTTTTCTTTTAGTGTACTTTTAATATAATTTAAAAATATACTACTTGAAATAACAATACTAATCAGTTAGTTTTATTACACAAATTAATGCATTTAAAAAAAATTAAAACTAGGAAATTGAGAAGTTAAAAAATATATCCTTTATTATGCAATAGAATAACATTCTTATTAGATTTAAGTTTATTTTTAAAATTTTTAAAAGGTCATACTTTTTAATTTTTAAGTTTTCAGAATAAAACACATATTTTACACCGATTAGATATAAAAATTTACTTTTCTAATATATATAATTTAACAAGCACCGGGAAAATTAATGGATTTCATTTTTTTTCTTTTAGTGTACTTTTAATATGATTTAAAAATATACTACTTTAAATAACAATACTAATCACTTAGTTTTATTACATAAATTAATGCGTTTAAAAAATTAAAACTAGGAAGTAGAGAAGTTAAAAAAGATATCCTTTATCATGCAATAGCATAATATTCTTATCAGATTTAAGTTTATTTTTAAAAATTTTAAAAGGTCATACTTTTTAATTAAGTTTACAGAATAAAACATATATTTTACACCGATTAGATATAAAAATTTAGTTTCTAATATACATAATTTAACAAGCGCCGTGAAAATTAGTGGATTTCATTTTTTTCTTTTAGTGTACTTTTAATATAATTTAAAAATATACTACTTGAAATAACAATACTAATCAGTTAGTTTTATTACACAAATTAATGCATTTAAAAAAATTAAAACTAGGAAGTTGAGAAGTTAAAAAATATATCCTTTATTATGCAATAGCATAACATTATTATTAGATTTAAGTTTATTTTTAAAATTTTTAAAAGGTCATACTTTTTAACTTTTAAGTTTTCAGAATAAAACACATATTTTACACCGATTAAATATAAAAATTTAGTTTCTAATATATATAATTTAACAAGCGCTGTGAAAATTAGTGGATTTCATTTTTTTCTTTTAGTATTTTAATATAATTTAAAAAATATACTACTTGAAATAACAATACTAATCAGTTAGTTTTATTACATAAATTAATGCGTTTAAAAAAATTAAAACTAGGAAGTTGAGAAGTTAAAAAAGATATCCTTTATCATGCAATAGCATAACATTCTTATCAGATTTAAGTTTATTTTTAAAAATTTTAAAAGGTCATACTTTTTAATTAAGTTTACAGAATAAAACATATATTTTATACCGATTAAATATAAAAATTTAGTTTCTAATATATATAATTTAACAAGCGCTGTGAAAATTAGTGGATTTCATTTTTTTCTTTTAGTATTTTAATATAATTTAAAAAATATACTACTTGAAATAACAATACTAATCAGTTAGTTTTATTACATACATTAATGCGTTTAAAAAAATTAAAACTAGGAAGTTGAGAAGTTAAAAAAGATATCCTTTATCATGCAATAGCATAATATTCTTATCAGATTTAAGTTTATTTTTAAAATTTTTAAAAGGTCATACTTTTTAATTTTTAAGTTTACAGAATAAAACATATATTTTACGCCGATTAGATATAAAAATTTACTTTTCTTATATATATATAATTTAAAAAGTGCCGTGAAAATTAGTGGATTTCATTTTTTTTCTTTTAGTGTACACTTAATATGATTTAAAAAATATACTAATTGAAATAACAATACTAATCACTTAGTTTTATTATATAAATTAATGCATTTTTTAAAAAAAGTATAAAATATATACTAGAAATAAAAAATTTAGAAAATTTCATCAGCTTATCCGCAAAACAATTTTTGAAAATTGTATATCAGAAACTAATTTTTCATATCCAAATTGAAGCTGCCTTTTTTTATATTTTGTACTTAAATTATGTTAATACATGTAATATATTTTATATTGTAACATAATATAATCTAAATTAAAAAAAAATAAAATGTCTTAATTTTTTTACTTTTAATTTAAATTTAATATGCTAGATACCTTAAAGTTTTAAGTTTACAGAATAAAACATATATTTTATTAGATAATTACATCTATTTGATGGATAAACTCTGATTTAATATTTATAATTCAAAAGTTACCTAGCTGGTAAGTGAATCTATATTTTCATTTGGTGTTTGATATCTATATTATTTAAAAGAACAACTCAAAGTGACAAAACGAAATTTTTTCGAAAGTTAGAGCGTTAATACACGCTCAATTATTTGTTTATCTTCATACTCCTCTAAAGTCTCCCGATACTGTAAATACAGTTAGAATCCCATTGAATTCCTTTAGTCAAACCGTATGGTTATGTATAAAAAAGAAACACACAAAAGAACGAACTTTTTAATTTTCAAGGATATATAACTTAAACGATACTTATTTATTATCCTGTGAAATAGACTCCAAGACTTTTATAAAATAGAACGTGTTGTTAATACTGGTGTTAAAATTTTCAATGCATCAAAAACAATCGATGATAAAATTAAAATTATCCCATATGTGCCTAATCTATAATTTAAGCCAAATATAAAATAAAATTATTTACGTAACATCTAAGTTCAGTGATAAAACGTATGGAAATAATGCAGACGATATTGAAATAATATAAAATAAAAGAATGATTAACCCTCCGAGTGGAACACATCGAGGAAAAATATCTCCAACAAAACGCTAAAGGTTTACTGTGTCAGTAGCCAAAGCGTTCTATGATTTTTTCCTTCACCCTTTGTCGACAAGAACGGGGAACCCAACGTCGTTTTTGTCCCTTTATTTCTGGTCATACATAGATATATAAATAGATATTATAGATTGTTAATTTTTAATACACATAAAGCTCGTCAAGTCTGGAATATTATCCCATAAGAAATAATGGATTCTAAAAGTATAAATAAAAATATTCTTTGAGAGACTTATTTATATTTTTTACGAAAGTCATCCAAGATATTTAAGTGGTGCAATTAGAGATGCATCTGGTACAGCATACTTCGAAAGAGAGATTTACAAAGCCATGAAAAGCTATCAGCGTCTTTGTGCTTCGGGGGGTAGAGGTGCATCCCACAAGAAATGTCAGTGAAAGAGGGGTGCAGTTCCTAAACAATCGACCTGACCCTCCTACCTCAAAACTCCATGGGGGAAAGCACTGTCAAAAATGTACATTATATCCATTTTCCGAGCGTTTTTGGAGGTCGAAAATTGTACGTTTTGAAGTCATCATCAGTTTGGCGGAATTGTACGTGCGAACCGCTTACAGGGTTAAAGAAGGTGTTAAAAGAATGACGTCATAATGCTAGAAAAAAAATGTTATTTTCATCTACTTGTCTATAATGTGATACATTGAGGAATTTAATAGCCAGGTCTTAACCGGGGAAAATAGGGCTGAAAATAATGGCATTAAACGATCGAAAAGAGGGGAAGGGGTGGATTTCAAACGTTTTCGAACTCGCTTTGAATTTTGCTAACCCTAACTCATAATAATCCAATATGGATGCCTCTATCCATTCCAGGTCCAACCGCTTCATAAATTCGAGGACAGACGGACAGATAACTTAGGCTATTATTATATAGGAAATTATTCCCAGGCTTTAGTGTTATTAGGAAATGCATATGGCACCGTCCCTGCTAATTACTTTACTCATTATTGATTGTTAATTATTGTTTATTTATTGTCATTGGTATGTATTCTACTTACTCCCTCATTACGCTCCTTGTTATACTCAGCACATAAACAGCACGTAAATCAAGTGCTGTTAACATATAAAGTGAGATCAACATAATTGCGTTTTATTATTATTATTATTACTATTATCATATAGCCCGTCATATGACGTCATTAGTGAAATTTTTAATTTCCCGAATTGTAAAGTACCCTATGAGGCAGGTTTGTTTTTTGGCTAAGAATTATCTCTACACGCTTAATAATTTGTTTATCTTCATACTCTGCTAAAGTCTCCCAATACTGTGAATGCAGTTTAGAATCAAATTGAATTCATTTAGTCAAACCGTATAGTTATGCATAAAAAACAAACACACAAGCGAACAAACTTCTTAATTTTCGAAGAGATATAACTTGAACATTAGATATTTATTAGTCCGTGAAATACACTCCTAGACTTTTATGAAAAGAATGTGTTATTAATATCGGTGCTAAAGTTTTCATTGCAACAAAAATTAATCGATGATTAAATTAAAATTATCACATATATACCTAATCCATTACTTAAGCCAAATGTAAAAGGAAATTATTGACGTCATATCTAAGTTCAGTGACAAAACGTATGAAAACAATGCAGATGATATTTAAATAATTTAAAATAAGAAATGATTAAATGAGATAATTAAAGGAACGACGTTATAATGCTAGAAAAATGCTATTTTTACCTATTTATTATATGATAAATTGATAAATTTAATTAACTGCTCTTAACCGGGGAAAATTCGTCTTGAAATAATGTCGTTAAACACTCTTAAAAGGGAGAAGAGGTGGATTTCAAACTGTACCGAGGTACTTTCTCACGGTGAGTTGCACGTGCATGCATAGCCGTGGGAGGATTTTCCTTGACGAATTTAAGACCCCAATTATTTACGTCAAGTTTAGGGACCCCTGCAGAGAGGATACTTCACGGAATGGCAGCATAACGGTCAAGCTCGCACAGAACTGTAAGCGTGAATTATGGGAGCAGGGGCTAAAATGTAATGTCAGCTTGAACAAAAAGGGGCTACTTTAATGAGCCCACCTGCACTCCCGAAGGGCATTTGATGTGGGAAAATTTCCCAAAGAGAAGGGATTGGATGACAAGAAAAGGAGGGGCGTTGGGACCCAGGTGAAGTTTTTGGAAACGTGTGAGAGCTGAAGGCTGAGAGCTGAGAGTTAGAAGTGGGCAGTCGAGAGAAGTGGAACAAGAATCCACTAGCACGAGCTCGTCCCGTGCGCCCGGACTGACACCGCCCCGCTCAACATCACCAACTCGTCCCGTATGCCCGTGAG
Source organism: Pardosa pseudoannulata (assembly GCA_032207245.1). Classification (NCBI taxonomy): domain Eukaryota; kingdom Metazoa; phylum Arthropoda; class Arachnida; order Araneae; family Lycosidae; genus Pardosa; species Pardosa pseudoannulata. The sequence continues at coordinate 9,218,140 of CM063507.1, read as the reverse complement.
AAAAGCCCCTGCCTGCTCCCCTGCGACTTCAATGGAGGTAATTTATAAATAATATTTACAGTCCTTTGACTTAGGCCTCTGTTAATAATAATAATTCCTTATAAAGTGATGTGGGATAATTAGTCTGTAAATAGAAAATATAAATGATTGATTATGTTAACCAAGTATTTTTGTAAATAAATGTATAGAATAAATGTCTGAATCTATATAAGGTATTATATTCATTCTGTGTTTCCCCCTTGTAACGAACACTGGTGTATAGGTTGTATGTACATTACAACACGAACGTTTTAAAAACGATAGTATTTTTTTTGTTTTGATATGAAGTATATTTATAACAATTTATTTAAAATTGGATCCATAGTTTAGGAGAAGATAAACTTTACTCGCTTTGAATTTTGCTAACCTTAACTTTTCAAGAATCCAATATGGATGCCCCTATCCATTCCAGGTCCAACCGCTTCAATAAATTCGAGGACTGACGGACAGATAACTTAGGCTATTATTATATAGGGATATGGATGCCCCTATCCATTCCAGGTCCAACCGCTTCAATAAATTCGAGGACTGACGGACAGATAACTTAGGCTATTATTATATAGGGATATGGATGCCCCTATCCATTCCAGGTCCAACCGCTTCAATAAATTCGAGGACTGACGGACAGATAACTTAGGCTATTATTATATAGGGATATGGATGCCCCTATCCATTCCAGGTCCAACCGCTTCAATAAATTCGAGGACTGACGGACAGATAACTTAGGCTATTATTATATAGGGATATGGATGCCCCTATCCATTCCAGGTCCAACCGCTTCAATAAATTCGAGGACTGACGGACAGATAATTTAGGCTATTATTATATAGGGATAAGGATGCCCCTATCCATTCCAGGTCCAACCGCTTCAATAAATTCGAGGACTGACGGACAGATAACTTAGGCTATTATTATATAGGGATATGGATGCCCCTATCCATTCCAGGTCCAACCGCTTCAATAAATTCGAGGACTGACGGACAGATAACTAAGGCTATTATTATATAGGGATATGGATGTTCCATTCCAGGTATTCAATAAATTCGAGGACTGACGGACAGATAACTTAGGCTATTATTATATAGGGATATGTGAAATTATAAATATCTACCTGTATTTAAATGTGTTGAATTTCTTTGAACATTTTTTGCCGAATGATGGTCGATCGGTTAGAATGCTGAACTTCAATACCGGAGTTCGTGGGTTCGAGTTCCACTGCGGCGTGGATGTTCGGAATCGGCTTTAAGCTGTAGGTCCCGGTCTCATTAGCCCTCGTGTTGCAAACAGTAGACCGTAGCACTCCAAACGATAGCAATCTTTGTAATTTTTTGTCGTCTGAAAGAGTGGATATAGGAAAATAAAATTAAAATTGCTGAAAAATAATAACTATTTCAATGGAAGAAAGAATTCATAAAAAATACATCCTTCAAGAGTAAAAATTCACGATCAAAACTTTTTTTACATTAAAAAAAGAACTTATTCATTACATGATTCTACAAAATTATGAATAGCTTCCTACATATAAAATATATCTAATTTCCTTGAAGACTTTCATCTTCAAAAAGAGAGTGTGGATTACAAGAAATAAAGATAAAAGCTTTCATTCTTCGAGTCATAATGAGAAACTAATAACCAAACAAACCTTTCCCCGACGACAATGATTAAAAAAAAAGATCTCCAACAGAAACCGGGTCTGAGCGGAACACACAAAAAAATTCTTAATTGCATTAAAATAACATTAAAGACCTCTCGTACTTTATTAAAGATGTTACTTTGCTAATAATAGACTTCAATACATCTTTTCTTCTTTTTTTTTCATGTTCATCATATGTGTCTTGCCAGTTATTCTATTTGCAGTACGGGAGCCATTTTTTTTGTTCATCTCGGGTGCTTCTTCTTTTGTTTGTTTTCTTGCTCCGAAATTAATCATTTTTGCAGATGCCACCGACAAGAATAGAATGATTTTAGCGGGGTTGGTGACTCTAATGATGCAGATGTGGGACTTGGCACCCTCTACTGCGGTATTCATATGCTTTGTACCCTTTTTTTACCCCAAGAGATTTTACTTTCTTAGTGGTAGTTATCTATCGTTCATTAAAAAAATCTTGGACATATAATTCTTAAAAAAAGAATCACGTTTTTATATTTAATATTAAAAAAGTACTAAAGAATATTGTAAATCAAATAAAACAAACCAGATTTCTACGATAGTTTTATGTTGAGACATTTTATTTCTTGTTTCATAATGTAGCATAATTTTTATAATAACATAAAACTATACACCAAATAAAAAATGGAAAAGAGACATTTTATTTTTTGTTTCGTAATGTAGTATAAATTTATAATAACACAGAAAACTATACACCAAATAGAAAAAGGAAAAGGGACATGTTATTTTTTTGTTTCATAATGTAGTATAAATTTATAATAACACAGAAAACTATACACCAAATAGAAAAAGGAAAAGGGACATGTTATTTTTTGTTTCGTAATGTAGTATAAATTTATAATAACACAGAAAACTATACACCATATAGAAAAAGGAAAAGGGACATGTTATTTTTTGTTTCATAATGTAGTATAATTTTTATAACATAAAACTATGCACTAAATAAAAAAAGGAAAAGGGACATTATATTTTTTGTTTCATAATGTAGTATAATTTTTATAACAACATAAAACTATACACCAAATAAAAAAAGGAAAGGGACATTTTATTTTTTTATTTCATAATGTAGCATGATTTTTATAATAACATAAAACTATACACCATATAGAAAAAGGAAAAGGGACATGTTATTTTTTGTTTCATAATGTAGTATAATTTTTATAATAGCATAAACACTATGCAGCAAATAAAAAAAGAAAAAGGGTTATTTTATTTTTTTGTTTCATAATGTACTATAATTTTTATAATAGCATAAAAACTTGAACTAAACAAATAATAAAAGGAAAAGGAAATTTTATTTTTTGTTTCATAATGTAGTATAATTTTATAATAACGTAAAAACTATACATCAAATAAAAAAAGGAAAAGGGTCATTTTATTTTATGTTTCATAATGTAGTATAATTTTTAGTATAATTTTTATAATGACATAAAAACCCTACACCAAATAAAAAAGAAAAGGGACATTTTATTTTTGGTTTCATAATGTAGTATAATTTTTATAATAACATAAAAACTATACACCAAATAAAAAAAGGAAAAGGGACATTTTATTTTTTGTTTCATAATGTAGTATAATTTTTATAACAACATAAAACTATAACCAAATAAAAAAAAGGAAAAGGGTCATTTTAATTTTTTCCATAATGTAGTATGATTTTTATAATAACATAAAAAATATACACCAAATAAAAAAAGGAAAAGGCACATTTTATTTTTGATTTCATAATGTATTATAATTTTTACAATAACATAAAAACTGTACACTAAATAAAAAAAGGAAAATGAACACTTTATTTTTTGTTTCATAATGTAGTATAATTTTTATAATAACATAAAAACCCTACACCAAATAAAAAAGAAAAGGGACATTTTATTTTTGGTTTCATAATGTAGTATAATTTTTTATAATAGCATAAAAACTATACACCAAATTAAAAAAAGGAAAAGTCATTTTATTTTTGTTTCATAATAGTATAATTTATAATGACATAAAAACTATACACCAAATAAAAAAAGAAGGCATTTTATTTTTGTTTCATAATATAGTATAATTTTTTAATAACATAAAAACTATACACCTAAATAAGAAAAAGGACATTTTTTTTTGTTTCATAATGTAGTATAATTTTTATAATAATAAAAACTATACAGAATAAAAAAGCAAAAGTTATTTTATTTTTTGTTTCATAATGTAGTATAATTTTTATAATAACATAAATACCCTACACCAAATAAAAAAGAAAAGGGACATTTTATTTTTGGTTTCATAATGTAGTATAATTTTTTATAATAGCATAAAAACTATACACCAAATAAAAAAAGGAAAAGGGACATTTTATTTTTTTGTTTTATAATGTAGTATGATATTTAGAATAAAATAAAAACTATTCACCAAATAAAAAAAGCAAGAGGGTCATTTCATTTTTTGTCTCATAATGTAGTATAATTTTTATATAATATAAAAACTATACACCAAAAAAAAATATTTATTTTTGTTTCATAATGTAGCATGATTTTTATAATAACATAAAACTATACACCAAATCAACATAATAGTTAATCATCATACATAAACAAAATTCCTTTACATGCAATATTGCCTCTGAAATATATATATATATATATATAATATATATATATATATATATATATATTTATATATTAAAAATAAAATTTTTATATAAAATTAAAGCATAAAACATTCTTTCTTCAGAAAAATAAAATTATAAAGTTATCTCATAATTAAAAATCTAATAAAACTTGAAATCTTTTAAGAAATAAAAGTTAAAAAATATCGCTCTTTATCTTGCTGTAAAATAAAATATATCGCTGTTATTAATTTTAAGTAAGGTTCACAAAATAAAAGAGATAATTAACTATTACATAATAAAAAATAATTTATAATTTAGATATTTTAAAAGTAGTTTTTTGGGTAAGTTGGTTTATATTTTTTCGCTTTGCATGTATTTTATATTTTTTAAAAATGCATTGCTTCATGTAGCATAACTTAATCCGTTTTCATAAAGTAAATCCTTATTGATGATCTAAGATTTTTTTCATTTTACTTTGAATCAAAAATAAGCTTCTATAATCGGGATCTTTTAGCTTTAAAGGTACTATGTCCTTTTAGACATGGCTTTGTCCGACAGAATATTTGGCTCAAATTTAGAACAAATAGCCTGAAAAATAATTTAGAAGAATAGTCTCAGTGGCGTTGGGGTTTTTCTTCGCGTCCCATGATACAGGTCCGAGGTTCGATCCCCGGCTCGTCAAGGTTGATTCAGGCTTTCAAATCATTAGTGGGTAGATTAACTGAGGATCAAGAATGCTTGGGAACTAAACAATGGGGGTTCCGTGTAAGGTTGACCACCTAACCGGGACATACGTGTCGCACCCCAAGGCCTTTGGTCTCGAAAACAAAGATTGGGCGGTTTCACTGAGAAATTCAGTCTAGTAGTTTCAAGGAAGACTCAAATTTTGCAAATATTATCTGTAATTGTGAAATAACACGGCTTTGAATGCCTCTTCACATCCGTCGTAAAGTGTTGCATCAAAAAGTTGCCTTGATCGTAATTTTTCGTTCCATACATTCAGCAAATAACACACTTTTTCAATAATAATTTTAAAAACAAAGCAAAACCTGTTGCTCTAAACTTCCTATTGGTAAGTAGTTGTTTGAAATTCTTCGGATCTGAAATACCACAGCTTTGAATGACTCTTCAGAGTCTTAAAATTTCACAATAAAGAGTTACATTGATCGCATTTCCTGGTTCCACAAAATCAACAGGTAGCACATTTATTAGTGCTAGAAAAAAACCTGTAGTCATAACTTTTCTATCAATGAGCAATTGTTTGAAATTCTTCAGATATGTACTTGAATTACCACAGCTTTGAGTGACTCTTCACAGTTGTCGTAAAGTTTTACAATAAAGAGTTACATTGATCACATTTCCTAGTTCCATGAAATCAACAAGTAGCAGACTGTTTCAGTGCCAGAAAAAAACAATTGTCATAAGTTTTCTATTGATGAGCAATTGTTTGAAATATTTCTGATCTGTACATGAACTACCACAGCTGTGAATGACTCTTCACAGTCCTCGTAAAGTTTCAAAATAAAGAGTTACATTGATCACATTCCCTAATTCTACAAACTCAACAAGTGGCACACCGTTTCAGTGCTAGAAAACACCATAGTCATAAGTTTTCTATTGATGAGCAATTGTTTGAAATATTTCTGATCTGTACATGAACTACCACAGCTGTGAATGACTCTTCACAGTCCTCGTAAAGTTTCAAAATAAAGAGTTACATTGATCACATTCCCTAATTCTACAAACTAAACAAGTGGCACACCGTTTCAGTGCTAGAAAACACCATAGTCATAAGTTTTCTATTGATGAGCAATTGTTTGAAATATTTCAGATCTGTACAGGAAATACCACAGCTGTGAATGACTCTTCACTTTCGTCTTAAAGTTTCACAATAAAGAGTTGCATAAATCATATTTTATGGTTCCTTAAACTCAACAAGTAGCATACATATCAGTGCTAGAAAAAAATATAGTCATAATCTTTATATCGATGAACAATTGTTTAAAATTCTTCTGATCTGTGTAGGAAATACCATAGCTTTGAATGACACTTCATAGTCGTCGTAAAGATTCACAATAAAGAGTTACATTGATCACATTTCCTGGTTCCATAAAATTGAAAAGTAGCACACTGTTTCAGTGCTAAATAAACCATAGACATAACTTTTCTATTGATGAAAAATTGTTTAAAATTCTTTAGATCCATGCGTGAAATACTACAGCTTTGAATGGCTCTTTACAGTCGTCGTAAAGTTTCACAATAAAGAGTTTCATCGTTCATATTTCTTGGTTCCATAAACTCAACAAGAAACACACCTTTTCAGTGCAAAAAATTCCTATAGTCATAACCTTTCTTCGATGAGCAATTGTTTGAAATTTTTCAGATCTGTGCGTGAAATACCTCAGCTGTGAATGACTCTTCACAGTCGTCGTGAAGTTTCACAATAAAGAGTTACATTGTTCATATTCCTGGTTCCATAAACTCAACCAGTAGCACACAGTTTCAGTGCTAGAAAACACCATAGTCATAACTTTTCTAACTAGGGGCACTTGTTTGAAAATCTTCAGATGTGTGCGTGAAATACCACAGATTTGAATGACTCTTCACACTCATCGTGAAGTTTCACAATAAAGAGTTACATTGATTGTATTTCCTGGTTTCATAAACTCAACAAGTAGCACACCTTTTCAGCGCTAGAAAAACCTATAGTCATAACCTTTTTTCGATGAGTAGTTGTTTGAAATTCTTCAGATCTGTACATGAAATACCACAGCTATGAATGCCTCTTCACAGTAGTCGACAGTTTCATAATAAACAGTCGTATTGTTCGCATTCCCACGATCTTCCCAGTGATGAGCAACTATTTGATGAGTTTGAATCACATCACTGGAGTCAATGTTCTTCGATGAAGTTATCAAAATCTTCATTTACCACTGTGACAATTTTCTGAAATTTCACTGTGATAATGTCGAAAAGTAACTAAGTTCGTACCTAACCTTTGGTTATAAATTAATTTTGTTCTTTACTTTAGTCTTTTTATAACACAGAGCTGAAAAATGTCCTTTGTATAATTTTTACACAAACGCAAATGAATGAAACATAGTCTAATAGCAAGGCATCTTAAAGATAATTATGTAAATAAAAGAAATATCATTATATTTGCGAAGCAAAGAAATCTTCTATTATCAACCATGAAATTTTACGAAGGTAATCTCTTATTATTTATAATGCGGGGGAGATAATGATCACGTTAATCCACTTACAGAACTAAGAATTCAAAGAAAAAAGTGAGGTATTACAAATTTGATAAATGAGAATAAATATTTTTTAACCAGAAATACTGCTTTCCGGAGAAGAAATACTAAGAAAAGAATATGTTTTCAGAAGATTTTTTTCTTCTGCATTATGTCTTAAATTCAGTTTTTACCTGTTCCTGAATTTCTTTTTTTAATGATATATAATATGTAAATCGATTTAATGTTGTATGGAAGATAGAGGAGGGAAAATTACCCTTATAAAATTAGTGAGATGTTGCCTTGCAATATATGCAAAGATTTTTTTTTAACAGTTAAATGATTTTTACGGGGGTCACCCTGAAATTTTTGAGATACAACCAGGTTTTTAAAGTTATACTTATAAAATTTTAGGTATGTTCAAAGAAGTCAACTCCAGCATCAATGCACTTTTGTAGACGAATTTTCCACAGATTAAATGCCTCAAGCCATTCATTTCTTGGAATAAATGAAAAAATGCATCTATAGCCATATCAATCTCTTCTTCTGAATGAAAACGACGTCCACGTAAGTTCTCTTTTAGATTAAAGATTAAACAAAAGGCACGCATATCTATATGAGGTGAATACGGCGGCTGTTCTATCACTTTAATTTGTTTTTGTTTAAGAAACACAACTGTTAATCCGGCTGTATGTGAAGATGCATTGTCGTGGTGAAGCATTAGTCCCCTAACTTTAACTTCTTGTAGAATTTGTAAGATATTTAGTGGTATAACCAGTTTACTGTTACTGTCTTCTGTCCTTTCAACTTGATGGCTTTGACTAATCCCGTACTTTTGAAGAAAACGGTATACAGCACTTTTTTCAGTGCGCGTTGTCTTTTTACCACTGTCGGCGTGGGATAAACTTCAAAGACCCATACTTTGCTTTCTTGACGTGTTGGAACGTCAAATAACAGTATGTACGTTTCATCACCCGTTACAATTTTAGAAATGATGCTGTGGCCACCATCATTTAACAATTTAGAAGTTTCTTTACTGATTCTGACACGCTCCCCTTTTTAGTACTCAGTTAGATTAGGGGGAACCCGACGGCAAACTTTTTTCATATGTATTTTTCATTAATAATTTTGTGTAAGGCTGTGGATCCAATGTTAAGTTCCTTCTGTATAAGTTGATAGGTACAGCAATTATCATCCATGAACATTTTTTGTATGACAGACACATTATCCGGGAGGACTGCCGACAGTCACCTTCCTGTGTGTTCTTCATCCTGAAGAAAATAGCGATCTCTGCTCAATTCTTTAAAACCATCTGAATACAGTAGAACGAGCTGGAGATTCATCACCAAATACCAATTGCAACCGTTGAAAGCATTCTTCTCTATTTAATCCTGCTTTAAAATTGTAGAAAATCCCAGCGCAAAAATGTTCTACCTTCAACTCCATTTTCTCTTCTATTTAAAGTTTATTCTAAGTTAAAGAAGTAAGTCAGCATAAAATCATCCACTGTGTTAAAATACTTTGCAT
>CM063507.1:9196579-9204079 GCA_032207245.1 Pardosa pseudoannulata | reverse complement strand
TTGTTGTATCTATTTAATGTAAATCTTTTTAGCTATATTTTTACATTGATAAAATGTTTGTATTTTGGTTGACAATTGGCTTTTGTTAATTGTTCAAAAAAATTATTTTGTTTGAACTTATATATACCCTTTCATCTATATGACATTGTAGTATAAATTACTGTTAAATTCCGAAAGCAAGTTTGTAATACGCCTTGCGCGTCCCCGGCTGCACTTTCTGAAGTCTGCACGCCACGTTCTATAACTGCCCGCCTATTTTGACTGGAGCAGGTATCTTGGGTTCGCTTAAAGCCTATGTTTCCGACAATTAATCACAGCAGCGACAAAACTCTTGACTAAACATTTATTATTAAGAAGATTTTCAAAAAAAAAAAAACATAAGTACACTTCAATTCATACTCGAACAGGGCTCAAATAAGACCGAGGACAAAATAAACTGTGCCGAGCGGACAAACACCTCCCTCGGTCTCTACTCCTTTCCGAAGAAAAATGTCCTTTCCCCGTCGTTCCGACCGGGCATTTCTTTTTCACCCCTCTTCGTGAGGGCCGGGGGGAATCCCCCCCCCCTCGGTCAAGTTTTCGCCTCTGCGGGAAAATGTCCGCAGCTGGCGCGGGCGGAATCTCATCTCTCGCCCCCCTCCTGTAGAACTCCATAGAACATAGCTTGCCCACCTTCTGTCGGGGTGTCTGTCTTCGGCCGCCGAAAAAATCCAGGGGGCCATGTAAAACCAACTCGAGTCTTGAGTCTAGTATTACAAAGTTATTTGTTTGTAATTATGTCTGTTTATAAAAAAATGTGTTATTACTGTCTGTTTATAAAAAAGTGAAAAAATTATGGATTGTTAGAATAGATTGTAATTAAAAATAAAGCATATGGTTAAAAAAAAAGAACTAAGTTTCTTTGAATATAGGAAAGGAATATTTCTTTTTATTTCTCGGTGTTTGTTAGATTTAACTTTTCGCGGTTTTGCTTCTTAGGTTAGGAGAAATTCAAATATTTGTTTAGGTATTTGTTTGCTTTTGCTGTTTTGTAAGATTGGGTCTTGGATTATTATCTAGACGATAAGTGATCATTTCCCGTATGGCTTTCGCTGGGTCGGGAGTAATAAGTATCTTACCCACAGTGCCATCCATCTGAGGAACTTCATCAAGACAAAGTTAGCAGTCACACATCCAAATCCACTGCAAATTTCCTAAAAGAAATGGAACAAAAAACCGGTATCAAGGCCATACCCTTCACTGAAATTCAAATATTTGTTTAGGTATTTGTTTGCTTTTGCTGTTTTGTAAGATTGGGTCTTGGATTATTATCTAGACGATAAGTGATCATTTCCCGTATGGCTTTCGCTGGGTCGGGAGTAATAAGTATCTTACCCACAGTGCCATCCATCTGAGGAACTTCATCAAGACAAAGTTAGCAGTCACACATCCAAATCCACTGCAAATTTCCTAAAAGAAATGGAACAAAAAACCGGTATCAAGGCCATACCCTTCACTGAAATTCAAATATTTGTTTAGGTATTTGTTTGCTTTTGCTGTTTTGTAAGATTGGGTCTTGGATTATTATCTAGACGATAAGTGATCATTTCCCGTATGGCTTTCGCTGGGTCGGGAGTAATAAGTATCTTACCCACAGTGCCATCCATCTGAGGAACTTCATCAAGACAAAGTTAGCAGTCACACATCCAAATCTACTGAAATTACCTAAAAGAAATGGAACAAAAAAACCGGTATCAAGGCCATACCCTTCACTGAAATTCAAATATTTGTTTAGGTATTTGTTTGCTTTTGCTGTTTTGTAAGATTGGGTCTTGGATTATTATCTAGACGATAAGTGATCATTTCCCGTATGGCTTTCGCTGGGTCGGGAGTAATAAGTATCTTACCCACAGTGCCATCCATCTGAGGAACTTCATCAAGACAAAGTTAGCAGTCACACATGAAAATCCATTGCAAATTTCCTAAAAGAAATGGAAGGAAAAACCGGTATCAACGCCATACCCTTCACTGAAATTCAAATATTTGTTTAGGTATTTGTTTGCTTTTGCTGTTTTGTAAGATTGGGACTTGGATTATTATCTAGACGATAAGTGATCATTTCCTGTATGGCTTTCGCTGGGTCGGGAGTAATAACTATCTTACCCACAGTGCCATCCATCTGAGGAACTTCATCAAGACAAAGTTAGCAGTCACACATCCAAATCTACTGAAATTACCTAAAAGAAATGGAACAAAAAACCGGTATCAAGGCCATACCCTTCACTGAAATTCAAATATTTGTTTAGGTATTTGTTTGCTTTTGCTGTTTTGTAAGATTGGGTCTTGGATTATTATCTAGACGATAAGTGATCATTTCCCGTATGGCTTTCGCTGGGTCGGGAGTAATAAGTATCTTACCCACAGTGCCATCCATCTGAGGAACTTCATCAAGACAAAGTTAGCAGTCACACATCCAAATCTACTGAAATTACCTAAAAGAAATTGAACAAAAAACCGGTATCAAGGCCATACCCTTCACTGAAATTCAAATATTTGTTTAGGTATTTGTTTGCTTTTGCTGTTTTGTAAGATTGGGTCTTGGATTATTATCTAGACGATAAGTGATCATTTCCCGTATGGCTTTCGCTGGGTCGGGAGTAATAACTATCTTACCCACAGTGCCATCCATCTGAGGAACTTCATCAAGACAAAGTTAGCAGTCACACATCCAAATCTACTGAAATTACCTAAAAGAAATGGAACAAAAAACCGGTATCAAGGCCATACCCTTCACTGAAATTCAAATATTTGTTTAGGTATTTGTTTGCTTTTGCTGTTTTGTAAGATTGGGTCTTGGATTATTATCTAGACGATAAGTGATCATTTCCCGTATGGCTTTCGCTGGGTCGGGAGTAATAAGTATCTTACCCACAGTGCCATCCATCTGAGGAACTTCATCAAGACAAAGTTAGCAGTCACACATCCAAATCTACTGAAATTACCTAAAAGAAATGGAACAAAAAACCGGTATCAAGGCCATACCCTTCACTGAAATTCAAATATTTGTTTAGGTATTTGTTTGCTTTTGCTGTTTTGTAAGATTGGGTCTTGGATTATTATCTAGACGATAAGTGATCATTTCCCGTATGGCTTTCGCTGGGTCGGGAGTAATAAGTATCTTACCCACAGTGCCATCCATCTGAGGAACTTCATCAAGACAAAGTTAGCAGTCACACATCCAAATCCACTGCAAATTACCTAAAAGAAATGGAACAAAAAACCGGTATCAAGGCCATACCCTTCACTGAAATTCAAATATTTGTTTAGGTATTTGTTTGCTTTTGCTGTTTTGTAAGATTGGGTCTTGGATTATTATCTAGACGATAAGTGATCATTTCCCGTATGGCTTTCGCTGGGTCGGGAGTAATAAGTATCTTACCCACAGTGCCATCCATCTGAGGAACTTCATCAAGACAAAGTTAGCAGTCACACATCCAAATCCACTGCAAATTTCCTAAAAGAAATGGAACAAAAAACCGGTATCAAGGCCATACCCTTCACTGATATCCCTACTAAATCTCCCGATGTATCACCTATGGATTTTTGTGCTTTCGGACTTTTAAAATCTGCATTATTCAAGCGTCGCCCAACAACCCTTACAGGATTTTAGAAAGCTGCTCATGAGGAATGGGATAGAATACTTCTTCTGACACTTCAAAAGGCATTATTAACCTGGAAATTAGTACATTAAAATGGCCCCTGACTCTTAAACTAAATCATTGGTGCCACCTACTTGTAATTAAGCTTCTGATTGGTTGGTCCAGACAACTATTTAATCGAGATGTACATATTGTGCGAAGAGACGTCCTCCAGGGAATTTACCTGAATAAACTCAGCCAGTTTGTTCTAAACAATTCTCTTGTCTTTATTATGTGATGTTTTAAGCCTGCTCTCCATGAATGCTTGAAGTTCACAATGGACTCCCTCCCATTTTTTATGGGAGAAAAATCTCATTTCATATATACAGGGTATCCCAAAACGACTGCATAAACTCTGCACAGCTAGATTCCTCGTTGGGAGTACATAAAAACGGCCATAGAAGCGTACCTATACGATCCATAGTTTACGAGAAAAATGCGAAAAACAAAGTATGCCGTCACTGCCGGTGCAAGAAAAAAGCACTTTATTGGACATATAAACAACAGTATTTGCATATTTTTCCAGACGATAATGTTTAAAACTTTCGTCGTGACTATCGCGTCATGCATGCGTGCGTACCATGGAATGACGTTAAGCCGCCGTTGAACTGGTATTTAAAAGGCTGAAACTTGCAGATACCAGTAGTCTTCGTAGGGTGGCCACGTATTCTGTTCTTGACTACTGCGACATGTACCTGATGTACGGCCTATGGAAAGGCTTTTCGAACTGTTAGAGAGTATGCCCGTGCATATACTGCTGTTCATATTTTCAATAAAGTGTTTTTTTTTCTTGCACGGGCAGTGACGTCATACTTTGTTTTTCGTATTTTTCTCGTAAACTATGGATCGTACAGGAACGCTTCTTTGGACAGTTTTATGTACTCCCAAAGAGGCATCTAGCTGTGCTAAATTTATCCTGTCGTTTTGGGACACCCTGTATATATCTTGTAACGAACAAACATACTTTAAAGAACTAAAATATTATGACCATTTTGAGTTTTTGACTTTTTAAAATTTTTTATGAGAATAATTGTCGATTATTTTAAGATATTAAATTATATAAAGAACATATTCAAACTTACACTATCAAGTGACATTTCAAAAACTAGAGTTACCCCCTAAGCCAACTGACCAACTTTTTATAGTAAACTATGTATCGTACAGGAACGCTTCTTTGGACAGTTTTATGTACTCCCAAAGAGGCATCTAGCTGTGCTAAATTTATCCTGTCGTTTTGGGACACCCTGTATATATCTTGTAACGAACAAACATACTTTAAAGAACTAAAATATTATGACCATTTTGAGTTTTTGACTTTTTAAAAATTTCTATGAGAATAATTGTCGATTATTTTACGAAATTAAATTATATAAAGAACATTTAAACTTACACTATCAAGTGACATTTCAAAAACTAGAGTTACCCCCTAAGCCAACTGACCAACTTTTTATAGTAAACTATGTATCGTACAGGAACGCTTCTTTGGACAGTTTTATGTGCTCCCAAAGAGGCATCTAGCTGTGCTAAATTTATGCTGTCGTTTTGGGACACCCTGTATATATCTTGTAACGAACAAACATACCTTGAATAAAAATATTATAACCATTTTGTGTTTTTGACTTTTTAAAAATTTCTATGAGAATAATTGTCGATTATTTTACGAAATTAAATTATATAAAGAACATTTAAACTTACACTATCAAGTGACATTTCAAAAACTAGAGTTATAGCCAACTGAAACTTTTTTATAGTAAACTATGTATCGTACAGGAACTCTTCTTTGGGCAATTTTTATGTGCTAACGAGTAATCTAGCTGTGCTAAATTTATCCTGTCGTTTTGGGACACCCTGTATATATCTTGTAACGAACAAACATACTTTAAAGAACTAAAATATTATGACCATTTTGAGTTTTTGACTTTTTAAAATTTTTTATGAGAATAATTGTCGATTATTTTAAGATATTAAATTATATAAAGAACATTTAAACTTACACTATCAAGTGATATTTCAAAAACTACAGTTACCCCCTAAGCCAACTGACCAACTTGAGAAATTTTGGAGATTTGTACATTAAGCTAGCATCAACATAATGAAATAAAATTAGATTGCTCTGTACCAAAAATAACTGGAAACTATTTGCAACTTTTTCCTAACATTTATCTGACTATTGGAAACATGTGCATGATTTTATCGAAAACACAACTCATATGAATATTTCATTCAAAAAACGTAAAGAATTCTTTAAAGAGCTACAAAGTTTTTTTTCTCATAATTTTCTAAGTTTATATCAAGTACTTTAGAAAATTACAGATAAGATGTAGCTTTGCCAGAAAAATTCAGCTTTGGAAATTAGATTAAAAAATTGTAATAAATGTAAATAAAAACAATAGTATTTGTACTGCAAAG
The DNA here is from genome assembly GCA_032207245.1 of Pardosa pseudoannulata. Taxonomy (NCBI): domain Eukaryota; kingdom Metazoa; phylum Arthropoda; class Arachnida; order Araneae; family Lycosidae; genus Pardosa; species Pardosa pseudoannulata. The sequence continues at coordinate 9,197,993 of CM063507.1, read as the reverse complement.
AAAAGGTATATTTTCAACTACGTAATCTCTTATTATTTCTTATTATTTAGAATGAGGGGAGGGAAGGAAATGTTAATCTGTTAACAGATTCACAAGCTGAAAGGAAAATGTGGGGGCTTACAAAATTTTTAAACTAGAATGACTAGCTTATTAGAATAAAAAAGATTGGGGAAAAACAATTTTTTGTCTCTAATTTTTTTTGCACCATCACTTAAATTACATTTTTTATACCTGAAATTTTTTTAAAGAATATCCTGTATGCAAATCAGTCTAATGATGTATAGTGATGCAAAGACATTTTTATAAGGGATGAGCAGTGAGACATTGGATTTGTGGATATTGTTTTTTCTGTTTACGCTTTTCTAAATTTTCTAATTAGAAGTAGATAAAGTAATTCATATATAAATATACATTGTATACTCTAAAGAAAGTCCGAGTATGATAGAAAATATTAACATCTATGCATGAATAATTAAAGCGTGACGTAATTAGAATTTGTCCCAAACTCCTGCTCACTTTCTATGACGGAAAGATACCGGGGGTGTCGTGAATATTTCTGATATTAAGAGTGTTTTAATAGGCAAAGATATATATTTTTATAGCTCACAGAAGTAAGAAGAGCATATTTTTTGGTAAGAAGATGTTTTTATCGGATAGGTATTCTCGACAAGATTGTTTATATTTTGCTTCTAAGGTTGAGTAGTAAGGAAAATGTGGAGGATTATAAACTTAACTTAAAAATAAACATTTTCAAACTAGAATTACTTGCTTATTGGAATAAAAATAAAAGCTTTGGGAAAAAACATTTTTTTGTCGAGAATTTTTTTTTCATCATCACTTAAATTGTATTTCGTTTTTTATTCTCTATATTTTTTATAGAATATCCTGTATGAAAATCAGTCTAATGATGTATAGAAGATAGTGGTGTAAAGATATTTTTAAGATAATGAATATGCAGTGAGACTTTGGATTCATGGATATTTTTTTTTCTGTTTACGGTTTTCTAAATTTTCTAATTAGAAGTAGATAAAGTAATTCATATATAAATATTCATTGTATACTCTAAAGAAAGTCCGAGTATGATAGAAAGTATTAACATCTATGCATGAATGATTAAAGCGTAACATATTGAGAATTTGTCCTAAACTCCTGCTCACTTTCTATGATGGAAACATACCGGGCTGTCATGAATATTTATGACATTAAGAGTATCTTGATAGGCAAAGAAATATATTTTTATAGCTCACAGAAGTAAGGACAGCATTTTTTTGGTAAGAAGCTGTTTTTGTCGAGTTAGTAATCTCGACAAGAGTGTTTATTCTTTGCGTCTAAGGTCGAGTAATAAGGAAAATGTGGGGGCTTACAAACTTAACTTACAAAAAAATAAACAATTTTAAACCAGAATTACTTTCTT
>CM063507.1:9164079-9184079 GCA_032207245.1 Pardosa pseudoannulata | reverse complement strand
GTGTGACTAATTATCTAACTTATTTTTTGGTTACTTGGTTAAATTCATCAATATTTGCATCATAGATTCATCAGTTGCATCATATATCAGATAAATTAATTATACATTTAAAATTTAATAAACCATTGTATGTCTAAATATTAAATTTTATAACTTATTTCTTGGTTACTTATTTCTTGATTACTTGGTTAAATTCATCAATATTTGCATTATAAATTCATAAATTAAATCATATATTAGAAAAGTTAATTATACATTTAATAAACTTACTTTATGTCTAGTTATCCAATTTCATAACTTATTTCTTGATTACTTGGTTAAATTCACCCATATTTGCATTATATATCATCACCATCATCGTCATCAATTGCCTCATATATCAGAAAAATTAATTATACATTTAAAATTCAATAAACATATTATATGACTAATTATCTAACTTAATTTTTGGTTACTTGGTTAAATTCATCAATATTTGCATCATATATTTATCAGTTGACTCATATATCAGATAAGTTAACTACAATTTTAAATTTAATAAACTGACTGCAAGCTGAGGTAAGGCGATTTAGATCATTAATATAATTGATAATTAATATAATTGATATAAATAAAACGAGTGAAATGCTTGGGATCTAAATCTGACCTTATCACATCTTTTGTAAAGGAGAGATGACCTATAAAAATTAATTGAACGGATTAGTCGTTCGAGGGATTCTCGGGCGGGGTTCTGATCCCAGTCCCAGATTAGAATGATGGCTCTTTTCATGACACAAAATAAGAATGTACCTTTGTGGAGTTATTTATGAGTCCCTAAGGGACAGTGCCCAATTTGAAGGGGTAAAGTTTTCCCCATGTTTGAGGTTTGAAGGCGGGGAAAGGGAGACTGATGGTTATATACAGCTCTTCTGATTGGACGAAGAGAAGTAAGAAAGGACAGAGATGAATACAATATAAAAAAAGAGAAGTTAAGAAGAGAGTTAGAGTTTGGGAGTCGGAGAGCAGATTTCGAGGACCAAAGGAAGAGTTGGGTCCAAGAGAGACTCAGAAAAAAAGTAACGAGGACGATATCTAGCAACGCAAGAAGTGTTTCAGCTCATCCGCCTTTCAGAAGCACCCCAGTTATTTAGAAGGCCCCAGGCCAGTGGTGAGACTTAAATCAGCAGTGTCTACATCCTTTCACCAAGAGTTCCCAACCTGAGTACCGCCCTGGTACGCCCAATAGATCCACAAAGGTACTTATTATAAATATTTTGAATTTGAAATTAAGTCCTCTCTCTTCTTTTTTACCTAGATGTTAGGATATTATTAATGTTAAAACTTGAATAATGAGGCACGTAGTAGAACGTTTGAAAAAGCATATTTCATGAAGTTTGAATCAAATTTTTGTACATAGACATATAAATAGCATAATAATAAATTTTCTTATTATTTATTTTAAACTCTCAACCTTGTATGTGTTTATTTTAAGTGTGTAATATTTGATATTAGTAGCTCTTAATTTCGCTTATTACTTTTTTAAGATTAAGTCTGTAGTCTCTCAGAACATGTGTTTAAACTTAAAACTTAAATAATCTACATGACACAAGACAAATAAAATTTAGTCTTTGACTATCAAAATAATAACCATTATAATTTTGATCATAGGTAAATAACTAAATCTAATGAGAGCTAAATGACATAAGTCTAATTATTAAATTTTATAACTTATTTCTTGGTTACTTGGTTAAATTAACTAATATTTGCATCATAGGTTGATCAATTGCAATATATGTCAGATATATTAATAATACATTTAAAATTTAATAAACTCACACAGAATGTATAATTATCAAATTTTGTAACTTATTTCTTGGTTACTCCCAGATCTCCAATAGATAATAATGTATAATAATGTATCCGTATAATAATGTATCTACGATGAAAATACATGAGTGAATCTGGAAAATTACACATTACAGAAAAAAAACAATTATAATACATTTACAATTTAATAAGTTCACACCTTATATATGATTATCAGATTTTATAAATAATTTTTCGCTGATTTTCAGATTTCCAATAAAGATGAAGTTTTGTATTCTAATACATCATTGATGACAATACATAAAAAAATCACAAGTGCATCATTACAGATAAATTAATTATACATTCACAATTTAATAAACTCACACTTTATATCTTATTATCAAATTTTGTAAATGATTTTTCGCTAATTTCCAGGTCTCCAATGGAGTTGAAATTTTGCAGACAAATTTATCATTGATAAGAGTACATGAACGAATTATAAAAGGTTCCTCATTGTAGATAAATTAATTATACATTTACAATTTAATAAACTCACACTTTATATCTGATTATCAAATTTTGTAAATGATTTCTCGCTAACTTCCAGGTCTCCAATAGAGTTGAAATTTTGAAGACGAATGTATCATAGATAAGAGTACATGAACGAATCATAAAAGGTTCATCATTGTAGATAAATTAATTATACATTTACAATTTAATAAACACACACTTTATATCTGATTATCAAATTTTGTAAATGATTTCTCTCTAACTTCCAGGTCTCCAATAAAGATGAAATTTTGCAGACGAATGTATCATAGACAAGAGTACATAAACGAATCAGAAAAAGTTCATCATTGTAGATAAATTAATTATACATTTACAATTTAATAAACTCACACTTTGTATCTGATTATCAAATTTTGTAAATGATTTCTCGCTAACTTCTAGGTCTCCAATAGAGTTGAAATTTTGCAGAGGAGAGTATCATAGACAAGAGTACATGAACGAATCATAAAAGGTTCTTCATTGTAGATAAATTAATTATACATTTACAATTTAATAAACTCACATTTTATATCTGATTATCATATGTTGTAAATGATTTTTCGCTAACTTCTAGGTCTCCAATAGAGTTGAAATTTTGCAGAGGAGAGTATCATAGACAAGAGTACATGAACGAATCATAAAAAGTTCATCATTGTAGCTAAATTAATTATGCATTTACAATTTAATAAACTCACACTTTATATCTGATTACCAAATTTTGTAAATGGTTTCTCGCTAACTTCCAGATCTCCAATAGACTTGAAATTTTGCAGAGGAGTGTATCATGGACAAGAGTACATGAACGTATCATAAAAGGTTCTTCATTGTAGATAAATTAATTATACATTTACAATTTAATAAAGTCACATTTTATATCTGATTACCAAATTTTTTAAATGGTTTCTCGCTAACTTCCAGGTCTCCAATAGAGCTGAAATTTTGCAGACGAGTTTATCATAGATAAGAAAACATAAACAAATCACAAAAAGTTCATGATTATAGATAAATTAATTACACATTTGTAATTTAATAAGCTCACTTTCTATATATTTGACTCTCAAATTTTTTTACTGATTTGTGCCAAGAGTATTTCCGTTGAAATCTGAATGCTGTAAGTTTTCAGGATTGCACTATATCTTTTATTTTAGAGAAGGAAGTAATAATGCATTATATTCACTTAGAGAATTAAGCAAGCCAGTGCCACTGTTGTTGCTTATGGTTTTCTACAGAAAACTGATTATAAGCCATAACTTAAAATGTTTAATTCCTTTGATATCAAAACAATGACATCATTTTTCACCATTTTAATGAATAAAAGCCTTGTCCCTGCAAACGATAAATTCACTGTTTACTGTGCCAAGAAAAATTACCCCATGTTTTCTACCAATAAAAATTACTGACTCACGGATGGCAACGTATCAGAAATAAAAATTTCCTCTCGCTATAAAGCGATTAAAAACGACATAAATCCAAGTAACAGATGGCTTCAAAATCACCTGTTTCAGGATACAGATAATGTATAAGGACGTAGATAGGGAAATCTTCAGCGATGAAATTGATAAGGCGAATATAATTTTTTTACCCTCTGCATAACATAATTAATGTACTGAAAGAATAATGTTCGAACATAAAACTCAAAATTCAAAAAGAGAAAAATTTTTGGATAATTAGGGAGAAATTTTTTTTGTTGTTGTTTCTGGGAGCGTTTTAAAAATTTCAGTGGTGGCTAATTAGTTAATTACGCCTAAAAATAAGTGAAGAAAGATTAAATGTCATAAAAATTATAAACATTTTAGAAAAAATATATCTGCAGTGGTTTCGAAAGATAGGCTGAAATTTTAAACAGTAATATAATGAGGAAGTACATGGAATTAATTACATTATATTACGGTAGTGAGATGAGTTGAAGAGATATAATATCATAATACAAGCTAAAGAATCTTTCGAAATAGTTATTTAAGTATAAGATGAGTATAACATTGTCTATCCTGTCTAAATTGCAGTTTAATTATTTTGAAAGGTTTAATTATTATAAATTGAAACACAAAAGTAAAAACTTGATAAAAATTTCAATTTTTTTGAAGAAAAATAACGTTAGTGCTGTGGTGTAGTATATTGCTGTTGTTATTTCAAAGCTTTTTATAACCCAAGTTTACTTTATATGTCTTTAATTATGTTAAAATGCCACTGATCTACATTACAACATTCAAATGTTGAACAAAAAACAAGCAAATATGCTAAAAAATATTTTTAAAAAATAAAAAATAAAAGAAGCACTCCACGTGCAACGTTTAAAAAATTGCCAATGTACAAGAGAACGCTGCATTCTTTTCCTTCCTTCTTTCTACTCAGGCAGCTTATACTTTTTCCATTATCCTGTGCTGATGCGTTCGTTGTTCTATTGTCTTTTGCACAATGCGTCCTTTCCCTGCTCTGCCCAGAAGGACCAGGACTTCAAGGATGGTCCCGAATCGCCTCCTGGAGACCAATCACAACTCTCCAAAATTTGGTGAAGTTTAAGTGCAATCTTTTCACTGGCCACACCACACGCTTCCTGGAGTCGCGAAAAAACCTTGGGCATTCAACCCACAACGTGTGAGTGTGGCGAGCAAATCAGTTTCGCAAACCTTATGTCAAACATAGCTGCTCTCTCACAGTTAGCAACCCAAATAAGCTAATAGACTGTGTCATATTTCCCATTGCAATCCCCATGTCAAAATATACCTGGGCATAAACGAAATATAAACAGTTAATTTCATTAACGCTCTAGTTCTTTAAACGAATCTCGTTATATTGACTTAGTTTTTCAGTCTTAACACATTGTGTGCGGGTACAATTCGCAGCGGAATTGTACAGGGAGCGCTTGTCAATTTAGTTATACAATTAAACCTCAATAGATCGAAAATTATTTAATTTTTTAACCAACTTTTCGTATATTATATTGAAATATATAAAAAAATAGTTAAATAGAAACACATAAATAACAACCATAAGATTTTTTTATTGTACCGGGAACGCGTGTCAATTTAGTTATACTAATCTCAATAGATCGAAAATTAATTATTTAACCAGCTTTTAGTATTTTATATTGAAATATATAAACAAATATATAAATAGAAATATATAAATAACAACCATAAGATTTTTGTAAACAAAATATTATTTTTTAGTGGATAAATTTATAATAGTATCGTCAATATGAAAAATCAAACGGAAATAGTAGTATATAGTTTTGATTTTTTCCCGTTCTGTGGTTCCGCATTGACTGATGTAAAAATTGGTTTTTATTTGCCCCAATTTTTGTAAAAACTTAACACATTGTGTGCGGGTACATTTCGCAGCGGAATTATACCGGGGGCTGGCGTTCTGCTCATAAATTTAGTTATTCAGTTAAATATAAATAGATAGAAAATTATTTCATTTTTTAACCAAATTTTCGTATTTTATATTGAAATATATAAACAGATATATAAATAGAAATATATAAATAACAACCATAAGATTTTTGTAAACAAAATATTATTTTTTAGTGGATAAATTTATAATAGCATCGTCAATATGAAAAATCAAACGGAAATAGTAGTATATAGTTTTGATTTTTTCCCGTTCTGTGGTTCCGCATGACTTATGTAAAAAAATTTTTTTTATTTCAATTTTTTGTAAAAACTTAACACATTGTGTGCGGGTAACAGAATTCGAGTGCCTTGAGCTAAATTTAGTTATTTTTAAACAATCGAAAATTATTTCATTTTTAACTAACTTTACGTATTTATTTGAAATATTTAACAAATATATAAAAGAAATTATAATAAAAAAAACCATAAGATTTTTGTAACAAAAAATATATTTTTAGAAGGAAATTTATAATAGTATTGTAATATGAAAAAATCAAAAGAAAATAGTATATAGTTTTAATTTTTTCCTCGTGTTTTGAATGATGTAAAAATTGGTTTTTACTTGTCAATTTTTGTAAAAACTTAACATTTGTGTGGTACAAGCTAATTAAGTTTGAGCATAAATTAGTTATATTTAAATCTCATAATCAAAATTATTAATTTTGTTAACCAATTTTTCGTATTTTATATAGAAATATAATAAAACAGAATAATAAATAGAAAAAATAATAAAAAAGATTTTTTTAATAAAATATATATTTTAGTGGATAAATTTATAATAATTGTAAAATAAAAAATCAAAGAAATATAGATATATTTATTTTTTCTTCTGTTTTACATTATGATGTAAACAGAATTGTTATTTATATCCCCAATTTTTGTAAACATGACTTAAAATTTGTTGTAATTTCAGAATTACCATCTTTTGAGCATAATTTAATTATTCAGTTAAATTTCAATAGATCGAAAATTATTTCAATTTTTAACCAACTTTTCGTATTTTATTGAAATATATAAACATATATAAATAAAATATATATAATAAATAACAACCATAAAATTTTTGTAAACAAAATATATATTTTTTAGTGTATAAATTTATAATAGTATAGTAAATATGAAAAATCAAATAGAAATAGTAGTATATAGTTTTGATTTTTTCCCGTTCTATAGTTCCGCATCGACTGGTGTAAAAACTAGATTTTATTTGTCTAAATTTTTCCAGAATCTACGTAGTAGACAAGAACATTCGGCTTCGTTCTTCCGTATATACCGTTATTTTTGTACCCACCAACAAACCATGTGTTTACACTAACCCGTACTAGTACGTGACCCGCGCTCAAGCATCAATCGCCAAAAAACGTACTAGTACTTGTCCCGCATACAATGTGTTAAATATGCTACACCTAAAATTTTAGTGAATAAATTTATAATAGTATTGTAAAAATGAAAAATCAAATAGAAATAGTAATATAGTTATTAATGTTTTCGATATATGTTATATATAAACATTTTTACATTCCAGAATCTATGTAATAGACAACATTATTCGGCTTCGTTTTCCTGCATATACTGTTATTTTTGTGAACACAAACAAACCATGTTGTTACACGAACCCGTACTAGTATTTGACTTGTGCTCAAGTATCAATCGTCAGAAAATGTACTAGTACGTGTCCGGCATACAATGTGTAAAATATGCTACACATATAATTTTTGTCTGGAGGTATAAACTCAAAATAATTACATTGAATTTCTCTTTAGTTTATCAGTTTAGTTTCAGCTTAGTTTTAGTTTCAGTTGTATTACTTGCAATAAATATCTTGAAATAAAATTAAAAACAGATAAACAAAGTATAAAATGTATCAGATTTGATTAAGTATAAATATTAAAAATAACAATTAGCTACAAACTGTTAAAAGACTAGCTCAAAATAATGGTGTTTTGGACTGTAAAAATAAAATCGAAAAAAAAACCCCAGATTTTTTGTTGATAAAAATTTTTTAAAAAATATACTTAACATGTTTTACAGATATTTAATTCCTGTATAACTTGCTGAAAACAGATAAGGATATAATACAACTACATGTGATATCCGTTTTATCAGGGTTTTTTAAACATGACTTTAAAAATTGTAAATGTTAATAAAATCAATTTTTAAAAGAATTAAAACTTTATATCATAGTTCAATAATTTTCAATCGCTAATAGACTGTGTTAAATTTCAGTAGATCGAAAATTATTTCATTTTTTAACCAACTTTTCGTATTTTGTATTGAAATATATAAACAAATATATAAATAGAAATATATAAATAGAAATATGTAAATAACAACCATAAAATTTTTGTAAACAAAATATATATTTTTTAGTGTATAAATTTATAATAGTATAGTAAATATGAAAAATCAAATAGAAATAGTAGTATATAGTTTTGTGATTTTTTCTTTGTAGTTGCATACAAAAACTAGATATGTCTAAATTTCCAGAATCTACGTAGTATCAGGATTTTGTTCGTCTTCCGTATATTAACCGTTATTTTTTAAAAGAATTAAAAATTTGTTCACTAACCCGTACTAGTACAATAAGCATCCAATCGTCAGAAAACAAACTAGTACTTGGCCGGCATACAATGTGTTAAATATGCTACACATATAATTTTTGTCTGGAGGTATAAATTCAAAATAATTACATTGAATTTCTCTTTAGTTTATCAGTTTAGTTTCAGCTTAGTTTTAGTTTCAGTTGTATTACTTGCAATAAATATCTTGAAATGAAATTAAAAACAGATAAACAAACTATAAAATGTATCAGATTTGATTAAGTATAAATAATAAAAATAACAATTAGCTACAAACTGTTAAAAGACTAGTTAAAAATAATGGTGTTTAGGACTGTAAAAATAAAATCGAAAAAAACCCCAGATTTTTTGTTGATAAAATTTTTTTAAAAAATATGCTTAACATGTTTTACAGATATTTAATTCCTGTATAACTTGCTGAAAACAGATAGTGACATAATACAACTAGAAGGGATATGAGTTTTATCAGGGTTTTTTAAACATGACTTTAAAAATTGTAAATATTAATAAAATCAATTTTTAAAAGAATTAAAACTTTGTATATCATAGTTCAATAATTTTCAATCGTCAATCGTCAGAAAACGTACTAGTTCGTGTCCGGCATACAAAGTGTTAAATATGCTGCACATATAATTTTTGTCTGGAGGTATAAATTCAAAATAATTACATTGAATTTCTCTTTAGTTTATCAGTTTAGTTTCAGCTTAGTTTTAGTTTCAGTTGTATTACTTGCAATAAATATCTCGAAATAAAATTAAAAACAGATAAACAAACTATAAAATGTATCAGATTTGATTAAGTATAAATAATAAAAATAACAATTAGCTACAAACTGTTAAAAGACTAGTTGATTTTTTGCTGATAAAATTTTTTTAAAAATATGATTAACATGTTTTACAGATATTTAATTCCTGTATAACTTGCTGAAAGCAGATAGTGACATAATACAACTAGATGTGATATCCGTTTTATCAAGGTTTTGTAAACATGACTTTAAAAATTGTAAATATTAATAAAATCAATTTTTAAAAGAGTTAAAACTTTATCATAGTTGAATAATTTTCAATCGCTAATAGACTGTGTCATATTTCCTACCGCATCTCCCATGTCAAAATATCCCTGGGCATAAACGGAATATAAACAGCTAATTTCATTACCGCTCTAATTCTTTTAACGAATCTTGTTATATTGACTTAGTTTTGCTGTCTTAACACATTGTGTGCGGGTACATTTCGTAGCAGAATTGTACCGGGAGCTGGTGTTTTAGTAGCAAATTTAGTTATTCAGTTAAATCTCAATAGATCGAAAATTATTTAATTATATATATATATACATATATATACAAATATATATATATATATATAAATATACAAATATATATAATATATAAATATACATATCCCGCGTTCAAGTATCCATCGTCAGAAAACGTACTAGTACGTGTCCCGTGCTCAAGTATGAATCTTCAGAAAACGTACCAGTACGTGTCCCGCATACAATGTGTTAATATGACAACAAAAGTAAAATGTCTAATTTTGTTTAAACTTTTAAGAACGAGGGGAAGCTACACAAATTCAAAAGGTAATGTTTAATGCATGGTTTGAATTTTTAGTGGAAATTCAGTAAACTTTCAAAAAGAGAATAAAAATAATAAATTAAAATTGTTGGTATAGTTAGAATTATTAAGTCGTCTCCACGTTGACACATGTTAAATGATGACTCCATTACACTTATTAAATTGCTCTAGAATGCGTTTTATTCCCCTGAACAACTGTCAAGTCAAAAGCGCAAGATATGGAAGAATGTAAAAGAAATTATTTCCCTTTTCTTTAAATTAATCGTTTTTTTCTTCTCTTTACATAAAATTTTGAGACCTGAAATGTTGGGCAAATTTATAAGGGAGCTATTTCTCGGATGAGACAGTTTCGGATGGAAATTAAAAGTGGCTCACAACTATTTGTATTTGGTTTGGAATTCAGTGTGTTTAATTGGTAATTTCATGAAAAAAAAACCCTTCAAGACTGATTTATCAATCGTAGAAGAGACAAAAAGCGAGTGTGCATGTGCATTAAATTTCATCAATTAATATTTTGAAAAATTTTCAGCTGTATTGCCAGCAAATTCTGTAGTTCTTATTACACGTCAGCCTGTATGTTTTATAAAAGCAACAAATTCTATTTACTATTTTATTTTGAGTGAGTTTAGTTTGTAAGAACATGAATAAAACCGCACTATTGATTTACCAATGATAAGGAAACACGGAGTGAGTTTCTGCACGTTAAATTTCATCAACTACTATTTTCTAAAAAGTTTGAGCTTCAATGGCCTGCAGATTATAAAAGCATTACAACACGTCAATGTGTACGCATTGAAAAAGCTGTTTACGATATCTTTATGAGTGAGTTTAGTTTGTAAGAACTTGAAGAAAACTACAATATATATTTATAAATCATAGGCAAGTAATGAGTTTCTGTACGTTAAATTTTATCAACTACTATTTTCTAAAAGGTTTGAGTTTCACTTTAAACAATTTTGAATACTACAGTACGTCAGTTTACTGATCAGCTATCGTTCTAAACATCAAGGGATGCTATTAATGAAAAAGAAAAAAAAATCATGAAAAGAGATGTATTTGGTATTATATGTAAAATAAGTTCTGTACAATATAGTATTTTTTGAGATGAAGAAAATTGTCTTATTTTTAGTCTATGAACCAGTCGAAAATAAAATAAATATGAAGTTTAAACAATTTTGAATACACGTACTCGTTGAAAAAGCAACCGATGCTGTTTACGATTTCTTTTTGAATGAGTTTAGTTTGCAAGAACATGAAGAAAATTGCAATATTGATTTATAAATTATAGTCATGAAAGGAGCTTGTAATTAAACTTCATTAGTTGCTGTTTTCGAAAAGGTTTGAGCATCAGTGGATGGCAAATTCTAAAAGCCTCACGGCACGTCAACGTGTAAGCGTTGAAAAAGCAACAGATGCTGTTTACGATTTCTTTATGAGTGAGTTTAGTTTGTAAGAACTTGAAAACTTCAATATTGATTTATAAATCATAATCACGTAATGGGTTTCTGTACGTTAAATTTTATCAACTACTATTTTCTAAAAGGCTTGAGCTTCATTGACCGGCAGATTCTAAAAGCCTCACAGCACGTCAACCTGAAAGCGTTGAAAAAGCAACAGATTTTGTTTACGATATCTTTTTGAGTGAGTTTGTTTGTAAGAGCATGAAGAAAACTACAATTTTGATTTATCAATCATAGACATGAAATGAGTTTGTAATACAATTTCACCAGTTACAGTTTTCGAAAAGGTTTGACTTTTATTGACCGGCAGATTCTAAAAGCCTTATAGCACGTCAGCGTGTACTCGTTGTAAAAGCAACAGATGCTCTGTACGATTTCTTTTTGAGTGAGTTTAGTTTGTCAGAACATAAAAAAGCTGCAATTTTGATTTATCAATCATAGGCATGAAAGGAGCTTCTGCACGTTAAATTTCGTGAACTACTGTTTTCGAAAAGGTTTGAGCTTCATTGGCCGGCAGATTCTAAAAGCCCCACAGTACGTCAACGTGTTAGCGTTGGAAAAGCAACAGATGCTGTTTATGATTTCTTTTTGAGTAAGTTTAGTTTGTAAGAACATGAAGAAAACTACAATTTTGATTTATCAATCTTAGGCATGAAATGAACTTGTAATTAAACTTCATCAGTTGCTGTTTTCAAAAAGGTTTGACTTTCAATGGCTGGCAGATACTAAAAGCCTTACAGCACGTCAACGTGTACTCGTTAAAAAAGCAACAGATGTTGTTTACGATTTCTTTTTGAGTGAGTTTAGTTTGTAAGAACATGAAGAAAACTGCAATATTGATTTATAAATCATAGACACGTAATGAGTTTCAATACGTTAAATTTCGTCAACTACTGTTTTCAAAAAGGTTTTGAGCATCAGTGGCTGGCAAATTCTAAAGGCTTACCATGATGTAAATAAGTATACATTGCGTCAAATTTGATTTCACGGACATTCCTGAAAGTGTCATCAGACATATCCAAACTTAAGTTACAAGCTAAGTTTTTTTAAATTAGAGCATTAACTGTAGTCTTATAATGCGCAGTATTTTTTAAAACTTTAACAAAAGTTCAAAATCTGCGAGATAAGAACCTTAGAGTTTATAACGGAGAATGTACCATAAATTGATAATTTCTATACCAAAAACACTCCTAAGTAAGCGAAACAAACATAATTTGTATTTCACAAAGATTTGGTATGTTTACAATACGACACCACCTAGAGAATTTCGTTTTTATGATTACAAGAGTTCTGATCCTTTCATGTACACTTAACCCCTTCCGGTAAAATGACGAGTCTAGCTCGTCATTAGTTTTTCATTCCATACCGCACAATGACGAGCTACACTCGTCATGCGATTAAAGTTACTGTTAAATATGATAATTAATTTAGTTTAAAATTTCTAGTGTACAGAATTTGGCAACACTTTTATCACTTGTGAAAATCACAAGTCACTATTGCATATTGTTTACTTGGTACAAGTCATTGCCAAATTAATGAGTCAGAATAAAAGAAAACCTACTAAGAAATGCCGTGTGTGTTACAAGAATCAAATTAAAAGTGAGACTACTTGGCGGTGTAAACAATTAAGAATTCCTTTGCACTTTGTTTTGAAAAGTACCACTAGCTTGAAGACTATTATCTGTATACCTTATTAATGTTTTGCTTTGATATTTTCTTAATTTTACTGTTTCTGATATTATTTAACACTATGTAAAAGTGGATTTTAATTAAGAATATGTAAGAATTGTAAAATGAAACAAGTTTTTTAAATAAAAATTAAATGGTTATTTCATGCACAGTTTTTCATTATTAAATCATACTGGAAGGGGTTAATTTCATATTTGAATATAAGTTCATTTTATGAAGTGTTATCAGACATATCCAGACTTAAGTCGCAAATTTTTCGAATCAGAACATTAACTGTAGTCCTATTTGTAGTATATAGTACGTAATTTTATTCTTGGCAAAAGTTCAAAATCATTTTGATAAGCAGGGTTTAAAATGCAAAATGTATTAAAGTTAAAAATATACACCAACAAACACCCCCAGGTAAGCGAAACTTCCAGCATATGCATTTGAAGAAGTTATAGAATGTTTGCAATATGACACCACTTAGAAAATGCCATTTTTTAAAAGTTCGAAATCAGCTTAATAATTATCTTAGGGTTTACAGAAAAATTACGTCAAGTTAAAAATAACATCCAAAAGGCACTCCTAGCTAGTCCCAGCAAAGTCCCAGAAGTTTTGGAACGTTTGCAATATGAGAACACCAAGAGAACTTCACCTTTGTGTTTAGTAGAGTTCGATTTCTCTCGTATATACATGACATCAAATTTGATTTTATTATGTATTTAACACTAGATTTATGGATGTTGATCATATACCTATTTTTGCTAAAGTGAGCCAATTTGACTCATACAAGAAAATTGAAGGATGTTGATCATATACCTATTTTTACTGAAGTGAGCCAATTTGACTCATACAAGAAAATTGAAGGATGTTGATTCTATATCTATTTTTACTGAAGTGAGCCAATTTGGATCATACAAGAAAATTGAAGGAGATCATATACCTATTTTTACTGAAATGAGCCAATTTGACTCATACAAGAAAATTGAAGGATGTTGATCATATACCTATTTTTACTGAAGTGAGCCAATTTGATTCATACAAGAAAATTGAAGGATGTGGATCATATACCTATTTTTACTGAAGTGAGCCAATTTGACTCATACAAGAAAATTGAAGGATGTTGATCATATACCTATTTTTACTGAAGTGAGCCAATTTGACTCATACAAGAAAATTGAAGGATGTTGATCATATACCTATTTTTACTGAAGTGAGCCAATTTGATTCATACAAGAAAATTGAAGGATGTTGATCATATACCTATTTTTACTGAAGTGAGCCAATTTGACTCATACAAGAAAATTGAAGGATGTTGATCATATACCTATTTTTACTGAAGTGAGCCAATTTGACTCAAACAAGAAAATTGAAGGATGTTGATCATATACCTATTTTTACTGAAGTGAGCCAATTTGACTCATACAAGAAAATTGAAGGATGTTGATCATATACCTATTTTTACTGAAGTGAGCCAATTTGACTCATACAAGAAAATTGAAGGATGTTGATCATATACCTATTTTTACTGAAGTGAGCCAATTTGACTCATACAAGAAAATTGAAGGATGTTGATCATATACCTATTTTTACTGAAGTGAGCCAATTTGATTCATACAAGAAAATTGAAGGATGTTGATCATATACCTATTTTTACTGAAATGAACCAATTTGACTCATACAAGAAAATTGAAGGATGTTGATCATATACCTATTTTTACTGAAATGAACCAATTTGACTCATACAAGAAAATTGAAGGATGTTGATCCTATACCTATTTTTACTGAAGTGAGCCAATTTGACTCATACAAGAAAATTGAAGGATGTTGATCATATACCTATTTTTACTGAAGTGAGCCAATTTGATTCATACAAGAAAATTGAAGGATGTTGATCATATACCTATTTTTACTGAAATGAACCAATTTGACTCATACAAGAAAATTGAAGTTTTTTGTAAAGAAAATAGTTTCAAATTAATTTAAATAAAATGTTTGTTATCAAAAAATTCATGGAAAACATTTTTTACATATAAAATCTGTTTTTGAAACACATTTTCTGCAAACATTTCTAATACATTTAGCACGATCGTTTCTACATCTGTTTCTTTTGCATGATTGTTGAACTTGACAATTCTTCCGTAGCATGAATTTCTGTCATTGGAATGGAAGTGTTCTTGACTTCTTCTCTATATTTACTTCTTAGCTCTTCAGCCAGTTGGAAAATAAAATCTTTTCGTGAAACATTTACTTGAGTCGTCTCTTTATACAGAACTGTTAAATCATTCTATGAGTCAAATTGGCTCAAAACCGTGAAAATGGCTATACCCTATTTGCTAATGCGAAATGAAGGGATCTGCGAAGAAGAGGAATGAAAGTTTACATATATTTTATTACTTAACTAAAAACCAACGTATGTTTTTGAAAAGTGATATTAAAGTTTTATATATATGTAGTGATAAAAATTTTAATGAGACAAATTGGCTCGGTCCGTAAATCTAGTGTTAACGAATTGTCATCAAACATGTCCTAACTTCAGTGAGCAATTTTTTTTTAATTTTAGCAAAAATTCAAAATTATTCTGATACACACCTTAGAGTACAGAATGAAAAATGTGCAAGTTAAAAATATAATCCAAAAAATAGTATTAGGTAAACGAAACTAGAAGAATTTACATTCAATGATGTTTTCGAAAGTTTGCAATACGACACCACCTAGAGAATGCTACTTTTCAGTTGTGTAGAGCTCTAACTCTCTCAAAAGAGCTCATTTTTCTATGTAGAATAACTGCCACGTATTTATAAAATAGATGCGAAAATTACCAGACATTTGTCGCGTAACCCCCTTGTCACTCATTTTTACTGCAGTATAATTGAGATGAAGCGTGCAACGGTCGATTGCACCCATTCGTTCTTTTATAAAGATTCCTGAAGGTGATGGTTCTTTGTAGGAACTCTGCAGAATGAGGTGACAGAAAAAGGATTTAGTTATGGCCACATTTCATAACGACGCATATATCAGGATTTTTTGAGGACATAGTGAATAAAATGTTTGCTATGAAAAAAATCATGGAAAATATTTTTTACATATAAAATCTGTTTTTGAAACCCATTTTCCGCAAACATTTCTATTACATTTAGCACAATGGTTTCTACTCTTTCTTTCTTTTGCATGATTGTTGAACTTGACAATTCTTCCTTAGCATGGATTTCTGTCATTGGAATGGAAGTGTTCTGGACTTCCTCTCTATATTTACTTCTTAGCTCTTCAGCCAATTGGAAAATAAAATCTTTTCGTGAAACATTTACTTGAGTCGTCTCTTTATACAGAACTATTAAATCATTCTATGAGTCAAATTGGCTCACAACCGTGGAACTAGGTATGCCACATTTGATAATGAGAAATGAAGGGGTCTGCGGGGAAGAGGAATGAAAGTTAACATATATTTTATTACTTAACTGAAAACCAACGTATGTTTCTTAAAAGTGATATATGATATTATAAGTTTTATATATATATATATATATATATATATATATATATATATATATATATATATATATATAATTTTTTAATGAGTCAAATTGGCTCGGTCCGTAAATCTAGTGTTAACGAATTGTCATCAAACATGTCCTAACTTCAGTGAGCAATTTTTTTTTATTTTAGCAAAAATTCAAAATCATTCTGATACACACTTTAGAGTTTAGAATGGAAAATGTACAAGTTAAAAATATAATCCAAAGTATAGTACTAGGTAGACGAAACTAGAAGAATTTACATTTAATGATGTTTTCGAAAGTTTGCAATACGACACCACATACAGAATGCTACTTTTTAGTAGTGTAGAGCTCTGACTCTCTCAAAAAAGCTCTATACGCAGTCATTTTTCTATGTAGACTAACTTCCACGTATTTTTACCGACGCTGAAATACAAAAAAAGCACCGGGAAGCACCTAGAGCATTTCAGTTGCATATCTAACCAAGCATTGTACATCGCAAGACATTAGGGAAGGAGAAAGCAAAGATAAAAAGAAAATGGCGCGTGAGATATAGAAATAGAAAAGAACCCATCATAACTTATGATAAAGAAGATCTATGTGGCTCAATTTTTTTGTCTTCGTGTCGTTGTTTTCAACCATATTTTCGTCCAAGAATGAGCTACGGTGGCGGAGGTCCAAAAATATCATTTTTAGAGATCGTTTCCTTGCAAAAAAATTCGTTTTTGCTTTTTCTTCTATTTTTAAATTCTTTTCATTTTCTTTTGAAGGGAGGGGGGGGGGAGAACTACATATTTTGTCTCCAGCCCACCGAAAATAGATGCGGAAATTACCAGACATTTGTCGCGTAACCCCCTTGTCACTCATTTTTACTGCAGTATAATTGAGATGAAGCGTGCAACAGTCGATTGCACCCATTCGTTCTTTTATAAAGATTCCTGAAGGTGATGGTTCTTTTTAGGAACGTTGCAGAATGAGGTGACAGAAAAAAGGATCTAATTACGGCCACATTTCATAACTTGAAGCATATATTAGGATTTTCTGAGGACATAAGTGATGGTTAATCGAACTGAGTGGAAATCGGGATTTTACCCTTTAATGCTGGCGTACCATGGCGTATTTTTTTGGAACTTTATTTTAGTCCAAAAGCATAATGTAATGCAAACTTATTAACCCCTTCCAGGTTCATTTTATTTCGGGATTATAGGTAAAAAAATGTCCATTTTTTATTCTAACTTTTATACGTACATAGCTTTTTAAACATGGCAGCATCATTCGCATATAAAATTTCCTAAAAATTAATGTAAAAAAATCAATTTAAACAAATGAGTAATTTACCTGTATAGTTGGCTTTCTGTACGGCAGAAATCATTAGACTTTGCAGTCAATTCACACTAACTATAAATATAAAGCTCAGAATACTTAGCTTTTATCTAGAATTAAATTTTATTTATATCCTATGATTTTACATAAAGGATTATGAAATTATTAATCAAAATTTGGTCTTGTATGATACAATCGGAAACACGGTACTGCACAGAGTCCAACATCGCAATCTGGACAGTAGAACCTTGTTTCTCTCCTTACCTTCTTCCTTCTACTGTCTCTCTTTGAGCAGCAAATAATATAGTAGCCAGGAAAGTAAACAAAAGAATTCGAAACCATAAAAAGCACATGTGAAATAATTCGGGAAATACTGATTGAACAGCGTAAAATTTCCCAGTGCCCGAGCTACACTCGGGATGAGCCAGGATGGTACATTTCGCCTGCCCGAGTTCAGCTCAGGAAAAACCGAAAAGGGGTTAAAGGATGAAATCCCGTATGAAATTTTTTTTGTTCACTATATATATGGTAATGAATTAACACCAGAACCACGTGAATTTCGGTATACATAAAACCGCGATCTGGGTCAAACTTAACGCGATTCATAAAAATCCGCGTTCTTACTCAAAAAGTACACTGAATTTATACGTAATGACATTGATTCATTTTTAGGCATTCAATTATTACTATAATTAATACAAAATATTGAGATATTAAACTATCAAAAAGTATACATAGTTAGAAAAATAAGTATTCAACTTTAATAGAATTATTTAGTTTGTTGCCAGTACACAGTTTAAGAGCAATTAGGACAACTTTTTTTACATTATATATTTTGTACATTTTCTACATATCGGTATTTTACAGTTGGAACAAATATCACCAGTTTTGCTTCCACACTTGGAAGCTTAGTAATGAACCGTTTATCACAAGGCACAGACATATTATATTTTCATACATTTTTATGGGTATGAAATTACGAAAAATGAAGAAATTTATTTCAATTTCGTTAGTCACTTTTTGAGAAAATTTGGCACAAAACAGTTTTTTGGGTCAGAAAATACCCATATCAAGGTTAAAGTGTTAAAAGAAGACACAGTTCATCGGGTAATACACCCTAGCGTAAGCCGCATATGTAAGAATTGACTAACACATTGTATGCGGGACACGTACTAGCACGTTTTCTGACGATTAATACTTGAGCACGTGTCAAGTACTAGTACGGGTTGGTGTAACCACATGGTTTGTTTGTGGGTACAAAAATAACGGTGTATATAGGAAAACGAAGCCAAATGTTCTTGTCTACTACATAGATTCTGGAAAAATTTAGACAAAGAAAAACTAGTTTTTACATCAGTCGATGCGGAACCACAGAACGGGAAAACTGTTAAAAAAGATCGACTTAGATTTAAAATTAACTTTTTATTTATTCTTGCGGAAAATGATACGTACATTTATTATATATATATATATATATATATATATATATATATATATATATATATATATATATATATATATACATATATATACACATATATATATACATATATACATATATATATATATATATATATATATATATATATATATATATATATATATATATATATATATACATATATACATATATACATACATATATACATATATATATATATACATATATACATATATACATACATACATACATACATATATATATATATATATATATATATATATATATATATATATATATATATATATATATATATATATATATATATATATATATATATATATTTGTATTTATATATATGTATTTGTTTTTGGAACTTTATTTTAGTCCAAAAGCATAATGTAATGCTAAATTATTAAACGATGAAATCCTGTATGAAATTTTTTTTGGTTCACTGTATACATGGTAATGAATTAACACCAGAAAATTTCGGTATACATAAAACCGCGATCTGGGTCAAACTTAACCCGATTCATATAAATCCGTGTTATTATTCAAAAAGTATACTGTATTTATACGTAATGACATTGATTAATTTTTAGGCATTCAATTATTACTATAATTAATACAAAATAATTAGATATTAAAATATCAAAAAGTATACATAATTAAGTTATAGTTAGAAAAATAAATATTCAACTTTAATAGAATTATTTAGTTT
>CM063507.1:9154079-9156579 GCA_032207245.1 Pardosa pseudoannulata | reverse complement strand
TAAAACATTTCACTTTATATTGATGAAATACTTCTTTTATATTTCCATGAAAACGAAATCTTACAATATATAAATTTAAACATTAACCGTCCGCAAAATCGTATGGCCAGTTAATCAATTAAAGAACCAAAATCGCTTCAGCACGTAAGTTCCCGCTCTAATACAACGCTTAATAAACCGTACCTTCGGATGATTCTGAATGCCAAGTGCAGGAAAAATAGCTGCACTTGCCTCAGTGCCATAGTATGCTGTTCTTCTCCAGTAGCCCATACATATAAAGCGTGATTTTCAATTTAGTGCGCAGTGCGTACACATCAGAACTTCCTATGTTCGTTTGCGTGCTACGTGGTGCAGCACCTAGTACCGCACGCACTGCGGGAATACAAGCAAGCAAATGAACATAATATTTGAATATATTATAAATAATATTTATTATATACCATATAAAGATAGGTAGACATAGGTGCAGAAAGTTATTGTCCCTCATAATTTTGGCATGGTGTGCAGTGCACACCCTGCCCATATGAACCGCACGCCACTGGTTTTTACCATATAGAAACACGTATTGTGTGAAGAAACAAACTATAGAATGTATGCATACTGATAATTTTGAGAGTGCAACAACTGCAAAAACGGTCTAAATATTAGTGCAATAGAAAAAAAAACGAACAGGAAACAGGTTTGGAATTCGAGAAATCTAATTATTGATTCTACTTTTTATTCAGTTTTATTTCTTAAACTTTTAAAGTCATGCCAGCACAAGGTAATATCTTATGTGCCCACTTCCCAGTAAATTCTGAACTAGAAGTCTTGACCCAGGAAGTTCAGTTTTCAACACTTTCTGTGAGATTCTGTAAACAGGTTCATACCTTCAGCCGAGCAAGCATGGATTTTGACTGCAGAAAAGTATGGTAAAGTCAGACAAAGTAGTCTACTGTTTTTCCATACAATTAATAATGATATCAGAATTTACCGTTGAACCTTTTGGGAACGGGTGGTCAATATTTAACCCATATTGGACTGCTGTCCTATAAACAGGACAGCAAATAAAATTCCATTTAATAATAAAGTTATAAATATTTTGAGTGGATTTTATTTTAACACCTTTAAAATAGACACACTTTAGCATAGTAACAAAAAAAAAAAAAAAAAAAAAACTGAGAAATCAAATTATATTGTATTGTAAAATTTATTTTCAGTAACCTCTTAAAAATTGTCATTTTTTAATCTTTAATTTTATATTTATTATTATTATTATTATTATTATATAAACATTGTGGAGGTTACTTTTAGTTTAAAAAACAGAGCTAATAATGTAGCTAAAAGTTTTGTTGAAAAATATATTTTACGCGTGTATTTTGTAAGTATAAAATAGGTGCCCTAAAATTAAGACGATGGTCCAATCCTGATTATTTTCCTATGAATTCGATATTGCATTGATAGTTACATTCTTTTCATATCTTTCAATGAAACCCACTTCAAACTCCTATTCACACACCTAGGCACAACAAGGGGTAAATAGATGTCTATTCTATTCAGAAAACTGGAGATATTTTGTAAGATAAACTTACTCTCTTACTGCCAGTTCAATAACTGCAAGAGATAACCTACAACAGTATGCTTAAAATGTAATGTTGAACTTTGTTTTGACTGGTTCCCCAAATTTCATCTATGAATCAGCCTAATGCAATGTAAGTGATATTTGATGAGTTTTAGTAGTGTAATGGACCGTTGTCCTATTTATAGGACAGACAATTACATAAAAAATTAAAAATATTTTTTTTAATTTTGGTTTTATATACTTAGTTACACCATATTAATGATATGGATTAAGTTTTATTAACTTGCAGAAATATTTAGTTGGTGTGGTACAATATGGGTTAAGCCAAGCTGTGAAAGTGTAAAAAAATACGGGCTTTGTTGAAATATACATCAAGCATTTCATTTCTAAACTGCTCATTAACGTTGTAAAAAAGATCGGGTTATAGCTTTTGTTATTAGTAACTTCTATTACCTAACATTACTTTTTCACTAATATGGAAAATAGCAATTTTTTTCTTTCTGCTTAGTTTTGGTTTGGTTTGGAACACTACGGTCTATTTTTTCAACATGAAACGGGCCCTACTGCTTAAAACCCATTACGAAAGGCTACGAGCATCCATGCCATGGGGGGATTCAAACCCACGAACGCCTGTCCCAGATAGCAAATTTAGTTTGCTGCAAACTTGAAGCAGTCTTGCTTTGCACTTAAAATGGGAACTTGTGCAGTTCTCAACGCAATAAGACTCTAAACTGGAATGTTGTGTTTCTTACGAAAATTCGATACAGACAGGTTTGGGAAAAAAATAATTTGTGATAGGTTTGGAAAATACTTTAAATTTTATTGAAAATGTAATGAAATTGAAAAAATTAGACATAGACAGTTTTTCGAGATAAGAAAGTTTCGAGATAGACAGGTTTGACTGTAACCGATAACTGATTTAGAGACTGTAATTTAGAC
>CM063507.1:9141579-9149079 GCA_032207245.1 Pardosa pseudoannulata | reverse complement strand
ATTCATCTCCCAGGGATTTTTTTTGTCTTCTTTCTATAAAGACACTTCTACTTCCAGTAACAGTTTTTAATTGTTGCGTCGTACAATTTAGATTCAGCTTTTTATTTAAGGATACATCATAGATGCCAATTTTCATATCATTATACGTAAAACTTACGGTTTTGGGATTTATAAAGTTGGCAAATTTAAACATGTTACTAAATACACTGATCCCATTAATTGTAATTAATCTTTTAATAATAATTAAATCTTGGGTACTTGATCTCGTTTTTTTTGTATGTTCCTTGGTTTTTTCTTCAGTAAGTAAATAATTTTAAAGTTTACGAGATGAAGAAGTATAAAAGGGGGCCCTTTACGTTGACCTTTTGCTCGTTATTTTTGCTTTTTCATTGCCTGGTGATACTTGTTACTCGTCGTGGTTTTGCTCCAATATAGTTTTTTCCCATCAGGTAAATCCCCTATATAATAATAGCCTAAGTTGTCTGTCCGTCTGTCCACGAATTTATGAAGCGGCTGGACCTGGAATGGATACAGGCATCCATATTCAATTTTTTATGAGTTAGGATTAGCAAAATTCAAAGAGAGTTCGAGTCCGCCTCATTCCTCCCCCTTTTCGAGCGTTTAATTCTATTATTTCAAGCCTTATTCTTCCTCTTATTCTATACTAAATTCATTATTGATAGGATGTGTGATGAGGCGATTTAGATCTGTTATATAATTGATTCATTCATACAAGAAGTAAAATGTTCGGGATCTAAATCTGACCTCATCACATCTTTGTAAAGAGATGGAGGACCATAAATTTCTATTCAACGGATATTGTTGTCTTGTACGGTGGTCTCGGTCGGGGTTCTGATCCCAGTCCCAGATTAGAATCCCGTCTCCGTATTTGACATTAAATAAGAATGTACCTTTGTGGAGTATTTATGAGTCCCTAAGGGACAGTGCCCAATTAGAAGGGATAAGGTTTGGCACGTTGGCGGTCTCAAGGCGGGGTTGAAGCAGACCAATGAAATTCTTACAACTATCCCGATTGGACGACAAGAAGGAAGAAGGCCAAGGTTGAAATAATTAAATAGGAAAAATCTAAAAGATGAGACGATGGTTCGGAGGTCCCAGAGAAGAGGTTCGGAGGTCCCAAAAGAAGGTGTTCGAAAGTCGGGAGTCCAGTCGGGTCCGACGGAAGTTGTTCGTGAGTCCAGAGGAGAAGGTGCTCGATAGTCCAGACTAGGAGAGTCCAGCCAAGTCCGACAGGAAGATTTCCTGCACCCAATAGTACGACCGCACCCCAAAGACTCAGGAGGAAGCCCCTGACGAGACCAACGGTTGATATATAGATTCCCTCTCCTGATCAGCCATAGATACCCTTCAACCAGAAGTGTTCCGGGCCTAACATTTTTAGACCCACAAAGGTACCCCAAATTTACATACATTTTTGAAATTGAGATTAGGTCCTCTATCTATTTACAAAATTATTTAAGTATATAAAAATATTGTCAGAACTAATTTAGAAGCTGTTGACAAAGCTTATTTTAAGACAATTAGCATCAGCTTTGTATGTAAATAGATGTATATATATTATAATAAATTTACTTTTTTTTAATATTAAGCTAGTCTCGGTTGCTGTCAATTTAGCTGTTAGTTTATTTTCATTTTTATGTCTGTAGTTTCTCAGAACCTGTGGTTAAATTTAGTACAAAAATACTTAACACAACGCAATTAAAAATAAATCACCACTATACATTTGATCACAGTTTGATATTCAAATATAAACGAGGACTACACGACAGGATGGCGAGGGCAGAGCTCAATATTTAAATTTCTGGACTGTTTTTACTTGACCCTTATATATTCTAACCATTTCTTCTCCGCGTATAAGCTGGCACATGATGTAGAATGACTGCCCATTTGATGTGCGTACTTCTCGGGTTGGTGGTTCTGCCCCCGACGTAGCCGAATTTTTCTGAATGTCTAATTAATTTAATAATTTCTGCTTTTTCTTTTGAATTCTTATTCCTAAAGTTGTTTTATTATTTTTAAAGTCTTATTATTTTTAAAATAAATTTTTACCATTTTTCAAATTTTTATGATTTTTATTTTTATTTAATTAAATTCACGTATTACCATCATTATATCAAGCCCCATTTTAAGAGCAGGGGATTAAATGCATCAATTTATCGCATAATAAATTTATAATAGTATCGTAAATACGAAAAATCAAATAGAAATAATAGTATATAGTTTTAATTTTTTCCCGTACTGTGGTTCCGCATCGACTGATATAAAAACTAGTTTTTATTTATCTAAATTTTTCCAGAATCTACTTAGTAGACAAGAGCATTCGGCTTCGTTTTCCTGTATATACCGTTATTTTTGTATCCACAAACAAACCATATTGGTACACTAAACGTACTAGAACGTGACCCGTGCTCAAGTATCAATAGTCAGAAAACGTACTAGTACGTGTTCCGCGCTCAAGTACCAGTCTTCAGTCAACGTACTAGTAGTGTCCCGCGCTCCAGTATCAATCGCCCGAAAATAAACTAGTACATGTCCCGCATATAATGTGTTAAATATGATACACCTAAAATTTTTGTCTGGAGGTATAAATTGAAAATAAATACATTGAATTTCCCTTTAGTTTATCAGATTAGTTTCAGCTTAGTTTTAGTTTCAGTTGTATTACTTGAAATAAATATCTTGAAATAAAATTAAAAACAGATAAACAAACTATAAAATGTGTCAGATTTGATTAAGTATAAATAATAAAAATAACAATTAGGTACAAACTGTTAAAAGATAAGTTAAAAATAATGGTGTTTAGGACTGTAAAAGTAAAATCGAAAGAAAAAACTCGGATTTTTTGCTGATAAAAAATATTAAAAATATACTTAACATGTTTTACAGATATTTAATTCCTGTATAACTTGCTGAAACAGATAGTGACATAATACAACTAGATGTGATATCAGTTTTATTATAAACACACATAGCAGAAACAATCACATAATATCACAGTGAAAAATACTGTCATCTTTAAAATGTTCGAAATAGAGACATTCTCCCCTTTTCGAGCATATAATGCCACTATTTAAGTCCCACTATTTATGTCCCTCGGTTATGAACAGGCGATTAAATCTTTCAATTTATCACATAATGAATAGGTAAAAACATTTTTTCTAGCATTATGACGTCATTCCTTTAACCATCTCATTGAATCTTTACTTATTTTAAATTATTTAAATATCGTCTGCATTGTTTTCATACGTTTTATCACTGAACTTAGATATCACGTAAATAATTTTCTTTAATTTTGCTTCATTTAATTTGGCTTCAATAATAGATTAGGTACTAATTTTAAATTGAATCCTCGATTGTTTTTTGTTGCAATGAAAATTTTATCACCGGTATTAACAACAAATTATTTCCATAAAAGTCTTGGAGTCTATTTGACGGACTTACAAATATCTAGCGTTCAAGTTATATATCTTTGAAAATTAAGAAGTTTGTTTGTTTGTGTGTTCGTTTGTTATGCATAACCACACGGTTTGCCATCGATTCGCTCAATTTTTGACATCATTCATATATACATAGCCAAATAATCACTGTCAATATTAAAACCTCTGTTGTCTATGATATCGAGTTATATGACAAATCAAAGTTGACAACTAACACGCGGTCAGTAAAGATAACAAATTATTGAGCGTGTCCCATATAATTCTCAGTCAAAAAACAAACCATTTTTTTACCTGTTTTCATAAGCTACTTTACAATTCTGGAAAATTAAAAATTTTACTGATCTTGTCATATGACGGGCTATATGCGAGTACTAACATATGTAAACGTACACACGTATAGAGGATTGGTCAGTATCACAATGACAATTGTGATCGGCAACATACAGATCAGTCGGAATCGTTGAGCATTGTAAAATGTGGTGAGTGGACAAAAAACGCACATCTACTGCACACAAAGCTTTGAGAAATGTGTTGGAAGAATTTTAAATCGAGGACACTCATTTAATTAAGACATTTTGTGGATGGGAAAATAGATTTGAAGAAATTAGAATGGGACAGAAGAAGTATTTAAAGAGATGTTGAAGTGAAACATTTTGATATATTACATGTATATTTATGTATATATATGTATATAGATATATGTATATATATATATATATATATATATATATATATATAATTATATATATATATATATATATATATATATATGTAATCTATTTTTTATAAAACTCCTTGACAAGAAGAAAGTTCAACAGCTAGCAGTAATAAAAAAGCAGTCGGGCCAACATCAAAGAGAACGGCAGCAGTCTAATTTAAACTTTATTCCAGAGCAGCTACAACGCACATCTATTCACCTGGACAACAAACAAAGAAAACGCACAAAGCTCACTCTAATAGAATAGAGGTGCACCCAAGAGCGATGACAGAAAGAATTTTCCGAAGGTAAAAAACAACTTAATAAGTGAATTAAGTACAATACCAGCAAAACTCTAAACCATTTGCAGCCGACAGCTGGGAAACGTGCTGAATAGACAGAAAGTTTACATTTTTAGGATGGAAGCTTTATGAAGAATTTTAAGTGGAAAATACTCCGTTGATTAAACTATTTAGAGGCTGGGAAAAAGATTTAAATGAACTAGAATGGGAGAGAGGAGGTTTTTAAAAGAAATATTAGAGTTAAATAATTTTGATATATTACATATATAAGTATATATATATGTGTGTGTATGCATATATATATATGTAAATATATATATATATATATATATATATATATATATATATATATATATATATATAAATATATATATGTAGAACGTCCACGTAATTTAAGAATACTACAGTCATCACTGTAAAGCAATTATTAAATCTAATAGCCGAGTGGATTGTTGCAGACGTTTACTTACAAAAATATCTTTTATTATATATCTTTTATAAATTTTATTGATCCCGTCATGTGACGGGCCATATGCTAGTATATATATATATTTTTTCTGAAAAACCAAATTTTTGCGAATTTAACAGTCGTATGAACAAAAAAATATTTAATAATTTTTGCATGAAGAAAAAAATTATTCTCTATTACTACTCCTTTCTAATGTATTAGTAAGACTAAAGAGTAAAAGAAACTCTAAATCAAAATATTCAAAACGGATAAACAAGAATAAAGAAATGTTTTCGCCTTGTGGGGAAAGTAAAACAATGTTTCTTTGAATAAACACGTTTTCGTTTTAAAGAGCGCCGTTTTCTCAATAATGTCGTTCAAAGTGAAAGTCTCTGTAGACTCTAGAATAATTTTCTTAATAGAACACGATGTTAAAGGCAAATTTGTTACGTAAAAGTGAAGTAAAGACGACTGAATTTTGCTACATTTGGTTTCTTTCACTAAATTAGGATTGAATTATGTAGGGAATTTAACGCTGTTGGTCTTCAGATCAATTTAAATTTACGTGTTTGTTTTAATATTATTATCTATACCCTCTTATTACAATTTCCTTTACATCCTTTTTAGTCAAGAGTATATTTTAAGTTTTGAGAATACTGAGTAAATAAAACATTTGTATGGATTTTGTTTGGTGCACTGTTGTTTACATTTTTGCTACTCGGGGGCTAACAGTGACACGAGGGCTAAGTGTTAATATACAGAGGCTGTTCACACATTTTTTAGACAAAGTAAATTGTAGTCTCAAAACTAAATTACATAAATTTATTGCGTGTCAAATATTCTATTTGATAACCCTTATTCTGAACTATCTTGCCACACCGTAATTTCCATTATAACAATGCCTTTTGAAGTGTCAGAAGAGGTATTCTATACCATTCTTCCTGAACGGCTTTCCAAAGTCCTGTAAGGGTTGTGGAACGACGTTTTTATAATGCAGATTTTTAAAGTCCGATAGCATAAACATCTATAGGTGATACATCGAGAGATTCAGTAGGGATATCAATGAAGGATATGGCATTGATACCGGTTTTTTGTTCCAAATTCTTATATTTAATTTACAGTGGATTTGGATGTATGACTGCTAGATTTGTCTCGATGGAGTACCACAGATGATTGGCACTGCAGGCAAAGCGATGGTATTTCATTCAGAAAAATTGGCGATAAAATATGTTCCTGATTATACGCCGTTATATGAAAAACCGGCAACAATCGCGAATCCCTTATAAAAACATTCTTTCGATTCTTTGAACCACACACTTAAATTTTTCTCCCCTTTTATGATACTAAATGGATCTTTTTTGTTGCAATCATTTAAATACACCCATGATTCATCTATTGTGACAACTTTTTTAGATTTTTCTTTGGATAAATGTTTCTCATACAGAATTCTGCAGCGTGTCCTGGGTTCAGCGATATGCTTTAGAGAAACACGATGCACATTGCGTTTTTTCGCTTTCTTAAGATCTAAATCAACGTTTATCATTTTGTTTATAGCGGACACCAAGCATTTTAATGATTTTGCAACTGTTTTTTGACTAGGGTTCTTTTAACATTAAACTACGTACCTTTACAATAGTCGAATATGTTCGTTTTATCCTTGGATACTTGTTTGGAATTTTTGTCCCACTTGAGGCTCCAATTTGACGTTTTTTCCTTTCTTTTTGACGATATTACTTATCGACGCTTTAGATATCACAAAACCATGACTCTCACATCGTTTTTGGAGAACGGAATATGAATACTTATGTTCCGAAAGAACACAAATATAGCCTTCGAACCACTGCTTCGTTAAAAACGTCATTTTGAATAAAAATAAACCTCTCAAGATGCAGATAATTTAAAAACATAGTACAATTGCAGTTATTTATATTGCAACAAACGATTTTATAATACCCCTAACCAAAATGGTCTAAAAATGTGCGAACATCCTCTGTATATATCCTTGTACTTTTATGTGAAATTTTACGATGGTATTAGGAAGTGTTTATAAAGGCCCCTCCACACTATGGTCCACTGCAGGCCATTACCACCATCTGGATTGTGTATGGCTTATCAAGGTCGATGATGGCAGACTATAAAATGACCTCGGTGGAGGATGGTTTCGAAAGCATATGTTCTCCAAACATCAAAGACAATCAGATGTGTAATTAAAGTGCGCTGTAGACCCTATGGACCAATGCCCGCGATCGGTTCATTTAGTGGTCCAGTGTGTGGATGTAACCAGTAAACCATCGTTCAAGGTCACCACTAGGAAGTGGTGAACAATTGGCCATAGTGTGGAGGCTACATAAGATGTGAGAAAAGATCTAATGAACATCAAAACAGGAAACCGAGAAGCAATGTACCTGTCGTTTGGTTTGGTTTAGACCTGTAATTTCTAATACTTTGCAATAGGAGTGCTAATGAGACCGAGAACTACTGCTTAAATCCGATTTCGAAAAGCTACTAACATACATGCCACAGTGGCATTCGAATCCCCACAACTAGTACTGAAGATCAGCTCCCTAATAATTCGAATATCCTTTGCATAACGTA
>CM063507.1:9114079-9136579 GCA_032207245.1 Pardosa pseudoannulata | reverse complement strand
AGGAGCTTTAATACTCACTACGTAGTAATACCAGAAGGTGCGATAGTCTGCAATTGTACTATCAGAGACCTGCCATTTTAAGAACCTGATGGTCTCCATTCTTAATCCATACGAAGTTTGTACCTGAAGTACCTTTGACTGCCGAAAAGATTCGAATCTAGCTCCATGATACCATTTTCAGACGTTGATCAAGATTAAAGTAGATAACGTTTGATAGGTTGAGAAGGATAAAAGATTCTTTTGACTTCATTCCCAAGTTGTATGCAATAGCAGGAACTTTGATACTCAGCAATAATACCATCTAGGAAATACCATTTTATATAGTTCCATCTATACTGGCCTGGATGAATGATTGTGCTTCTTTTGAGAAATTCTTAGGCTAAATGTATCTTTACTTCACACCAAGTAATACCAGAAGGTGCAATACTCTACAATAGTACTATCGGAGACCTGCCATTTTAAGCTCTTGATATTCTACTTTCTCAATCTATACGAAGTTTGTACCTTGAAGTAACTTTGACTGACGAAAAGTTTTGATACTAGGTTCAGGATACCATTCTCAGACGTTGACAGGATAGAAGTGGATAACGTCTGATAGGTTGAGAAGGAATAAAAGATTCTTTTGACTTCATTCCCAAGTTGTATGTAATACTAGGAGCTTTGATACTCAGCAATAGTACCATCTTGGAACTTCCATTTTACCCGATAGATAACTTTGCATATTTTCATCCATACTTACCTGGTTGAATGAGTGTGCCTTCTTTTGAGGAACTGTTAGGCTAAATGTATTATTTACTTCCACTCCCAAGTAATAGAAGAAAGTGCGATACTCTGCAATTGTATTGTTGGAAACCTGCCATTTTAAGCAATTGATGTTCTGCTTTCTCAATCCATACGAAGTTTGTACCTGAAGTAACTTTGACAGCCGAAAAGATTCTAATCTAGGTCCATGATACCATTCTCGGATGTTGATTAAGATAAAAGTTGACAACGTCTGATAGGTTGAGAAGGATAAAAGATTCTTTCGACTTCATTCCCTAGTTGTATGTAATACCAGGAGTTTTAATACTCAGCAATACTACCATCTTGCACCTATCATTTTACATATTTCCATCTATACTGGCCTGCATGAATGATTGTGCCTTCTTTTGAGAACTCTCAGGCTAAATGTATCTTTACTTCACACCCAAGTAATACCAGAATATGCGATAGTCTGCAATTGTACTATTCGAGACCTGCCATTTTAAGCACTTGATGTTGTGCTTTCGAAATCCAAAAAGAAGTTTGTACCTGAATAACTTTGACTGTCGAAAAGATTCAAATCTAGGTTTGGGATACCATTCTCAGACGTTGATAAAGATAAAAAAATTAACAACGTCTGATAGGGTTGAGAAGGATAAAAGATCCTTTTGACTTCATTCCCAAGTTGTATGTAATACCAAGGAGCTTTGATACTCAACAATAGTACCATCTTGGACTACCATTTTATATATTTCTATATATATTGGCCTGGATGAATGATTGTGTTTTCTTTTGAGGAACTGTTAGGCTAAATGTATTTTTTATACTCCACTCCCAAGTAATACCAGAAGGTGCGATGCTCTGCAATTGTACTATTCGAAACTTGCCATTTTAAGCACTTGATGTTCTGCTTTTCTTAATCCATACGAAAGTTTGTACTTGAAGTAACTTTAACTGCCGGAAACATTCGAATCTAGGTTCATGATACCATTCTCAGACGTTGATCGGGGTAAAAGTTGACAACGCCTGATAGGTTAAGAAGGATAAAAGATTCTTTTTACTTCATTCCCAAGTTGTATGTAAGATCAAGAGCTTTAATACTCAGCAATAGTACCATCTTTGACCTACCATATTAAATATTTCCATCCATACTGGCATGGATGAATGATTGTGCCTTCTTTTGAGGAGCTGATAGGCTAAATGCAATTTTTACTTCCCTCCCAAATAACACAAGAAAGTGCGAACCTTTGCATTTGTACTTTTGAAAACTTGTCATTTTAACAACTTGATGTTCTGCTTTCTCAATCCATACGAAATTTGTACTGAAGTAAATTTGACTGCCAAAAAGATTCGAATCTAGGTTCATGATACCATTCTCAGACGTTGATCAGGGTCCAAGTTGACAACGTCTGATAGGTTGAGGAGGATAAAAGATTCTTTTGACTTCATTCCCAAGTTGTATGTAAGACCAGGAGCTGTGATGCGTAGCAATAGTAACTTGGACCTACCATTTTACGAGGTAGATAACTTTATATATTTCCATACTTGCCTGGATGAATGAGTGTGTCTTCATTTGAGGAACTGTTAAGATAAATGTATTTTTACTTCACTCCCAAGTAATGCCAGAAGGTGCGATACTCTGCAATGGTACTATCGGAGACCTGCCATTTTAAGAACTTGATATTCTGCTTTCTCAATTCATACGAAGTTTGTACTTGAAGTAACTTTGACTGCCGAAAAGATTCGAATATAAGACCAGGATACCATTCTCAAACTTTGATAAAGATTAAAGTTGATAACATCTCAAAAGTTGAGATGGAGTAAAGATTTTTTGGACTTAATTCCCTAGTTGTATGTAATACCAGAAGATGCGATAATCCGCAATAATAACATCTTGGACCTGCTACTTCATACCGTACACGATTTTCTGTTCAGAATATTTTTCCATCCATACTAAGTTCCTCTACTTGAAGTAACTTGGACTGCTTAAGAGATTTCAATCTAGATTTAGGATATCATTCTCAAACGTGGATAAGGAGGAAATTTGACAAGGCTGACAACGTCTTAAACGTTGAAAAAGATAAAAGTTATTTTTGACTTCATTCCTATATTTAAAGCAATATGAGGTTCAGCGATATTCTGCCGTGGTACAATACATGATATACCATTTTATGTGCTAGATAATTTTCAGACACGCATATTTTCTCCATCCTTGATACTTTTGTACCTGAAGTAACTTTAACTGCCTAAAAGATTCGAATCTAGGTTCAGGATATCATTCTCAAATGTTGATAAGTCAGACACCCTGATGGTTTCTTCAGTTTTATGACCATGATACTACGGCTTTACGGCCAGTCTTTAAGAGACTACTACGTTTATAGTAAAGTCTCCGATACTACTTTAACATGTGAATAAAAAATTATACATAGTTTCGTTTGCTTTTTTCTGGTTTCTCAAAGATTCTTTCTTGAGTATTTGATGTACCGGAAGGAACTAAGGGTACCTTTGAGGTTTAAAGCTAGCTTTGTGATATTAATTCCAAATGTTAATGACAATAACAAAGTGATCTTGGTGTTCCTTTAGATTTTATTGTTTACTGTACCATTTTCCATCATGCAATCTCATACTTAGTATGACTGTACATGGAGAGTCTTCAGGAATTTATTGAATTCGGACTTAGGTTCGGACAAATGCCTATTGTTCGAATCTAAATATATTCATTGTGTTACTTACTGTTTGCTGGTTTATCATGAAAACCTTGAAAATATTATGCACCAGAAGGGACTATGTCCACCTTTAGGGATTAATCCTATCTTTGTGTTATTAATCTCAAATGTTAATAACCAAACAACCTTGGTGGTTCTTTAGATTTTTTGGTTTACAGTCTCCTCTTTGAACAAGTGAGCCCATTCATAATATGACTGTACATCTGACTGTACTGTAATCTGACTTCGAATCCGAAGAATGCAGGTTCGAATCTTGTCGTGGACAATCACTCATGTACTTGCTTCTGCAGTACGTATACTAAAATTGGAAAGATACAGAGTCTTCAGGAATCTGCTACATTTGAACTCAAATCACTGATAAACGCCTATTGTGAGAACCAAAATGTACACGTGGTCTCACTTGCTGTTTGCTGGTTTATTATAGAATCCTTGAAAATTTGATGTAACCAAAGAGACTTCACCTTCAAGATTTATACCTAGGTTTGGTCTTGCGTCTTTCGCGTCGATGTGAAGTCATTCATTTTTGGGGACTTGAGCTGTTGAATATTGTCACTGAATTTCCCCTCCTTTTTCATCATGAACTCCAGTTTTAGCATCCTGAATTTATATTTTATATTTTCACCTGAATTTATATTTTATGATTTGATTCATTCACCAGAATTTATATTATAACACGTGGTGAAAAGAAGTGAATGTAAATGACATGGTATGTGCTATAAAATAGCAGTAGTGTAAATGCTGTTATGCTTTTTGAGTTGATTTAAAGTTGTTTCGATAATATCAGTGAGATTTATTGTCTATTTGTTCAAACACTGACAACCGTTAAGTATCGGGTAGATGTACCGACTACCTATTTTAGGAAAAGAGATTGTTTAAAAGTATTTTCAACATTTGGGTTAACTTGGTATTTTCTTCATAGTATGATATAGCTGTTTCGAACAAGCCCTTCATAACATGTCTATATTTGGAGAGTCTTTAGCAGGCTACCACGTTTGAACTCGGGTACTAGCTTAATAAGTGGTCTAAAAGATATACTTGAATGTATTTGACATTTATTTCTTTACCATATAATCATTCTTGAACATTTGAGTCTATTGATGCGATGGCGGAACTACTTTGATATACCCCCCGAATCGGTAATTTGGCGACTTTTTTTCTCGCCAAGCAAAATACCTGTTTTTGGAGCCTTGTATTTTCTCGCCAAGATGGAATCTCGCTAAATACAAATAATGAATACATAAAAAATACGGAATCATTAAATACAAAATACAAAACTTACCTAATACTTAGAATACCTAAAATATACAAATAAATGACACTGAATAACATATTATATGCAATTTATACAAAACTTTTAACAAATATAATTGAAAATACGTGTCGGCAATCTAATAAAAAGAATTATTTATATAGAAATTTTGAATTCCTATCAATTATATGCACAACTATCAATTTTCCGACTCAAAGTTCCCTGAAACTTTTCAACAACCCTATATACAGTAGGCATATTGAAAGCTAAAAGATAAAAATAATTAATAGAAAAAAAAATATAATTGGAAAATACAACCAGATTTGCAGCAAAATACAGCAAGTCAGAAATCCGCTTGATCACTTCACAAAGAAATGACTGTAAAACATATATGAAATCCAAAAATTGTTGCTACAAAATTAAAAAAAACTCAAAAAATGGTAAAAAAAATACAAGAAAATACTAAATTTGGCAACAGCAAAAACCTAAACTGGCAACACCAAAGTAAGAAACAGCAATCCAAAAATGTCCGTAGAGAGTGCCAGATTTGGCGCGTTTTTTGTTGGGGGTACATAAAGGTTGTACTACTTTGATATACCCCCCAAATCGGAAATTTGGAGACTTTTTTTTTCGCCAAGCAAAATACCTGTTTTTGGCGCCTTTTTTTCTCGCCAAGATGGATTCTCGCTAAATACAAATAATTAATACATAAAAAATACGGAATCATTAAATACAAAAAAAAAGAATACTTAAAAATACAATAAATACATAAAAAATACAAATAAATGACACTAAAAGATAAAAATAATTAATAGAAAAAAATATAAGTGGAAAATACAACCAGATTTGCAGCAAAATACAGCAAGTCAGAAATCCGCTTGATCACTTCACAAAGAAATGGCGGTAAAACATATATGAAGTCCAAAAATTGTTGCCACAAAACTTAAAAAAAAAACCAAAAAAATGGTACAAAATACAAGAAAATATTAAATTTGGCAACAGCAAAAACCTAAAAGCTGAAAAAACCTAAATTGGCAACACCAAAATAAACAGCAACCCAAAAAAGTCCGTGGGGAGTGCCAGATTTGGTGCGTAATTTTTTGGGGGGTATATCAAAGTTGTACCTATTATTATTTTTGGCAGTACTACTTTGATTATACCAACCCCAAATCAGAAATTTGGAGACTTTTTTTTCTCGACAAGCGAAATACCTGTTTTTGGCGCCTTTTTTTCTCGTCAAGATGGATTCTCGCGAAATACAAATAATTAATACATAAAAAATACGGAATTATTAAATACAAAAAAAATACCAAAATAATACCTAAATATTAAACCTAAATTGGCAACACCAAAATAAGAAACAGCAACCCTAAACTGTCCATAGGGAGTGCCAGATTTGGCGCGTAATTTTTTGGGGGTATATCAAAGTTGTATCAATAGTCGTACATGAAATCCTATTGTTTAAACTCTCATATAGTCAAAGACAGGTCAAATCTTTGATGTCTGCCTCATTTGTAAACATCCATCAGCAGGTGAAATATTCAACAGTAAAATCTCTGCACTAAGCTAAAACACAAAATCACCTTTTCCCCATTTAATCTTCCTCAGTTCTTATTTCTGAAATATGTTTGTTTCACTGAATGTTATTTTACATACCTCCAACTTCTAACAGCAAGCATTTCCCTTCTCCCACCCTCTACAGACATCTTTTGTTCTCAGTCTCTTCTGTGACTCGCAATCAATCACCCGGATTTGATTAATTGCGTCGCGTTCCTCAAGATGACGCCCTTGATATGGTGTAAAACTTGTTCTTGAAGAGATAAAATGCATAATAGGGATATTCATCTCATTTGGAAGTTGAAAAGTGCAAAAGGAAGTTGTGTTTTCCCTTCTTTTCCCCGAAGCAGAGACACGGGAGTCGGATTTCGGAGATGTCGGAAATCTTTTCAACAAGTTAGATTTGCTCTCTTTCAGTTGAAATATTAAGTTTCGAGTTGAGTAATTGAGTAATTTGTTATTTTTGGTGAAGTGAAGATAAATTATTTGTGAGAAGCATCCAGTTGCTATTGAACTTCTTCGAATAACGTTTCTGTCAATTTCTTTCTTTCTATCTATATTTATATCTATATCTATATACTTATAAATATATATATGTATATATTTATATATATATATATATGTATATATATATATATGTATATATATATATCTAAATATATATCTATATCTATCTATCTATCTATCTATCTATCTATCTATCTATCTATATATATATATATATATATATATATATATATATATATATAAAGAGAGAGAAAGAGATAGAGAGATAGACAGATAGATAAGGTATATATAAGGTTTAACCGAGTACACCGGAGAAAGAGCTGATAATTTTTTAATTGCCAGGACTTAACAAACAAAATACAGTTACGAAGAATTACGAACATTCATATCTGCAGTGTGATTCGAAGAAAAAAAATCCAGTTACGAATGACTAGGAACAGTCCTACCTACAGTGTGATTCGGACCAATAAATCCAGTTAGGAATGACTATGAACATTCCTACCTGCAATGTGATTGGAACCAATAAAATCCAGTTATGAAGGACTACGAACATTCATACCTGCAGTGTGGTTCGAACCAACAAAATCCATTTACTAATGTCTACGAACATTAATATCTGCAATGTGATTCGAAACAATAAAATCCAGTTACGAGGGAATACGAACATTCAAACCTGCTATGTGATTTGGACCAATAAAATCCAGTTACGAAGAACTAAGAACACTGATACCTACAGTGTGATTTGAACGAATAAAATCCAGTTACGAAGGACTACGAACATTCATACCTGCAGTGTGATTCAAACCAACAAATTCAGTTACGAAAGACTGTGAACATTCATACCTGCTATGTGATTTGGATCAACAAAATCCAGTTACGAAGAACTACGAATATTCATACCTGCAGTGTAATTCGAACCAACAAAATCCACTTACGAAGGATAAAAACATTTCTATCTACAGTGTGATTGGAACCAATAAAATCCAGTTATGAAGGACTACGAACATTCATACCTGCAGTGTGGTTCGAACCAACAAAATCCATTTACTAATGTCTACGAACATTAATATCTGCAATGTGATTCGAAACAATAAAATCCAGTTACGAGGGAATACGAACATTCAAACCTGCTATGTGATTTGGACCAATAAAATCCAGTTACGAAGAACTAAGAACACTGATACCTACAGTGTGATTTGACCCAATAAAATCCAGTTTCGAAGGACTACGAACATTTATACCTACAGTGTTATTCAAACCAACAAACTTAGATAACCTATGTGTTTGGTTGTTAATCCATCTTTGAGAATTAGAATAATCGACAGACTGATAGATAAATAAACTCATATAATGAAATATAAATCCGGATAGTTACAAAGTTATTTGCTTTCACATTATTGGGCAGACAAATAGTCAGATTCAGACATATTCTTAATTTTAAGAATACTTCTAATATGTTGATATAAATCAAAATATCTAGGTTAATGTTTTCGACAATATTAATGTATCTTTACCTGTAAAAAAAGAAGTAACAAACCCCACAAGATTCATTTACATTCAGTCATCAAACACAAAATTAACTAAACATCCTGCAGCGAAATGATACGAATGCATGAAAACTATATTATTTATCATCTTACATCTTTTATTCTTTTTGAAATAACACGTGATAACTCACTCTTATTTAAAAGAAAATAAAAATTACCGAAATGGAAAAGTATAAATACCCCCAGTAATATTTTTATTCCCAATGAAACATATCGAAGTCATCATCCGGGCTTTAAACAACCTAAAACCACCTATTCTAATAATCAAAAAGGATTAAGCGTTTTAGAGACAATATTTAACTGCATGCAGTTTATGGAGCGTAAAATTGCAGCATTTTTCCTCATTACGACGATTTATATACCCATTTCTAAAAGGGAACCAAATAAATGTTACATATTTTACAGTAACGGATTGCAGATCCGGAATTATTTTTTACTCTTATCCTCTTTCTTATTTGCGTGTGATTTACTGCGACGAAATCCCGGCAAAAATTATCGGAAATAAATTTGTCGCATTAAGTCCTCTTTATCAACTTCATATACAAATGTTATTCGATTTAAAATAGTAATTCATTGTCGTTCCGAATTTTTCTTTTTTCCTTTTTTTTGGCTGGTGTTCAGATGGAGCCATTTTCGTTTTCTCAATCGATGACGCTCTTTTCAAGGATTCAAACGAAGAGGAGGCTATGTATGAGTTGATATGTGTGCGAGAGTATTTGAAAAAGAAATCGTCTGTTCTTGACACCGCAGAATAATATCTTGAATGGGATTTGCAAATAAGGGGAATTTTTTTGTCCACTTCTCTCTTGGGAAAGGGGAAAAACTGAGATGTAACACACTAGATTTTGTTAGAAGTTTTCGAGTTTGGTCCGTTATTACATATATTATTTTTGCAGAATAGACTGAAATAGACAATTCCGTAATAAAATATGTAATAGAGAAAGTTTCGGATTTATGCGTTTAAGTTTTTCCTTTACCTAAATTAATATATGAAAATTAAATAAAAAAGATCTTTGTGAATTGAATTGTTAAACGGACTGTAAAAAAGTACTACTTGTATTAGATTAAAAAGAACTACTACTTTTACTATTCTCGTAGAATGTGTTCTAAATGATAAGTGCTGCTTTCGAAAATTATTACTCTGCTCGGCGATGGGCCGATATAAATTTATGTGATACAGATAATATAAGGCGATTTCACATTTCTATTTCGATGATGCAATCCTCACTAATAAGACGTTATTAACAACATAACGAATATTAACGACAAACAATTATTCTGGATAATAAAGTATTGACCGCAGAAAAATTAACTATTTATAAATAGAATTTTGATACCATTTTGGCAAGGGTTCTTAGAAATATGACATCAATTTGGAGACAATCGCCAATGATTTAACAAGTCCCCCCAAACTTGCATTCAGCGATATGATATTTTTATTCTCAGAACATAAATAAATAAAGGCAAAGATTTGCAGCATTTTGACAAGTTTGGTTTGGAGTGCTACGGTCTATTTTTTGCAACACGAGGGCTAATGAGACCGGGGTCTACAGCTTATAGCCGATTCCGAACT
Source organism: Pardosa pseudoannulata (assembly GCA_032207245.1). Classification (NCBI taxonomy): domain Eukaryota; kingdom Metazoa; phylum Arthropoda; class Arachnida; order Araneae; family Lycosidae; genus Pardosa; species Pardosa pseudoannulata. The sequence goes on along the minus strand of CM063507.1, from coordinate 9,126,679 downwards.
GCTACGAACATCCATGCCACTGTGGGATTCGAACCCACGTACTCCGGTACCGAAGACCAGCACTCTAACCAATCGGCCATCGTTCGGCTCGCATTTTGACAAGAGACAACAAAATAATGTATTATGGATATTAAAATATTTAACAGGAAAAATTAATTATTTATCAGTTGTATTTTAATATTATTTTCCCTAGAATACGACTCAGTAGAATGCAAGTTTGGAGTGTAAGTTGACTCCGCCTTGGTAAGTTCCGAAAATGACAGACAAAAAGGCGCCAAGTAGTCTTACATTCTGTTTGTTTAATAATAAGATTTTAATAAATAAGATTTAATAATAAGATTAACAAACACACTTAACAGGTGTAATCTAAGTTCTGAAAACTTTCCAAAGAAAACAAAAAATTAGCAAAATGGATTCGTAGATTTTGACAAGGGAAAGAAAAATAACAGTTTTTAAATACTTTGGAGTTTAGAAGTTCAAATAGTGATAAGAAATTTTATACTTTATCAATAGAACTCTCAAATTATCTTTCTTGTATGTATGACTTTTAAGTTCTTAAAACATTTCAAAGAAAGTAAATAAATTTTATAGATTCTTTGGACATTTTAAGAAGAGCCAAAATAATTAATGGATTCTGGGTTTCAAAATATTTAACAAAAAATTATTTATTTATCAGTAGAACTTTGATATTTTTCGGTAGAATATGATTTTTCGTAGAATTCAAGGATACTTTTCTATTTCGATGTTGCAATCCTCTCTCATCAGACGTTATTCAGACGACAATCATTCAGGATTCTAAAATATTGAACACAGAAAAATTATCGAATTATTAATAGAATTTTGATAGCATACTTGCAAGGGTTCTTAGAAATATGCCATCAACATTTTGGAGATAATAGCCAATGATTAAACAAGTCACCTTGAACTTGTATTCAGCGATATGATCTTTTTTTGTTCTCAAAGCATAAATAAATAAAGGCAAATATTTGCAACACTTTGACAAGACAGAACAAAACAAGATATTCTGGATATTAAAATATTTAACAGGTAAAAATTATTAATTTATCAGTTGAATTTTAATATTATTTTCCCTAGAATATGATTCAGTAGAATACAAGTTTAGAGGGTAAGTTGACTCCGCCTTGGCAAGTTTTGGAAATGTTCGCCAAAAAGGCGCCAAGTAGTCTTACATTCTGTTTGTCACCACATTTTCGTAGCGTATTATAAAACAACAGGTGACAAATTTTGCAACAGAAAGCAGTAGAGCAAAATTTAATAATATAACACACTTAACAAGAATATTTTAAGTTTTGAAAACTTTCCAAAGAAAATAAAAGTAAGGAATCTGTTTTAATGAATTTTGACAAGAGAATCTAAAATAACAGTTTTTTAAATACTTTGAAGTTTGAATGATCAAATAGTCACAATAAATTTTATACTCTAACAGTGTCTCAGATTACCTTTCTTGGAAAAATGGCTTTTCAGTGCTTAGAACAGTTTCATAGAAAGCAAATAAATATTTGTCCTTTCTTGATTCATTTTGACAAGGGACGAAAAAATAAATTCTAGGTTTTTAAATATTCATCAGAGAAAAATTATTTATTTATTAGTAGAATTTTGGTAATTATTTCCCAGAATATGGCTCGGTAGAATTCCAGGGTACTTTTCCATTTCAGTAGCACAAATCTCGCCAAACAGACTTGGCGATAAATATTTTTATGAATAAATTCAAAAATAAAAACAAATATTTAGGAAGGAATTAATACAAATTCTTTTATTTTTCTTATATAAAATTTTATATATTGTTTGACAAAAAAATTTGAAAACTGTACGACATAATCAGTAATTTATAAATTATTATTTTATAGTTGTATATTAATTCTTCCAGCTTTAACGGGCAACTTATCTAAAATTTCAACTTCTTTATAAGCCTCGAAATTAATGCTAAATTTGTGAGCCTCCTGTGACCGATTCTAAAGAAAAAATCTTTTTAAAGTTTTCATGGTTCGACACTTGCAGTGTAAAATAGTGACATACTTTTCCAAAGATTGTTTAAATATATTATCAAAGTCAAGTAGAAAACAGATGATCAAATTTATATTACTTTTATTTTACATACAGCAGCAAATCTTGGAATAAATTTGTCGATAAAATTTTACAGGACGAAAGCATTAACACCAATAAGAACATATCGCGTTTTTGACAAAATATCAATAGAAAATCCAGTAGCTCTTTCACCCAATGCTTGTATAAACATATTGATAACTCCAAGTGGAGGACAATTTGACAAAAGTCTATCACTTTTGTTTTTGCATACAAATTTGCTAATATGTTTAGTGACAAAATTACACAGAACGAAAGAGTTAACATCATTAAGAACATATTGCGATCTTTCTAAATATGAATAAAAAATTTAGTGGCTCTTTAATCTGATGCTTGTTTAAACATATTGACACATCAAGTAGATGGCAATTCGTCAAAAGTCTATTACTTTTGTTTTAACATACAGCAGCAAAATTGCTAATAAATTTGGCGACAAAATTATACAAAAGGAAAGCTTTAACACCAATAAGAACATATCGCGATTTTGATAAATATCAATAGAAAATTTAGTGGCTCTTTAATCCGATGCTTGTGTAAACATATTGACAATGTTAAGCAGATGGCAATTCGTCAAAAGTCAATTACTGTTGTTTTTACACACAGCAGCAAAATTGCTAATAGCTTTGGCGACAAAATTACATTAACACCATTGTCACCAATGCGAAAGCATCAACACGAATACGATCCTATCACGTTTTGGATAAATATTTTAGTGGATCTTGTATCCGATGCTTGTTTAAACATATTGGCAACGTCAAGTAGATAACAATTCGTCAAAAGCCTATTACTTTTGTTTTTACATACAGCAGCAAATTTGCTAATAGCTTTGGCTACAGAAATACACAAAACGAAAGCATAAACACCAATACGAACATATCACGTTATTGATAAATATTTTAGTGAATCTTTTATCCAATGCTTGTTTAAACATATTGAGAACGTCAAATAGATGACAATTCGTCAAAAGCCTATTACTTTTGTTTTTACATACAGCAGCAAATTTGCTAATAGCTTTGGCGACAGAAATATACAGAACGAAATATATACACCAATAATAATAAATCGTGTTTTTGATAAATATCAATAGAAAATTTAGTGGCCCTTTAATCGGATGCTTGTTTAAACTTATGACAACTTTAAGCAGATGACAATTCGTCAAAAGTCTATTACTGTTGTTTTTACATACAGCAGCAAATTTGCTAATAGCTTTGGCTACAAAATTACATTAACACCGTTAACGCCAATACGAAAGCATAAACACCAATACGAACATATCGCGTTTTTAATAAATATTTTAGTGCATCTTTTATCTGATGCTTGTTTAAACATATTGAATACGTCAAGTAGATGACAATTCGTCCAAAGTCTATTACTTTTATTCATACATACAGCAGAAAACTTCAAAATTTGGTGACAAAATTACATAGGACGAAAGAATTGACATCTATAAGAACATATCGCGTTTTTGATAAATATCAATAGAAAATTTAGTCACTCTTTAATCCGATGGTTCATTAAACGTATTGACAACGTCAAGTATATGACAATTCGTCAAAAGTCTATTACTTTTATTTTTACATACAGTGGAAAATTATTCTTTGAAGTACAAAGGACGTGACTTGCCAGCAAATGCAGCAAACAACATTATACTATAATAACGGGTTTAAAACGATTTTCTTGGGCATTGTTCCAAGTATTGTAAAATGGATTTTCTTGGTTCAGTAATTCTTCGAAATCTGTCAAAAATAAATTAAAAGTGTCTAAAAATGTGAGTTTTGATTAAATATTTCATTTATTCTTTCATTGTAAAGTTTTGATTCATAAAGGATGAAATATGTGATCAAATTGTAAAGTTTAAATAAAATATATTTCGCAGGGAAAATGGCGGGAGAAATATTTCCAAATATGAAATATATTAGCTTTCTTTCTAAAAGAAATGGCGCAGCAGATGTTCGAAATATATTTTCAAGGATATTAATAGGCCATTTAATGGACGACAAAGGTCAGTGTTCTAAAAGAAATATTGCAATTCGTAACAGTGAGAAGTTATGGAATGTCATCAAGTATTTCTAAGGATTAAGTTTCTTTTCATAATGGTACAGCTTTCTTGCTTTGGGCAGAAATTATATGGACAAAACTTATAGTAATATTTAAAAATATTTCAACCGTAAAATTGAAATGAATACCATCATTTAACATTATTAAGCTCTCTTAAACCTCAAATGAAGTTTCTGATTCAATTACGGAAAAATAAAGTTTAAAACAACTTTTCAATTAACTTTTATGATGTATATAAGGCAATTTGTCGCAACGTCACGAACTACTATAATGCCCTTCCCATTCATTTTTATGTTTACAACAGCCAATAGACAAACAATAAACTGCCCTTCCGTTTGAAACTAAAGCCAGAATTGTCATAATTTGAGATTGCATTAATTTGACTGCATTAATTTGAAACTTGCATTCTACTGAGTTATATTCTGGGTAAAATAATATTGAAATGCAACTAGCAAATAAATATTTTTTACCTGTTAAATATTTAAATATCCAGAATACATTATTTTGCTGTCTCGGCAAATCTTCGCATTTATTTATTTATGTTTTGAGAACGAAAAGATCATATCGCTGAATTTTAAGGTGACTTGTTAAATCATTGGCAATTGTCTCCAAATTGTGGATGACATATTTCTACGAACACCTGCAAATATGCTATCAAAATTCTGTTAGTAAATAATTAATTTTTCTATTTTAATATTTTAGAATCCAGAATGATTGTTTGTCTTTAATAATCATAATGTTGTTAATAACGTCTGATTAGAGAGAATTGGATCATCGAAATAGAAAAATATCCTTGAATTGTATGGAAAGTCATAGTCTACGAAAAAATATCAAACTTCTACTTGTAAATAAATAATTTTTTGTTAAATATTTTAAAACCCAGAATTCATTATTTATTTTGGCTCTTCTTAAAATGTCCAAGGAGTCTCTAAAATTGATTTACTTCGTTGAGACTGCTTCAAGAACATAAAATTCATACTTCCAAGAAAGATAATTTGAGAATTCCATTGAAAAAGTATAAAATTTCTTTTCTCTAATTGAACTTTTAAACTGGAAAGTCTTTAAAAACTGTTACTTTTCTTTCTCTTGTCAAAGTCCACGAAGATATTTTCCTATTTTTTTTTGTTTTCTCTTGAAAGTTTTCAGAAATTAGATTACACCTGTTAAATGTATTTGTTAATATTATTTATAAATTTAGCTTTTTTTTTACTTTTCTGTTGCAAAATTTTCCATTGGTTATTTCATAATATACTACGAAATCAAATTTACAAATAGAATGTAAGACTACTTGGCGCCTTTTTGGAGATCATTTTCGAAACAGGCCAAGCTGGAGTCAGCTTCCTTCCAAATTTGCATTCTACTGAGTTATATTCCGTGTAAAATAATATTGAAATGCAAGTGACAAATAAATAATTTTTACCTGTTAAATATTTATAAATATCCAGAATACATTAGTTTGTTCTCTCTTGTCAAAATGTTGCAAATATTCTCCTTTATTTATTTACTTTGTATTTTCAGAACAAAAAAAAAATTGCTGAATACAAGTTTAAGGGGATTTGGTAATTCATTGGCGATATTCTAGTCTTTGGTTGAAGACATATTTCTAAGTACCCTTGCAATTATCTTAAAAAAATTCTATTTATAAATAGAAAAGTTTTCTGCCTTCAATATCGCCAAATTGCTTTCAACATTTATATATATATATATATATATATATATATATATAGATAGATATATATATATATATATATATATATATATATATATATATATATATATATATATATATGTATATGTATATATATATGTATATGTATATATATATGTATATATATATATATATATATATATATATATATATATATATATATATATATATATATATATATATATATATATATATATATATATATATATATATATATATATATATATATATATATATATATATATATATATATATATATATATATAGATAGATAGATAGATAAATAGATAGATAAACTGATAAATATATAATAAAATATTCCTAGATTTTATAAAGGAATAAGTTTGGAGTTGATATGGCTCCAATGGGCATTCTAGTGTAAAAATTTCAAAGTTAACTTTTATTTGTACTCAAGCAGAGGCGTAATGCTTAAAATAGTCAAAATGGATTATGGCATGATCAAAATGTATATTTCTGTTAAAATCTGAAGAACTAGAGTTTTCGAAATAATAATCTATTCTTTACTTCATTCTAGGAAGACAAAGGGTAATTACATGCATGCAGTGGGACTTTCGAAATTAAAGAATTTCTTGACTTTTCTAACTCCCCAAAGGAGGTACTTAGGTTTCCCATTTAATTGGAAATTTTTAAGGAAAATATAATACGAATCTGTCAAAAAGGTATTATTAGCAACTAAGTATTAAAAAGACGGTAACATTGCAAAACAAATACCATATAAGTAAGTAGAAACTAACAGTTAAGCTTTTATTTTGAATACACTTTTTTGCAGATTAGAATAAGCTTTTACTAGTAGAAAAAAAAACACCTGTTAGCAAACGTGAAATATTTTAAAACCTTCTTTGTGTTATCAATTACTTTGGTGAATAATTAATAGGTAAAAAATATCTATTTTTTTTTGGATGGAGCAAATCCTTTACCTGTTTTAAAATCTTCTGGGAAAAGCTATTAGTTGGGATTAGTTTCCGTTTGATGTACGAAATAATACTTATTTATTTATTTATTTTTTTGGCTTTTAAAATTTGTTTTTCCTGTTTCGGTTATTTAGTTTAGTTTACTCTGATGTGAAAATTAGTTTTGATGATGGAATTATTACTACGGCATATGCTTTCAGTAATTTGCCATATAATTTTTCTAGCACTCGACATTTTCTGCATGTTTTATGCAGTATGTGTTTCCGCAATAGTTTTCGGAGATAAATTATTAGCTATGAGTCTAAATGATTATTTATTTACAAATCAGTTATCTGGTAATAAGTTGGTAATGAAAAATATTGTTAAGAATTTGTTTAGTGAACCGTAAATTTAGCATGGGACTCTATGTGTATCTCGCCAAATTGGAGAGATATCGGCTCGTTGGCGAGAGTTTTGGCAACCTATTTTTGTCACGAAGTTCATCGCCAAGTGTCGCCAAGTGTGGAGTCACGTGACAACTTCCTGTTCCGGTTTCTGGAATATTCCAGCAGTTTCTTCAGGCCTATATAAGGGAGGCAGAGTCCCAAACGTTAAGTGAATCTCTCGGTGTAAGAAGTACGGTGTGTTATGTTTCACCGGTGCTTGTTGTTTGATGCAGAAAGAGGTACGTGAGCCCACGGCATTGTGCTAAAGTTGTTCCGCGATGACATTGTATTTTTGAAGTGATTGCCAATAAATAATTGTTTTCGTGCTGTAGTCTTACTTAAAGTCCATTTAATCCCCGAACCCAGTTTTGAAGTTCGTAACAATATATTAGAGGTACAAATACAGTGGATTCCGCTTAATGTGATCAGTTTCGGTCACCTTGATTTTGATAACAATAAACGATATGCAAAATTAGATAAATTTACCCCCCCACACCTTTAATTCAAATTTCAAAATAAAATGAAAAAAAAAAACTCACCTTATGGTTATGTACTGTAAAAGACATTCGAAATACTTTAGACATTCGACTATAAAAGACATTCGAAATACTTTAATAACAAATGAAATCATGTAAATTTTATTTATTTTTCGTCATTACACATAAAATTTATGTGTTTACTAGCTTTCCTGTTTATTTATGATGTCATTATTAGTTGGTGACCAAAAAGTCACCAACGGTAAAATATTTACGAATGAATATCTATACCACATCTCTTCGAAAGTTTATTTGAAAAATATTTATAAAAAACAATTCAAAAATTTTAAATAATATCTAATTTTTGTCATTAAATATTACATTTATGTGTTTACTAACTTTTCCATTTCTTTATTTAGCCATTTTTCGCTAACAGATAAAAACTCGGCATTAGTAAAATATTCACCAATGAGTATAGATACTACATCTGTTCGAAAGTGTATGCGGAAAAATTGTAAAAAAACAAATAAAAAGTTTTAAATTTCATTTATTTTTCTTCCTTACATATAATATTTATGCGTTTCCTAAATTTCCTATTTATTTATGTCGCCATTTTTCTATTCTCGGCCAAAAAATACCAAACATCAAACACTTGCTTCTGAATGTAGATAATTATCAGTTCGAAAGTGTATTTAAAAAATATTTATATAAAAGCCATTCAAAACATTCCAACAACAAACGAAATCTTGTAAATTTAATTTATTTTTCGTCAGTACACATAAAATTTATGCGTTTACTAACTTTCCTGTTTATTTATGAAGTCATTTTTCGTTGGTGGCTAAGAAGTCGCCAACGGTAAAATATTTACGAATGAATATCTATACCACATCTTTTCGAAAGTTTATTTGAAAAATATTTATAAAAAACAATTCAAAAATTTTAAATTTTATCTAGTTTTCGTCATTACATATTACATTTATGTGTTTACTAACTTTTCCGGTTATTTATGTCGGTATTTTGCCATTGGCAGCCAAAATGTTGCCAACGGCAAACAGTTGCTACTGAATATGAATAATCATCTGTTCGAAAGTGTATTAAAAATATTTATATAAAAGACATCCGAAATACTTTAATAACAAATGAAATCATGTAAATTTTATTTATTCTTCGTCATTACACATAAAATTTATGTGTTTACTAAATTTCCTGATTATTTTTGACGTCATTTTTCATTGGCGGCCAAAAAGTCACCAACGGTAACATATTCATGAATGAGTTTCTTTATTTCATCTGTTCGAAAGATTATATGAAAAATATTTATAAAAGACAATTAAAAAATTTTAAATTATATGTAATTTTTTTCCATTACATATTACATTTATGTGTCTACTATCTCTTCCGTTTATTTAAGTCGCCATTTTACCATTTGCGGCCAAAAAGTTGCCAACGGCAAACAGTTTCTACTGAATATGAATAATCATCTGTTCGAAAGTGTATTAAAAATATTTATATAAAAGACATTCGAAATATTTTAATAACAAATGAAATCATGTAAATTTTATTTATTTTTCGTCATTACACATAAAATTTATGTGTTTACTAACTTTCCTGTTTATTTATGACGCCATTTTTCGTTTATGGCCAAAAAGTCACCAACGGTAAAATATTCATGAATGAGTATCTATACTACATCTGTTCGAAAGTTTATTTGAAAAATATTTATAAAAGACAATTCAAAGATATTAAATTATATCAAATTTTTGTCATTACATATTACAATTATCTGTTTACTAACTTTTCTTGTTATTTATGTCGCCATTTTGCCATTGGCAGCCAAAATGTTGCCTACAGAAAACACTTGCTACTGAATATGGATAATTATCAGTTCGAAAGTGTATTTAAAAAATATTTATATGAAAGATATTAGAAACATTCCAACAACAAACAAAATCTTGTAAATTTTATTTATTCTTCGTCATTACACATAAAATTTATGTGTTTACTAACTTTCTTGTTTATTTATGACGTCATTATTCGTTAGTGGCCAAAAAGTCGCCAATGGTAAAATATTTACTAATGATTATCTATACCACATCTTTTCGAAAGTTTATTTGAAAAATATTTATAAAAACAATGAGGAATTTGCACATGTGGGGGATTCGAACAACTTAGTGTTTTTCTGGTAATTTCAGACTCGTAGATTCCAAAAATGTTCTCAAAAATGTAAAAAACTGGGTCCATCATTAAAAAAATTAATTTTAAAGTTAAGCGAAAATCACGTGACATCAAAAAGCTCTGTGATTGGTTGTGATGTCATCGTTCATGCAGACCAATATTTTTGTATTGCTTTTAAGCGCGCACTATTTTCCGATTTTGTTTTTGCAAGTTCTTGAAATTTTCTAGCTATCAAAATTTATTTTTATTTAAACCTGAAGGTTCATTTTATCGATCTAGATAGCTTAGTTATCTCAATTTGTCATAAATGTCTCTTCTACCTGGATTTACCAATCAGACAACCTCCCGAAAATTGACAGCATGTCAATGTTTTCTTTCTTGGCAAAAAACCCGGATTTTATGGGAGCAGAAATACGAGGAATTAAAACCCAAAGGTGTGTAAAATCATTTATATTTTTTTTCCAATTTTACTTAACATGTATTAATACTTTATTCATGCTAAACACAGCTCTTTTGTTTGTAAACACAAACAAGTCAAATAAATATACATATATCATATACATACACATTTGTAGTTGCATCGTTTTTTATAAATAGAGACGGATGTAATATTAAAATAAAAATTAGAGGAGGTATTTTTTGTGAGACCGGTCTCATTAGCCTTCGTGTTGCAAAAAGTAGACCGTAGCATTCCAAAACCAAACCAAAACAAAATAAATTCTTAGATATTTTAAATATGATGAAAAGAAATTTAAAATCTTTAAATGGCTTTACTTAATTATTTATACATTTTTAAATAGCAATACAATTTTATTGCCTTTAATATTAATGTCAAATTAAAAAATGTATAGAATTTCTCAAATTAAATTTAATTTTTAAAGTAATATAATTATTAAGTATTTTAAAAATATTATACTTTTTTTTTTCAAATTAGTCACCAATTTAATCGAAAAATATCACTGTTACATTTGATACATAAGAAAGTATGCATCTCTGAAGAAAATATTTATAATACCATGAAAATACATAACTTTCCCCTCCCCCGAGTTATTTATTAGATAATTATATGCTTTAGATATTTATATGTTTTTCGATATTTATATGCTTTATAAAATAATTATTGTACTTGAACTCTGTGATAATACTCGAAAATTAGCAGTTTTAAAAGTTAAATAGCAGTGGTTAATCAACAATCCTTTTAAAGGTATAGATGTATTTTATATACTTTAATTGTTCTAAAATAGTAATATTTAAACAAATGCAAGCATTTATTTACCGAAAAATGGTCTTCACAAACCCATAGAGATGATTTATATGATAATTTGAGGTTTAATTTCTCATCCCTTTTCATCGCAGTTGTCCAGATTTTACGTGTATGTGGGTCTTTTGGGACGCTGAAAAATATCTTCTCATTGCAATTAGTTGTTGTATTTTTACAGAGTGGCACAATACAATATTTAGAGTATGATTTTTTAATGCCAGACATAACAAAAAAATGCTATTATATGCGATACTTTACACAAAAAACAAATTTAAAAGTCGCCTTTTAACATGTAAACAGCATAGGAGCTCAGTGTTTACATGAACGATGACGTCACAAACTCGGCGGAGATAAAGTAGCGTTTTTGAGAGACGTTAAAGAGTCCGCTATAAAACCCATTAGAAATCACTCATTAGGCCCCCAAATGAAAAAAAAATAGCTACTGTCCTGCTTACTTTTTTGTCTTCTATCGTTTAAAATCAAAATTAGAAAACGTGAAAATTCCTCATTCAAAAATTTTAAAATATATCTAATTTTCGTCATTACATATTACATTTAGTGTTTACTAACTTTTCCGTTTATTTATGTCGCCATTTTGCAATTTCACAATTTGTGGCCAAAATGTTGCCAATGGTAAACAGTTGCTACTGGATATGAATAATCATCTGTTCGAAAGTGTATTAATAATATTTATATAAAAGGCATTCGAAACATTTTAACAACAAATGAAATTATGCAAATTTTATTTATTTATTCATCATTACACATGAAATTTTTTTTGTTTACTAACTTTCCTGTTTATTTATGACGTCATTATTCGTTGCTGGCCAAAAAGTCGCAACGGTGAAATATTTACTAATAAATATCTATACCACATCTTTTCGAATATTTATTTGAAAAATATTTATAAAAAGCAATTCAAAAATTTTAAATTCTATCTAATTTTCGTCATTACATATTACATTTATGTGTTTACTAACTTTTCCGTTTATTTATGTCGCCATTTTGCCATTTGCGACCAAAAAGTTGCCAACGGCAAACAGTTGCTACTGAATATGAAATTATTTATATAAAAGACATTCGAAACAGTTTAACAACAAATGAAATCATGCAAATTTTATTTATTTTTCGTCCTTACACATAAAGTTTATTTGTTTACTAACTTTTCTGTTTATATATTACGCCTTTTTTCGTTGGCGGCCAAAAAGTCGCCAACGGTAAAGTAGTTAGTCACCAATGAGTATTAGACACCACATCTGTTTTAAAATGTCCTTGAAAAATATTTATAAAAAGGATTCAAAAATTTTAAATTTAATTGATTTTTCCTCATTACATATAACATTTATGGGTTTACTAACTTTTCCATTTATTTATGTCGCCATTTTGCCATTGGAGGCTAAGAAATCGCCAACGGTAAGGTACTTTTGAAAAATAATGTGAAAGAATAAAATATAAACTATAT
>CM063507.1:9099079-9109079 GCA_032207245.1 Pardosa pseudoannulata | reverse complement strand
AATGTAGGGAGTCATTTCACCAACATAAAATGTCCCTTAATAGGAAGCAGTTAAGATGTTTCTTGTACGAAAAACCTTCCTATCACTTCTCTCTTTGTTTCCTTTTAAATTTTGTGTTCAAAGCGAAAGAGTGGAAAATTTATCATACCCTTTGGCGACATCATTTTCAATAAAAGGTTGGAGAAGATGCCAAAGGCGACGTTTGAGTAAAACCTGCTGTGCTTTTATTTTTGGGTATTTGAGTAGGTATAAATATCAGTAGATTTTTATATTTGTTCGATCTTTATTCTCTCGTGTAATGAAATCCCTCTTCAAGCCTAATCGGAAGAGATATTTTTTCGTTTGAACAAAGAGATATATTTTTCAAATGTGAAAAGCAACATGTTTATTTTTATACCTTTTGTACAAAAAGAAAATAATGAATTGTAATCATGATTTATTAAAGTGCTCATATTTCAAAGAAAATACATATTTTCCGAATGTCTGTTTGGATTTTGACTAATTTCAGTGTTATGTCTGTATGCACAAAGAAACTTTTAGTTTGAAACTTTAAATATCCATTTTGACCAGAATTGGATATGACAAATTTAATAAATGGCTTCTGCACATAATTATGAACGTATGCATATATCTCACATAATACAAAACTGTCAGTTGTTAAAGGTTGATATTTTGTAATTAGTACTAATTATAGAATGAGAACTTTTAATATAACGTTCTTAACGCTGCAGGCCATAATTCAAAACACAATTTCTAGTAAAATGTTGACATATTACTTATAGTAGTAACTTTATATCTAGTTTTGCTTCTCCTTTTTTGGTTGCCCTCTACACTATAAAACAGAAAATAAACGAAAATTATTTGAACATTACCTTAGTCTCTGAATGACCTAACTGTAAAAAAGATGGAATGGTAGAGTGGTGGAATTTATGTTTTGCCTCATTTTGACCATTACAAAACTAGTTATAACTATTTTATATTAGTTATAAACTTAATATGAATATTAACATATTACAAGATATTAAGCCTAATAACCAAAATATATTTCTGTAGATATGAACACACTTCTTTATCATTCATGGGGCAGCATTTATATAAAAAAGAAGAAACCATGTAATAATAGAAAACTAGAAAAAGCTTTTTGCTTCTACCACTTTCTTAATATTAGGAGTGGCAATTTTACTGCTTTCCGAAAACAGACATGAATGTAGGGAGTCATTTCACCAACATAGAATGTCCCTTAATAGGGAGCAGTTAAGATATTTCTTGTACGTAGATTCTTCCTACCACGTCTCTCTTTGTTTCCTTTTAAATTTTGCTTTCAAAGAAAAGAGTGGAAAATTTATCATACCCTTTGTCGCCATCATTTTTAATAAAAGGTTGGAGAAGATGCCAAAGGCGACGTTTGTGTAAAAGTGGGTGTAATTTTATTCTTGTGTCCTTAAGTATTATAAGTATCAGTAGATATATATGTTTGTTCGATCTTTATTTTCTTGTGTAATGAAATCCCTCTTCCAGCCTAATCGGAAGTGATATTTTTTTCGTTTGGACAAAGAGATATATTTTTCAAACGTGAAAAGCAACATGTTTATTTTTACATCGCTTGTACAAAAAGAAAAGAATGAATTGTAATCATGATTTATTCAAGTTCTCAGATTTCAAAGTAAATACATATTTTCACAATGTCTGATTGGATATGGATCAATTTCAGTGTTATGACCTTATGTACACACGAAGTAACTTTAATTTTGAAACTTTAAATATCCTTTTTGACTATAATTGGTTATTACTAATTTAATAAATCGCTTCTGCACATAATTATGAACGTATGCTCTCATATTATTCAAAACAGTCAGTTGAAGCTTGATATTTTGCAATTAGTATTAATTATAGAATGAGAACTTTAAATATAATGTTCTTAACGCAGCAGACCATAGTCCAAAATATATTTCTACTAAAATGTTGACATATTACTTAAAATACTAACTTTATATCTAGTTTTGTTTCTCCTTCTTTGATTGCACTCTACACTCTAATACAGGAAATAAGCGAAAAATATTCAACATTACCTTATTCTTTGAAGGCGCAAACTTTAAAAAAGATGGAATGGTAGAGTGGTGGAATTTATGTTTTGCCTCATTTTAACCGCTGCAGAACTAGCTATAACTATTACATATTTGTTATAAACTTAATATGAATATTAACGTATGCAGGTTACATATTAGCTATAAACCTAATATGATACATCTTGTATACATGGTGAATGGTAGAGCCCATAAGCGAATTTTCTAAAGCAAATGTACTTCGTAGACATGTAATACAGCAAAAATTGCTTCAAGTATAATCTTATATAAGCTAAGACTATAATATAAGCATTCCTTTCATGGTGTACTCAGATTTGAAAATTCAATGTTCCTTCATTCCGTATCATTCTATTTTTTAAAAAGTTGAACTGCTCCCTGAGAACTATAACAAAGAACAAATTTCTTTGCTTTTTTATATTTTTGTACATATATACCTGTATTATATCAAAATTATTTCACTTTAATATTTCTTTAAAAATCTCCTCTAACCACTTCTAATTCTTCAAAATTTATTTTCCCAGCCCCATTATGTCTTAATGAAAAGAGAGTCCTCGACTTAAAATTCTTCTAAAACATTTCCCAAAGCTTTCGGGGCAATAGATGTCAATTTTCTGTTCATTCAACACGTTTTCCAGCTGTCGCATAAAAATGGTTCAGTTTTTCTCCTGATCTAACAGTTAAATTCGCTGATTAAGTTTCTTGTCCCTTAGAAAAACTCTATCTGTCTCGCTCTGGGGTTGTAATCTTTTCTAGAAAGTGTTTTTCGTATCATTCTCTTATCTGCCGTTGATCGACAAAGATGTCTTTTTAGCAGCTCCTCAATAAAGATTTAAGTCGTTCTCAAAATTGTGTTTCTCTTCAATGTAGCTCTACTGCAACATTATTTATTAGTGCTAGGTACTTAGGCTTTTCCTTCCTAGTAGCTCGGGCAAGTAAAAAGAATTGGGGCTACAACAATAGTTTATAGTGAACAGTTATTTTTCTGGATTGCATACATATATGTAAGCTTATACATTTATGTATGTATGCTCGTATACATACATACTAGCATATATATCGTCATATGACGGGATCAGTAAAATTTTTAATTTTCCAGAATAGTAAAGTAACCTGCGAGTCTGGTAAAAAAATGTTTTTTTTTATTAGCTGAGAAGTATCTGGTACATGATCAATAATTTGTTTATCTTCATACACATCTAAAGTGTCCCGATACTGTGAATACAGTTTAGAATCCCGCTGAATTCATGTAGAAAGATAGAAAAATAATTCAAAGTTTTCTTAGCTACGTCGAAATTATCGTTAAGTTCTTCCCAATTATTTTTTGCCGCAGTAATTATTGGAAGTAAAGGAACGAAACTATTATTTCTACTATACCCTGGAGATAGATAGAATTTGTTGTTAATACCTGTGATAAAACTTTCATTGCAAATTTAAAATTATCACATAGGTACCTAATCTATTATTTAAACCAAATATAAAAGAAAATTATTTACATAATATCTAAGTTCAGTGATAAAATGCATGAGAATAATGCAGTAGATATTTCAGTAATTTAAAATAAGAAATGATTAAATGAGATGGAATTACATCACAGTGCTAGAAAAAATGTTATTTTTAACCTATTTATTATGAGATAAATTGATAAATTTAATTGCCTGCTCTTAACCGGGGAAAATAGGGATTCAAATACTAGTATCAAATGCTAGAAAAAAGGGGAAGGGGTGTATTTCGAATGTAGCTAACCATAACTCATGAAGAATCCAATATGGATACCTCTATCCATTCCAGGTACAACCGCTTCATACATTCGAGGACAGACGGCCGGATGACTTAAGTTATTATTATATGGGGTATAAGTTGAGAGAGATAGTTCTTTAGGCAGTAGAATAATAAAAGACGTTTAGGTGTATGTCTGAAAAATATTACAGAATATTAAGCCTAATAACCAAAAAATATTTATGTTCATGTGCGACACATATAGTCTTCTTTATCATTCAAGGGACAGCATTTATAAAAAAAAGAAGAAACCATGTAATAATAGAAAACTAGAAAAAGCTTTTTGCTTCTACAACTTTCTTAAAATTAGGAGTGGCAATTTTACTGCTTGCCGTAAACGGACATGAATGTAGGGAGTCATTTTACCAACTTAGAGAGTCCCTTAATAGGAAGCAGTTAAGATGTTTCTTGTACGTAGAAGTTCCCTATCACGTGTCCCTTTGTTTCCTTTTAAATTTTGCCTTCAAAGCGAAAGAGTGGAAAATTTATCATACCCTTTGGCGACATCATTTTCGATAAAAGGTTTGAGAAGATGCCAAAGGCGACGTTTGGGTAAAAGCGGCTGGGCTTTTATTTTTGTGTACTTAAGTATGTATAAATATCAGTAGACTTATATTTGTCCGATCTTTATTCTCTCGTGTAATGAAATCCCTCTTCATGCCTAATCGAAAGCGATATTTTTTCGTTTGGGAAAAGAGATATATTTTTTCAATTGTGAAAAGCAACATGTTTGTATTTACATCCTTTGTACAAAGTTAAGAATGCGTCGTGATCATGATTAATTTAAGTGCCCAGATTTGAAAGAAAATACATATTTTCCCAATGTCTGATCGGATTTTAACCATTTCAGCGTTATGCCCATATGCACACACAAAGAATCTTTAATTATGAAACTTTAAATATCCCTTTTGACCATAATTGGTTATGACCAATGTAATAATTGGCTTCTGTGCATAAGTATGAAAGTATGCATGTATCTCACATAATTCAAAACAGTCAGTTATTAAAGGTTGATATTCTGCAATTAGTAGTAATTATAGAATGAGAAATTTTAATATAATATTGTCACGAAGATTTGAATGAACACACCGTTTAACTTAACAGAACAATTTATTGAACCTAAATAGCAACTCGCAACTTTACAGGATCGTGAAGTTTTTCTACAACTAGTGGGTATCAGCTTTTATACCCGAACAGAATATTCGAGAAATAACTAATTTACATATTAAAGAAAGATCTAGAATAATCAAGAACATAAGGAAACAATAAGCAACATTTTTAAATTAAAAATCCGTACTTTGGATAAACTGCCATGTCAAGCATCGAACCCACAATCTCCGGGTCTGGATCGCGTGCTTTGACCATTCGGCCACTGAGATGGTTGGCTAAGCTTCTTTATGCGGCATTGCTCCTATCTCAAAAAGGCAGCGTCTCGCTGCTATTTAGATCTGGAGCGTGTCACAGGTCCCTTGTAAATTTCTTTTGACCTCTCTTCCGGAAGAACGACACCTGGATTTCGTCCATCTTCACTTTCGGTCTGCTTCGTCGGATCATGGTACGGCTTCATACGTAAAACATGGACAACATCTTTTGGTTTTCTTTTTCGGGAAGAAGGATCGAAATTTTGCACTTCATAGGTAACGTTGGATAGACAGCGTAACACTTGATAGGGACCGAAATACCTCCTTAAGAGCTTCTCTGAAAGACCGACCTTTCGGACCGGGGTATAAACCCATACGAGGTCTCCAGGACTATAGGACACCACTCGGTGCTTAGAGTCATAACGTCGACGGTCTTTATCTTGCGCTCTCAGAGTATGCGTTCGAGCCAACTGTCTCGACTCTTCTGCTCTGGAAATGGTCTTGGCTATGTAATCATTAGTTGCATCATCAGGGCAGAATGGAAACATCGTATCCAGCGTCGTTTCGGCTTCACGTCCATGGACTAGGTAGAACGGTGTGAATCCTGTTGTCTCCTGCTTGGCAGTGTTATAGGCGAACGTCACAAATGGTAGAATTTCGTCCCAGTTTTTCTGTTCGGTGTCAACATACATGGACAACATATCGCTTAGAGTTTTGTTAAGGCGCTCCGTCAATCCATTTGTCTGGGGATGATACGCCGTGGTAATGCAATGATCGATATTGCACAATTCGACGAGAGCGGAAACAAGTCTGGATCTAAAAACGGCACCACGATCTGTAATAATGACTCGAGGAGCTCAATGTTTTAGAAGAAACTCTTCGAGCAGGAACTTGGCTACTTCTTCGGCTTCAGCAGTTGGTAAAGCTTTAGTTATTGCATAGCGTGTACAATAATCGGTGCAGACTGCGATCCATTTATTACCATGGGCAGATTTAGGAAATCTCCCAAGCAGATCAATCCCAATTCGATGAAAAGGTGCGACAGCAGGAGGGATAGAAACCAGGCGTCCAGGTGGTAGTTGTGTAACTGATTTTTTCCTTTGGCAATCTCGGCAGTGCATTACATATCTAACAACATTTCGGTACATCCCCGGCCAATAAAGTCTTTTCCGGATCCTGTCATACGTTTTCGCAAAGCCAAGATGCCCTGCGGTAGGCGCGTCGTGAAAATGCTTAAGTATGTCTGCACGTAGATGTTTGGGAATGACGGGCAACTATGTCTTTCCAGTTGGATCAAAATTCTGTCTGCATAGGACTCCATCAATTAACTCAAATTGCCTTTGGGTGGATGTTCCGATCTTCGGAATGATCATTTTTGCTATGTCTGAATCTTTCTGCTGCTCGACAGCGAAGTCTATCCTAGTGGTTACTGCTAGAAATTGATCTCGCGTCTCAGTCTCTTCGTCTACTGGATTCCTGGAGAGAGCGTCGGCATCGTTATGCTTCCTACCCGATTTGTATTTTACTGAAAAATTATGTTCCTGGAGTCGAAGAGCCCACCTTGCCAGTCTGCCTGAGGGATCCTTGAGATTCATAAGCCAGCACAATGAATGGTGATCTGTCACAACCGTAAAATGTCTTCCAAACAGGTATGGCCGGAATTTATTGATAGCCCATACGACGGCAAGGCATTCACGTTCTGTAGTAGAATAATTTTTTTCGGCCTTTGTCAGGGTCCTAGAGGCGTACGCTATGACCTTTTCGGCTTCATTCTGAATTTGAACAAGAACTGCTCCAATACCATATCCGCTGGCGTCTGTATGAATTTCTGTATCGCATCTTTCGTCGAATATCCCCAATACTGGATCAGATGTCGCTTTCTTCAGGTTGTCAAAAGCCTCTACCTCTTTAGAACCAAAATGAAATTTCGCATCGCCTTTCAACAGCACCTGCAGGGGTTCGGCGAGATAGCAAAAGCCCTTAATGAACCTTCTGAAGTAAGAGCAAAGCCCAAGAAAGCTTCGAACGTCATGTAAGTTCTGCGGAGTAGGGAAATTGGTCACGGCTTTCACTTTGTCAGGATCTGGACGGACACCGCTACTGGATACGAGATGGCCTAGGATTTTTACTTCTTTAGCAGCAAAAAGGCACTTCTTGGGGTTAAGTATGAGTCCAGCTTCTTGAATGCATTTCAGAACTGTCCTTAATCGGATAAGGTGATCTTCGTAACTTTCTGAGAAAACTATGTCGTCCAAGTAACATAGGCACATAGTCCATTTAAGATGGCGTAGCAAATTATCCATCATTCTTTCAAAAGTCGCCGGTGCATTGCAAAGTCCAAACGGCATGACTTTAAATTCGTATAAACCTTCTGGAGTAATAAAGGCAGTCTTTTCACGATCCGCTTCATCCACTTCTATCTGCCAGTAACCAGATCGGAGATCCATGGAAGAAAAGAACTTGGCGCCTTTTAAACAGTCTAGAGTATCGTCAATAAGGGGCAGAGGATAAACATCCTTCTTCGTTATTCTATTCAGTTTGCGATAGTCCACGCAAAAACGCCAGCTTCCGTCTTTTTTTCTTATGAGTACCACAGGAGATGACCACGGACTCTCAGATGGCTGGACAATACCTTGGTCAAGCATTTTCTGAACCTCTTCTCTAATGATACGTCTTTCAGTCGGTGAAACTCGGTAAGCCCTTTGGTAAATTGGAGCATGGTCACCCGTATTGATCCTGTGTTTCACATTTGTCTTTGCGGCTGTCGACTTGTTAGCTTTTGTAAAGATTTCCGAAAAGGCTTGTAGGAGTTTGACTAACTTGCGTTTTCTTTCGCTACTCAACTCAGGGGATATCATCTTGGTGTAATCTGTATTGGAATTTGTCGGCTCCCGCAGAGTACTCGTACTTTTTGTTGTTTCCGCAATTTCGCATATGTGCCCTTCATCCAGGAGCTCAGCTTCACCTACGTACATTCCTTTAGGAATGACTTGATCTTTGGCTTGCATGTTAGCAATCCAAATCTGACTTCGTCCATTATGGTATGAGGATACCATAGATGGTATAGCAAGGTTTCTTTCGAGCAGCAAGTGTCTATTGCCATCCACGATTACGCTTATG
The DNA here is from genome assembly GCA_032207245.1 of Pardosa pseudoannulata. Taxonomy (NCBI): domain Eukaryota; kingdom Metazoa; phylum Arthropoda; class Arachnida; order Araneae; family Lycosidae; genus Pardosa; species Pardosa pseudoannulata. The sequence continues at coordinate 9,100,738 of CM063507.1, read as the reverse complement.
TTTCTTCCGGTATCTAGTCCTGATACTGCTATTCTTGTCATTGAGCGTGGCTTAAGCTTGTAGTCCTTCGTGGCATACACCTTCCACGCGTCTAGTGCCTTGGTTTCTTGGCCAGTATCTTCTATCAACAGTTCACTTCTGTCACAGTCTATCACAGCTTGAGAAGCTTCCAAAAAGTCCCATCCGAGGATGACGTCGTGACTACAATGCTGTAGGACGATGAATTCAACAGGCAGCTCTCGTCTATTTATAACGACACGCAGAACACATTTTCCCAGTGGCCTAACAAAATTGCCATTAGCGACTTTCAGCATAGTGTTCTTGGCGTCAGCGAACATAACTTTCTTTAAGGATCGACGAAACTTATCGGAGACGACAGAAAACGAGGCTCCAGAATCTACTAGAGCACGAATCGGCTGATTATCTACTAAAACATCGAGGTGGTTACCTGTCATCTTTGCGGCCGATGGAGGATTTTCATTACCTGCGGCCTCACCTCCTCGAAAGGTCGCTCTGCTCAGTTTTTTCTCGTTTCGGCGGCTTGGAGATTGACCTGATCGACGATATGGCGACAGCGATCGGGAACGACGGGTTGGTGATCGGCCTCTAGTTGTGCTAGGAAAAGAACGGCGTTCGGGGCTTGGTCGGCGAAACTCATCGTCAGTGTCATCGAAGTTCTGTCGGCGAGCTCGATAATCGTCAAAAACGGCCTTCCTCTCACGGCAATAGCGTACGACGTGTCCAGGGCGTCCACAGTGGAAACAAACTGGTCTGTTGTCGGTCGTTCTCCATAGGTCCGTTTTCCTGGGCTGTGGTGCTGATCTCTGGACAGAACTTCTGGCTTTCCTCATTACAGCGGCTGCATACGTGGGACGTCGTTGGACATCTGCAGACTTTGCGACCACTGGCGCCAAAGCTCTTTCGACTTCGTCTTGGATGACGGTCTGTAGCGGCTGGGAATAGGGGTCCGGAAACTCGTCGACTTGATTTACTACTCGATTAATCTCTTCGCGTACAATTTTTCGGATAAGAGACACTAAATCGGTCTCGTCCTCCATGGCTGCAACTGGAACGACGGTTGGTAGTCTCTCAAATCTTCGGCCAATTCTTTTTTGCCTCATGTCTTCAATGTAGTTGCACCACTTGATGAAATCAGCCGTAGTCTTCACTTCTTTCATTAGGAGCACTTGGTACATATCTTCGGCAACGCCTTTCATTAAGTGAGACACTTTCTCGTCGTCGGACATTGAAGGATTGACTTCTTGACAAATCCCTAATACACTCTGAATGTAGGACTGCGTACTCTCTCCTGCCCTTTGAGCCCTACATTTCAGTTGCTCTTCGGCCTTTTTAGTGTACCTGTGGCGATCGCCCAAAAGTTCATTTAAACCCTTTTTGAATTCGTCCCAGGAGTCCAAGATATCTTCATTATTTACGTACCATTGCTTGGCCGTACAGTCTAGGAAAAAATATACATTTGCGAGACACATCATTTCATCCCAATTGTTGAACTTGGCCACCCGATCGTATTCCGCAAGCCATTTCCGAGGGTCGTCTCCAGGCTCCCCACGGAAGGTTGAGGGGTTCCTTACGGGCGAGTAGGTAGGAACTACCAAGGTAGGCTTCGTTTCTTCAGGTATTATCTGCTTCTTTCTTTTT
>CM063507.1:9097596-9098979 GCA_032207245.1 Pardosa pseudoannulata | reverse complement strand
TAAACATCTATAGGTGATACATCGAGAGATTCAGTAGGGATATCAATGAAGGATATGGCATTGATACCGGTTTTTTGTTCCAAATTCTTATATTTAATTTACAGTGGATTTGGATGTATGACTGCTAGATTTGTCTCGATGGAGTACCACAGATGATTGGCACTGCAGGCAAAGCGATGGTATTTCATTCAGAAAAATTGGCGATAAAATATGTTCCTGATTATACGCCGTTATATGAAAAACCGGCAACAATCGCGAATCCCTTATAAAAACATTCTTTCGATTCTTTGAACCACACACTTAAATTTTTCTCCCCTTTTATGATACTAAATGGATCTTTTTTGTTGCAATCATTTAAATACACCCATGATTCATCTATTGTGACAACTTTTTTCCATTTTCTTTGGATAAATGTTTCTCGTACAGAATTCTGCAGCGTGTCCTGGGTTCAGCGATATGCTTTAGAGAAACACGATGCACATTGCGTTTTTTCGCTTTCTTAAGATCTAAATCAACGTTTATTATTTTGTTTATGGTGGACACCGAGCATTTTAATGATTTTGCAACTGTCTTTTGACTAGGGTTCTTTTAACATTAAACTACGTACCTTTACAATAGTCGAATATGTTCGTTTTTTCATTGGATACTTGTTTGGAATTTTTGTCCCACTTGAGGCTCCAATTTGACGTTTTTTTCCCTTTCTTTTTGACGATATTACCTACCGACGCTTTAGATATCACAAAACTATGACTCTCACATCGTTTTTGGATAACGGAATATGAATACTTCTGTTCCGAAAGAGCATAAATATAGCCTTCGAACCACTGCTTCGTTAAAAACATCATTTTGAATAAAAATAAACCTCTCAAGATGCAGATGATAATTTAAAAACATAGTACAATTGCAGTTATTTATTTTGCAAGAAACGATTTTATAATACCCCTAACCAAAATGGTCTAAAAAATGTGCGACCAAACTCTGTATATATCCCTGTACTTTTATGTGAAATTTTACGATGGTATTAGGAAGTGTTTATAAAGGCCCCTCCACGCTATGGTCCACTGCAAGACATTACCACCGTCTGGAGAGAGTATGGCTTATCGAGTTCGACGATGGCAGACGATAAAATGACCTCGGTGGAGGATGGTTTCGAAAGCATATGTTCTCCAAACATCAAAGACAATCAGATGTGTAATTAAAGTGCGCTGTACACCCTATGGACCAATCCACGCGCTCGGTTCATTTAGTGGTCCAGTGTGTGGATGCAATCCGTAAATCATCGTCCAAGGTCACCACCAGGAAGTGGTGAACAATTGGCCATAGTGTGGAGGCTACATAAGATGTGAGAAAAGATCTAATGAACATCAAAACAGGAAACCGAGA
>CM063507.1:9075096-9092596 GCA_032207245.1 Pardosa pseudoannulata | reverse complement strand
CAATAGTACCATCTTGGACTTTCCATTTTGCGTGGTAGATAATTTTGTATATTTCCATCCATACTTGCCTCGATGAGTGAGTGTAACTTCTTTTGAGAAACTGTTAGTCTAAATGTATCTTTTCTTCATACTCAAGTAATACTAGAAAGTGCGATATTCTGCAATTGTACTATCAGAGACCTGTCATTGTAAGCACTTGTTGTTCTGCCTTCTCAATCTATACTAAGTTTGTACTTGAAGAGTAACTTTGACTGCAGGAAAAAATCAAATCTAGGTTTGGGATACCATTCTCAGACTCTGATAAAGATAAAAATTGACAACTTCTGAGAAGTTGCGAAGGATGAAAGATTCTTTAGGCTTCATTCCCAAGTTGTATGTAATACCAGGAGTTTTAATACTCAGTAGCTTAAAGGTGCTCAGGAGCTTTAATACTCACTACGTAGTAATACCAGAAGGTGCGATAGTCTGCAATTGTACTATCAGAGACCTGCCATTTTAAGAACCTGATGGTCTCCATTCTTAATCCATACGAAATTTGTACCTGAAGTAACTTTGACTGCCGAAAAGATTCGAATCTAGCTCCATGATACCATTTTCAGACGTTGATCAAGATTAAAGTAGATAACGTTTGATAGCTTGAGAAGGATAAAAGATTCTTTTGACTTCATTCCCAAGTTGTATGCAATAGCAGGAACTTTGATACTCAGCAATAATATCATCAAGGAAATACCATTTTATATAGTTCCATCTATACTGGCCTGGATGAATGATTGTGCTTCTTTTGAGAAATTCTTAGGCTAAATGTATCTTTACTTCACACAAGTAATACCAGAAGGTGCAATACTCTACAATAGTACTATCGGAGACCTGCCATTTTAAGCTCTTGATATTCTACTTTCTCAATCTATACGAAGTTTGTACTTGAAGTAACTTTGACTGACGAAAAGTTTTGATACTAGGTTCAGGATACCATTCTCAGACGTTGACAGGATAGAAGTGGATAACGTCTGATAGGTTGAGAAGAATAAAAGATTCTTTTGACTTCATTCCCAAGTTGTATGTAATACTAGGAGCTTTGATACTCAGCAATAGTACCATCTTGGAACTTCCATTTTACCCGATAGATAACTTTGCATATTTTCATCCATACTTACCTGGTTGAATGAGTGTGCCTTCTTTTGAGGAACTGTTAGGCTAAATGTATTATTTACTCCACTCCCAAGTAATAGAAGAAAGTGCGATACTCTGCAATTGTATTGTTGGAAACCTGCCATTTTAAGCAATTGATGTTCTGCTTTCTCAATCCATACGAAGTTTGTACCTGAAGTAACTTTGACAGCCGAAAAGATTCTAATCTAGGTCCATGATACCATTCTCGGATGTTGATTAAGATAAAAGTTGACAACGTCTGATAGGTTGAGAAGGATAAAAGATTCTTTCGACTTCATTCCCTAGTTGTATGTAATACCAGGAGTTTTAATACTCAGCAATACTACCATCTTGCACCTATCATTTTACATATTTCCATCTATACTGGCCTGCATGAATGATTGTGCCTTCTTTTGAGAAACTCTCAGGCTAAATGTATCTTTACTTCACACCCAAGTAATACCAGAATATGCGATAGTCTGCAATTGTACTGTCAGAGACCTGCCATTTTAAGCACTTGATGTTGTGCTTTCGAAATCCAAAAAGAAGTTTGTACCTGAATAACTTTGACTGTCGAAAAGATTCAAATCTAGGTTTGGGATACCATTCTCAGACGTTGATAAAGATAAAAAATTAACAACGTCTGATAGGGTGAGAAGGATAAAAGATCCTTTTGACTTCATTCCCAAGTTGTATGTAATACCAGGAGCTTTGATACTCAACAATAGTACCATCTTGGACTACCATTTTATATATTTCTATATATATTGGCCTGGATGAACGGTTGTGTTTTCTTTTGAGGAACTGTTAGGCTAAATGTATTTTTTATACTCCACTCCCAAGTAATACCAGAAGGTGCGATGCTCTGCAATTGTACTATTCGAAACTTGCCATTTTAAGCACTTGATGTTCTGCTTTCTTAATCCATACGAAGTTTGTACTTGAAGTAACTTTAACTGCCGGAAACATTCAAATCTAGGTTTGGGATACCATTCTCAGACGTTGATCAGGGTAAAAGTTGACAACGCCTGATAGGTTAAGAAGGATAAAAGATTCTTTTGACTTCATTCCCAAGTTGTATGTAAGATCAAGAGCTTTAATACTCAGCAATAGTACCATCTTTGACCTACCATATTAAATATTTCCATCCATACTGGCATGGATGAATGATTGTGCCTTCTTTTGAGGAGCTGATAGGCTAAATGCAATTTTTACTTCCCTCCCAAATAATACAAGAAGGTGCGAACCTTTGCATTTGTACTTTTGAAAACTTGTCATTTTAACAACTTGATGTTCTGCTTTCTCAATCCATACGAAATTTGTACTGAAGTAAATTTGACTGCCAAAAAGATTCGAATCTAGGTTCATGATACCATTCTCAGACGTTGATCAGGGTCCAAGTTGACAACGTCTGATAGGTTGAGGAGGATAAAAGATTCTTTTGACTTCATTCCCAAGTTGTATGTAAGACCAGGAGCTGTGATGCGTAGCAATAGTATCTTGGACCTACCATTTTACGCGGTAGATAACTTTATATATTTCCATACTTGCCTGGATGAATGAGTGTGCCTTCATTTGAGGAACTGTTAAGATAAATGTATTTTTACTTCACTCTCAAGTAATGTCAGAAGGTGCGATACTCTGCAATGGTACTATCGGAGACCTGCCATTTTAAGAACTTGATATTCTGCCTTCTCAATTCATACGAAGTTTGTACTTGAAGTAACTTTGACTGCCGAAAAGATTCGAATATAAAACCAGGATACCATTCTCAAACTTTGATAAAGATTAAAGTTGATAACATCTCAAAAGTTGAGATGGAGTAAAGATTTTTTGGACTTAATTCCCAAGTTGTATGTAATACCAGAAGATGCGATAATCCGCAATAATAACATCTTGGACCTGCTACTTCATACCGTACACGATTTTCTGTTCAGAATATTTTTCCATCCATACTAAGTTCCTCTACCTGAAGTAACTTGGACTGCTTAAGAGATTTCAATCTAGATTTAGGATATCATTCTCAAACGTGGATAAGGAGGAAATTTGACAAGGCTGACAACGTCTTAAACGTTGAAACAGATAAAAGTTATTTTTGACTTCATTCCTATATTTAAAGCAATATGAGGTTCAGCGATATTCTGCCGTGGTACAATACATGATATACCATTTTATGTGCTAGATAATTTTCAGACACGCATATTTTCTCCATCCTTGATACTTTTGTACCTGAAGTAACTTTAACTGCCTAAAAGATTCGAATCTAGGTTCAGGATATCATTCTCAAATGTTGATAAGTCAGACACCCTGATGGCTTCTTCAGTTTTATGACCATGATACTACGGCTTTACGGCCAGTCTTTAATAGACTACTACGTTTATAGTAAAGTCTCGGATACTACTTTAACATGTGAATAAAAAATTATACATAGTTTCGTTTGCTTTTTTCTGGTTTCTCAAAGATTCTTTCTTGAGTATTTGATGTACCGGAAGGAACTAAGGGTACCTTTGAGGTTTAAAGCTAGCTTTGTGATATTAATTCCAAATGTTAATGACAATAACAAAGTGATCTTGGTGTTCCTTTAGATTTTATTGTTTACTGTACCATTTTCCATCATGCAATCTCATACTTAGTATGACTGTACATGGAGAGTCTTCAGGAATTTATTGCATTCGGACTTAGGTTCGGACAAATGCCTATTGTTCGAATCTAAATATATTCATTGTGTTACTTACTGTTTGCTGGTTTATCATGAAAACCTTGAAAATATTATGCACCAGAAGGGACTATGTCCACCTTTAGGGATTAATCCTATCTTTGTGTTATTAATCTCAAATGTTAATAACCAAACAACCTTGGAGGTTCTTTAGATTTTTTGGTTTACTGTCTCCTCTTTGAACAAGTGAGCCCATTCATAATATGACTGTACATCTGACTGTACATCTATCTGACTGTAATCTGACTTCGAATCCGAAGAATGCAGGTTCGAATCTTGTCGTGGACGATCACTCATGTACTTGCTTCTGCAGTACGTATACTAAAATTGGGAAGATACAGAGTCTTCAGGAATCTGCTACATTTGGACTCAAATCACTGATAAACGCCTATTGTGAGAACCAAAATGTACACGTGGTCTCACTTGCTGTTTGCTGGTTTACCATAGAATCCTTGAAAATTTGATGTAACCAAAGGGACTTCACCTTCAATATTTATACCTAGGTTTGGTGTTGCGTCTTTTGCGTCGATGTGAAATCATTAATTTTTGGGGACTTGAGCTGTTGAATATTGTCACTGAATTCCCCCTCCTTTTTCATCATGAACTCCAGTTTTAGCATCCTTAATTTATATTTTATATTTTCACCTGAATTTATATTTTATGATTTGATTCATTCACCTGAATTTATATTATAACACGTGGTGAAATGAAGTGAATGTAAATGACATGGTATGTGCTATAAAATAGCAGTAGTGTAAATGCTGTTATGCTTTTTGAGTGGAATTAAAGTTGTTTCGATAATATCAGTGAGATTTATTGTCTATTTGTTCAAACACTGACAACCGTTAAGCATCGGGTAGATGTACCGACTACCTATTTTAGGAAAAGAGATTGTTTAAAAGTATTTTCAACATTTGGGTTAACTTGGTATTTTCTTCATAGTATGATATAGCTGTTTCCAACAAGCCCTTCATAACATGTCTATACTTGGAGAGTCTTTAGCAGGTTACCACGTTTGAACTCGGGTACTAGCTTAATAAGTGGTCTAACAGATATACTTGAATGTATTTGACATTTATTTCTTTACCATATAATCCTTCTTGAACATTTGAGTCTATTGATGCGATGGCGGACCTACTTTGATATACCCCCCGAATCGGTAATTTGGCGACTTTTTTTCTCGCCAAGCAAAATACCTGTTTTTGGAGCCTTTTTTTCTCGCCAAGATGGAATCTCGCTAAATACAAATAATGAATACATAAAAAATACGGAATCATTAAATAAATAAATAAAAAAAAGAATACCTAAAAATACAAATAAATGACACTGAATAACATATTATATGCAATTTACACAAAAATTTTAACAAATATAATTGAAAATACGTGTCGGCAATCTAATAAAAAGAATTATTTATATAGAAATTTTGAATTCCTATCAATTATATGCACAACTATCAATTTTCCGACTCAAAGTTCCCTGAAACTTTTCAACAACCCTATATACAGTAGGCATATTGAAAGCTAAAAGATAAAAATAATTAATAGAAAAAAAAATATAATTGGAAAATACAACCAGATTTGCAGCAAAATACAGCAAGTCAGAAATACGCTTGATCACTTCACAAAGAAATGGCGGTAAAACATATATGAAATCCAAAAATTGTTGCTACAAAATTAAAAAAAACTCAAAAAATGGTAAAAAAAATACAAGAAAATACTAAATTTGGCAACAGCAAAAACCTAAATTGGCAACACCAAAATAAGAAACAGCAATCCAAAAATGTCCGTAGAGAGTGCCAGATTTGGCGCGTTTTTTGTTGGGGGTACATAAAGGTTGTACTACTTTGATAAGGAACTACTTTGATATAACCCCCCCAAATCGGAAATTTGGAGACTTTTTTTTTCTCGCCAAGCAAAATACCTGTTTTTGGCGCCTTTTTTTCTCGCCAAGATGGATTCTCGCTAAATACAAATAATTAATACATAAAAAATACGGAATCATTAAATACAAAAAAAAGAATACTTAAAAATACAATAAATACATAAAAAATACAAATAAATGACACTAAAAGATAAAAATAATTAATAGAAAAAAATATAATTGGAAAATACAACCAGATTTGCAGCAAAATACAGCAAGTCAGAAATCCGCTTGATCACTTCACAAAGAAATGGCGGTAAAACATATATGAAATCCAAAAATTGTTGCCACAAAACTTAAAAAAAAAACCAAAAAAATGGTACAAAATACAAGAAAATATTAAATTTGGCAACAGCAAAAACCTAAAAGCTGAAAAAACCTAAATTGGCAACACCAAAATAAACAGCAACCCAAAAAAGTCCGTGGGGAGTGCCAGATTTGGTGCGTAATTTTTTGGGGGGTATATCAAAGTTGTACCTATTATTATTTTTGGCAGTACTACTTTGATATACCCCCCAAATCAGAAATTTGGAGAATTATTTTTCTCGCCAAGCAAAATACCTGTTTTTGGCGCCTTTTTTTCTCGTCAAGATGAATTCTCTCGAAATACAAATAGTTAATACATAAAAAATACGGAATCATTAAATACAAAAAAAAAAAGAATACCAAAATAATACCTAAATATTAAACCTAAATTGGCAACACCAAAATAAGAAACAGCAACCCTAAACTGTCCGTAGGGAGTGCCAGATTTGGCGCGTAATTTTTTGGGGGTATATCAAAGTTGTATCAATAGTCGTACATGAAATCCTATTGTTTAAACTCTCATATTGTCAAAGACAGGTCAAATCCTTGATGTCTGCCTCATTTGTAAACATCCATCAGCAGGTGAAATATTCAACAGTAAAATCTCTGCACGAAGCTAAAACACAAAATCACCTTTTCCCCATTTAATCTTCCTCAGTTCTTATTTCTGAAATATGTTTGTTTCACTGAATGTTATTTTACATACCTCCAACTTCTAACAGCAAGCATTTCCCTTCTCCCACCCTCTACAGACATCTTTTGTTCTCAGTCTCTTCTGTGACTCGCAATCAATCACCCGGATTTGATTAATTGCGTCGCGTTCCTCAAGATGACGCCCTTGATATGGTGTAAAACTTGTTCTTGAAGAGATAAAATGCATAATAGGGATATTCATCTCATTTGGAAGTTGAAAAGTGCAAAAGGAAGTTGTGTTTTCCCTTCTTTTCCCCGAAGCAGAGACACGGGAGTCGGATTTCGGAGATGTCGGAAATCTTTTCAACAAGTTAGATTTGCTCTCTTTCAGTTGAAATATTAAGTTTCGAGTTGAGTAATTGAGTAATTTGTTATTTTTGGTGAAGTGAAGATAAATTATTTGTGAGAAGCATCCAGTTGCTATTGAACTTCTTCGAATAACGTTTCTGTCAATTTCTTTCTTTCTATCTATATTTATATCTATATATCTATCTCTCTATATATATATTTATAAATATATATGTATATATATATACACATATATATGTATATATGTATCTATATCTATCTATCTACCTATCTATCTATCTATCTATCTATCTATCTATCTATCTATCTATCTATCTATATATATATATATATATATATATATATATATATATATATATATATATATATATATATATAAAGAGAGAGAAAGAGATAGAGAGATAGACAGATAGATAAGGTATATATAAGGTTTAACCGAGTACACCGGAGAAAGAGCTGATAATTTTTTAATTGCCAGGACTTAACAAACAAAATACAGTTACGAAGAACTACGAACATTCCTATCTGCAGTGTGATTCAAACACAAAAATCCAGTTAAAGAATTACGAACATTCATATCTGCAGTGTGATTCGAAGAAAAAAATCCAGTTACGAATGACTAGGAACAGTCCTACCTACAGTGTGATTCGGACCAATAAATCCAGTTAGGAATGACTATGAACATTCCTACCTGCAGTGTGATTGGAACCAATAAAATCCAGTTATGAAGGACTACGAACATTCATACCTGCAGTGTGGTTCGAACCAACAAAATCCATTTACTAATGTCTACGAACATTAATATCTGCAATGTGATTCGAAACAATAAAATCCAGTTACGAGGGAATACGAACATTCAAACCTGCTATGTGATTTGGACCAATAAAATCCAGTTACGAAGAACTAAGAATATTGATACCTACAGTGTGATTTGAACGAATAAAATCCAGTTACGAAGGACTACGAACATTCATACCTGCACTGTGATTCGAACCAACAAATCCAGTTACGAAATACTATGAACATTCATACCTGCTATGTGATTTGGATCAACAAAATCCAGTTACGAAGAACTACGAATATTCATACCTGCAGTGTAATTCGAACCAACAAAATCCACTTACGAAGGATAAAAACATTTCTATCTACAGTGTGATTGGAACCAATAAAATCCAGTTATGAAGGACTACGAACATTCATACCTGCAGTGTGGTTCGAACCAACAAAATCCATTTACTAATGTCTACGAACATTAATACCTACAGTGTGATTTGAACGAATAAAATCCAGTTACGAAGGACTACGAACATTCATACCTGCTATGTGATTTGGACCAACAAAATCCAGTTACGAAGAACTAAGAACATTCATACCTACAGTGTGATTCGAACCAACAAATCCAGTTATGAAATACTATGAACATTCCTACTTGCAGTGCGATTTGGACCAACAATATCCATTTACTAAGGTCTACGAACATTAATATCTGCAGTGTGATTCGAACCAATAAAATCCAGTTACGAGGTACTATGAACATTCATACCTGCAGAGTGATTCGAACCAAACAAATCCAGTTACGAAGGATTACGAACATTCATACCTGCAGTGAGATTCGAACCAATAAAATCCAGTTATGAAGGACTACGAACATTCATACCTGCAGTGTGATTTGAATCAATAAAATCCAGTTACAAAGAACTAAGAACATTTATGCCTACAGTGTGATTGGAACCAAAAAATCCATTTACGAACGACTACGAACATTCATACCTGTAGTGTGATTTGACCCAATAAAATCCAGTTTCGAAGGACTACGAACATTTATACCTACAGTGTTATTCAAACCAACAAACTTAGATAACCTATGTGTTTGGTTGTTAATCCATCTTTGAGAATTAGAATAATCGACAGACTGATAGATAAATAAACTCATATAATGAAATATAAATCCGGATAGTTACAAAGTTATTTGCTTTCACATTATTGGGCAGACAAATAGTCAGATTCAGACATATTCTTAATTTTAAGAATACTTCTAATATGTTGATATAAATCAAAATATCTAGGTTAATGTTTTCGACAATATTAATGTATCTTTACTCTGTAAAAAAGAAGTAACAAACCCCACAAGATTTATTTACATTCAGTCATCAAACACAAAATTAACTAAACATCCTACAGCGAAATGATATGAATGCATGAAAATATTATTTATCATCTTACATCTTTTATTTTTTTGAAATAACACGTGATAACTCACTCGTATTTAAAAGAAAATAAAAATTACCGAAATGGAAAAGTATAAATACCCCCAGTAATATTTTTATTAATGAAACATATCGAAGTCATCATCCGGGCTTTTAAACAACCTAAAACCACCTATTCTAATAATCAAAAAGGATTAAGCGTTTTAGAGACAATATTTAACTGCATGCAGTTTATGGAGCGTAAAATTGCAGCATTTTTCCTCATTACGACGATTTATATCCCCATTTCTAAAGGGAACCAATAAATGTTACATATTTTACTAAACGGATTGCAGACCCGAATTATTTTTTACTCTTATCCTCTTTCTTATTTGCGTGTGATTTACTGCGACGAATCCGGCAAAAATTATCGGACAATAAATTTGTCGCATTAAGTCCTCTTTATCAACTTCATATACAAAATGTTATTCGATTTAAAATAAATTCATTGTCGTTCCGAATTTTTCTTTTTCCTTTTTTTTGGCTGGTGTTCAGATGGAGCCATTTTCGTTTTCTCAATCGATGACGCTCTTTTCAGGATTCAACGAAGAGGACTATGTATGAGTTGATATGTGTGCGAGAGTATTTGAAAAGAAATCGTCTGTTCTTGACACCGCAGAATAATATCTTGAATGGGATTTGCAAATAAGGGGAATTTTTTTTGTCCACTTTCTCTTAAAAAAAAACTGAGATGTAACACACTAGATTTTGTTAGAGTTTTCGAGTTTGGTCCGTTATTACATATATATTTTTGCAGAATAGACTGAAGTAGATAATTCCGTAATAAATATGTAATAGAGAAATTTCGGATTTATGCATTTAAGTTTTTTTTATCTAAATTAATATATGAAAATTAAATATAACAGCAAGTGAATTGAATGCTAAAGATACTGAAAAAACTACTACTGTACTAGATTAAAAAGAACTACTTTTTATATTCTTGTAGATTGTATTCTAATTGATAAGTTTCGAAAATTTTACTCTGCTCGGCGATCCGATGTAAATTTATGTGATACAGCTAATATAAGGCGATTTCACATTTATTTCGATGATGCAATCCTCACTAATCAGACGAATATTAACGACAAACAATTATTCTGGGTTTCAAAATATTTAACAAAAAATTATATTTATTATCAGAATTTTGATATTTTTCGGTTCTTAGAATATGATTTTGGAGACAATAGCTAAGGATATAACAAGTCCCCTTAATTGCATTCAGCGATATGATATTTTTATTCAAAACATAAATAATAAAGGCAAGAAATTTGACAATTTGGTTTGATTTTTTGGTTTGGTTTAATACGATTTTTTTGCAACAACTAATGAATACAGCTTAAAGCCGATTGATTAAACATCACCACTTGTATTCGAACGTATTATTCCAAAGCAAAATAAAATCGGCAAAGTTTGCAGCATTTTGACAAGAGACAGAACAAATAAGATATTCTGGATATTAAAATATTTAACAGGTAAAAATTATTTATTTATCAGTTGAATTTTAATATTATTTTCCCTAGAATATGATTCAGTAGAATACAAGTTTAGAGGGTAAGTTGACTCCGCCTTGGTAAGTTTGGAAATGTTCGCCAAAAAGGCGCCAAGTAATCTTACATTCTGTTTGTCACCACATTTTCGTAGGTATTATAAAACAACATTGCAAATTTTGCAACAGAAAGTAGAGCAAATTTAATAATATAACAAACACACTTAACTTTTTAAGTTTGAAAACTTTCCAAAGAAAAAAAAATTAAGGAATCTGTTTAGAATTTTGACAAGAGAAAAAATAACAGTTTTTTAAATACTTTGAAGTTTGAAGTTCAAATAGTGATAATAAATTTTATATTTATCAATAGAATCTAAATTATCTTTCTTGTATGTATGCTTTTCAGTTCTTCAACGTTTCATAGAAAAAATAAATATTTGTCCTTAGATTCTTGGACATTTTGAGAGAAATGAATTCTATTCTTTAAAATATTTAACAAAAAATTATTTATTTATCAGTAGAATTTTGATATTTTCGGTAGAATATATCGTAGAATTCAAGGTTTATTCGAGTTGAATTCTCTCATCAGACTTTCAGACGACAATCATTTAGGATTCTAAATATTGAACACCAAAAATTTCGAATATTAATAGAATTTTGATAGCATACTAATTCTTAAAATATGTCATCAAATTTGGAGATAATAGCCAATGATTAAACAAGTCTTGAATTGTATTCAGCGATATTCTTTTTTGTTCTCAAAGCATAAATAAATAAGGCAAAGATTAGCATTTGACAAAGAAAAACAGTTCTGGATTTAAAATATTTTCATGTAAAAATTATTATTTATCATAGTTTTTAATATTATTTTCTAGAATATCTCATAGAAATTAATAAGTTCTAATTTTGGAAATGTCAAAGGCGCCAAGAAATAACATTCTGTTAAATTTGTAGCGTATTATAAACTGTGACAAATTTTGCAACAGAAAAAAGAGCTAAATTTTTATAACACACTAACAAGAATATTTTAAAGTGAAATACTTTCCAAAGAAAATAGTAGTCTGTAATAATTTTGACAAAGAATTTAATAACTTTTTATAATACTTTGAAGTTTGAATCATAGTCAGTAAAATTTTATACTCTAACAGCATATTAAAATGTTTCAGTGCTTAGAACATTTTCATAGAAAGAAATCCTTTTGTTTTTCGATTCATTTTGACAAGGGACGAAAAATGAATTCTAGTTTTTAAATATTCAACAGAGAAAAATTATTTATTTATCATAGAATTTTTGGTAATATTTGTTTGGCTCCTAGAATTCGTACTTTTCATACAGTAGAAATCTCAAAACAATTGGCGATAAATATTTTTTGATAAATTCAAATAAAAACATATTTGAAGAAATTTCAAATTTTTATTTTTCTTATAAAATTTTAATATTTGTTGGACAAAATTACACAGTACGACATAATGTAATAAAAATTATTATTTTTAGTTGATATTAATTTAGCAGCAAAATTGTTTAAAATTTAATCAATAATCGAAGTAATGCAAAAGTGAGCCTTTTAACATTCTAAGAAAATATCTTTTAAATTTTCATGGTTCGATTGCAGTGTAAAATAGTGACATACTTTACAAAGATGTTTAAATATATTAACAAGCCAAGTAGAAAAAGTCAATTATATTACTGTTGTTTTTACATACAGCAGCAAAATTGCTAATAGCTTTGGCGACAAAATTACATACAATTGTCACAATGCTAAAGCATCAACACCACGAAGATCATATCACGTTTTTGAAAAATATTTTAGTGGATCTTGTATCCGATGCTTGTTTAAACATATTGGCAACGTCAAGTAGATAACAATTCGTCAAAAGCCTATTACTTTTGTTTTTACATACAGCAGCAAATTTGCTAATAGCTTTGGCTACAGAAATACACAGAACGAAAGCATAAACACCAATACGAACATATCAGATCTTTTGATATAATAATTTTAGTGAATCTTTTATCCAATGCTTGTTTAAACATATTGAGAACGTCAAATAGATGACAATTCGTCAAAAGCCTATTACTTTTGTATTTACATACAGCAGCAAATTTGCTAATAGCTTTGGCGACAGAAATATACAGAACGAAATATATACACCAATAATAATAAATCGTGTTTTTGATAAATATCAATAGAAAATTTAGTGGCCCTTTAATCGGATGCTTGTTTAAACTTATGACAACTTTAAGCAGATGACAATTCGTCAAAAGTCTATTACTGTTGTTTTTACATACAGCAGCAAATTTGCTAATAGCTTTGGCTACAAAATTACATTAACACCGTTAACGCCAATACGAAAGCATAAACACCAATACGAACATATCGCGTTTTTAATAAATATTTTAGTGCATCTTTTATCTGATGCTTGTTTAAACATATTGAATACGTCAAGTAGATGACAATTCATCCAAAGTCTATTACTTTTATTCATACATACAGCAGAAAACTTCAAAATTTGGTGACAAAATTACATAGGACGAAAGAATTGACATCTATAAGAACATATCGCGTTTTTGATAAATATCAATAGAAAATTTAGTCACTCTTTAATCCGATGGTTCATTAAACGTATTGACAACGTCAAGTATATGACAATTCGTCAAAAGTCTATTACTTTTATTTTTACATACAGTGGAAAATTATTCTTTGAAGTACAAAGGACGTGACTTGCCAGCAAATGCAGCAAACAACATTATACTATAATAACGGGTTAAAACGATTTTCTTGGGCATTGTTCCAAGTATTGTAAAATGGATTTTCTTGGTTCAGTAATTCTTCGAAATCTGTCAAAAATAAATTAAAAGTGTCTAAAAATGTGAGTTTTGATTAAATATTTCATTTATTCTTTCATTGTAAAGTTTTGATTCATAAAGGATGAAATATGTGATCAAATTGTAAAGTTTAAATAAAATATATTTCGCAGGGAAAATGGCGGGAGAAATATTTCCAAATATGAAATATATTAGCTTTCTTTCTAAAAGAAATGGCGCAGCAGATGTTCGAAATATATTTTCAAGGATATTAATAGGCCATTTAATGGACGACAAAGGTCAGTGTTCTAAAAGAAATATTGCAATTCGTAACAGTGAGAAGTTATGGAATGTCATCAAGTATTTCTAAGGATTAAGTTTCTTTTCATAATGGTGCAGCTTTCTTGCTTCAGGCAGAAATTATATAGACAAAACTTATAGTAATATTTAAAAATATTTCAACTGTAAAATTGAAATGAATACCGTCATTTAACTTTATTAAGCACTCTTAAACCTCAAATGAAGTTTCTGGTTCAATTACGGAAAAATAAATTTTAAAACAACTTTTCAATTAACTTTTATGATGTATATAAGGCAATTTGTCACAACGTCAAGAACTACTATAATGCCCTTCCCATTCATTTTCATGTTTACAACAGCCAATAGACAAACAATAAACTGCTCTTCCGTTTGAAACTAAAATCAGAATTGTCATAATATGAGATTGCATTAATTTGATTGCATTAATTTGAAACTTGCATTCTACTGACTTATATTCTGGGTAAAATAATATTGAAATGCAATTAGCAAATAAATATTTTTTACCTGTTAAATATTTAAATATCCAGAATACATTATTTTGCTGTCTCTGCAAATCTTCGCATTTATTTATTTATGTTTCGAGAACGAAAAGATCATATCGCTGAATTTTAAGGTGACTTGTTAAATCATTGGCAATTGTCTCCAAATTGTGGATGACATATTTCTACGAACACCTGCAAATATGCTATCAAAATTCTGTTAGTAAATAATTAATTTTTCTATTTTAATATTTTAGAATCCAGAATGATTGTTTGTCTTTAATAATCATAATGTTGTTAATAACGTCTGATTAGAGAGAATTGGATCATCGAAATAGAAAAATATCCTTGAATTGTATGGAAAGTCATAGTCTACGAAAAAATATCAAACTTCTACTTGTAAATAAATAATTTTTTGTTAAATATTTTAAAACCCAGAATTCATTATTTATTTTGGCTCTTCTTAAAATGTCCAAGGAGTCTCTAAAATTGATTTACTTCGTTGAGACTGCTTCAAGAACATAAAATTCATACTTCCAAGAAAGATAATTTGAGAATTCCATTGAAAAAGTATAAAATTTCTTTTCTCTAATTGAACTTTTAAACTGGAAAGTCTTTAAAAACTGTTACTTTTCTTTCTCTTGTCAAAGTCCACGAATCCATTTTGCTAATTTTTTGTTTTCTTTGGAAAGTTTTCAGAACTTAGATTACACCTGTTAAGTGTATTTGTTAATCTTATTATTAAATTTAGCTGTTTTACTTTCTGTTGCAAAATTTGCAATCGGTTATTTCATAACACTCTATGAAATTAAGATTACAAACAGAATGTAAGACTACTTGGCGCCTTTTTGGCTGTCATTTTCGAAACAGGCCAAGCTGGAGTCAGCTTCCTTCCAAATTTGCATTCTACTGAGTTATATTCCGTGTAAAATAATATTGAAATGCAAGTGACAAATAAATAATTTTTACCTGTTAAATATTTATAAATATCCAGAATACATTAGTTTGTTCTCTCTTGTCAAAATGTTGCAAATATTCTCCTTTATTTATTTACTTTGTATTTTCAGAACAAAAAAAAATTGCTATTTATATATATTATATATATATTATATATATATTCTATATATATATATATTATATATGTATATATATATATATATATATGTATATATATATATATATATGTATATATATATATATATATATATATATATTATATATATATATTATATATATATATATATATATATATATATATATATATATATATATATATATATATATATATATATATATATATATATATATATATATATATATATATATATATATATATATATATATATATATAGATAGATAGATAGATAAATAGATAGATAAACTGATAAATATATAATAAAATATTCCTAGATTTTATAAAGGAATAAGTTTGGAGTTGATATGGCTCCAATGGGCATTCTAGTGTAAAAATTTCAAAGTTAACTTTTATTTGTACTCAAGCAGAGGCGTAATGCTTAAAATAGTCAAAATGGATTATCGCATGATCAAAATGTATATTTCTGTTAAAATCTGAAGAACTAGAGTTTTCGAAATAATAATCTATTCTTTACTTCATTCTAGGAAGACAAAGGGTAATTACATGCATGCAGTGGGACTTTCGAAATTAAAGAATTTCTTGACTTTTCTAACTCCCCAAAGGAGGTACTTAGGTTTCCTATTTAATTGGAAATTTTTAAGAAAAATATAATACGAATCTGTCAAAAAGGTATTATTAGCAACTAAGTATTAAAAAGACGGTAACATTGCAAAATAAATACCATATAAGTAAGTAGAAACTAACAGTTAAGCCTTTATTTTGAATACACTTTTTTGCAGATTAGAATAAGCTTTTACTAGTAGAAAAAAAACACCTGTTAGCAAACGTGAAATATTTTAAAACCTTCTTTGTGTTATCAATTACTTTGGTGAATAATTAATAGGTAAAAAATATCTATTTTTTGTTGGATGTAGCAAATCCTTTACCTGTTTTAAAATCTTCTGGGAAAAGCTATTAGTTGGGATTAGTTTCCGTTTGATGTACGAAATAATACTTATTTATTTATTTATTTTTTTGGCTTTTAAAATTTGTTTTTCCTGTTTCGGTTATTTAGTTTAGTTTACTCTGATGTGAAAATTAGTTTTGATGATGGAATTATTACTACGGCATATGCTTTCAGTAATTTGCCATATAATTAAGCTAGCACTCGACATTTTCTGCATGTTTTATGCAGTATGTGTTTCCGCAATAGTTTTCGGAGATAAATTATTAGCTATGAGTCTAAATGATTATTTATTTACAAATCAGTTATCTGGTAATAAGTTGGTAATGAAAAATATTGTTACGAATTTGTTTAGTGAACCGTAAATTTAGCATGGGACTCTATGTGTATCTCGCCAAATTGGCGAGATATCAGTTCGTTGGCGACAGTTTTGGCAATCTAGTTTTTGTCGCCAAGTTCATCGCCAATTTCATTGCCAAGTATCGCCAAGTGTGGCGTCACGTGACAACTTCCGGTTCCGGTTTCTGGAATTTTCCAGCAGTTTCTTCAGGCCTATATAAGGCAGACAGAGTCCCAAACGTTAAGTGGATCTCTCGGTGTAAGAAGTACGGTGTGCTGTGTTTCACCGGTGCTTGTTGTTTGATGCAGAAAGAGGTACGTGAGCCCGCGCCATTGTGCTAAAGTTGTTCCGCGATGACATTGTATTTTTGAAGTGATTGCCAATAAATAATTGTTTTCGTGCTGTAGTCTTACTTAAAGTCCATTTAATCCCCGAACCCAGTTTTGAAGTTCGTAACAATATATTAGAGGTACAAATACAGTGGATTCCGCTTAATGTGATCAGTTTGGGCCACCGTGATTTTGATAACAAAAAACGATACGCAAAATTAGATAAATTTCCCGCCTCCCCACCTTTAATTCAAATTTCAAGATAAAATGAAAAAAAAATCACCTTACGTTTATGTACTGTATATTATCCTTAAAAACATGAGAATTGTATACATAATTAAAAAAAATTGATCAGTTGTTGG
>CM063507.1:9068427-9074996 GCA_032207245.1 Pardosa pseudoannulata | reverse complement strand
TCTGTCTGTCTGTACTCGATAGAATCAAAAACCATGCATCTAATCACCGTGAAAATTTAGAAAATTATTAGGTATATCCGTAGGAAGGTTTTTGTAAATTTTTACTGTTCAAAATCCATTCCTTCCCCCTTTTTCGAGCATTTTATGTCATTATTCCAAGCAAATTTTCCCCGGTTAAACGCAAACGATTAATTTTTTAATTTATCGCATCATAACTGTGAAAGAAGCAATATTTCTAGAAATGTGACGTCATCCCAAATAATTGTTTTAAATGCAGTTTTCCTCGTTTAAAAGCAGGAGATTAAAATTTTTAATTTATCACATAATAAAAAGGTGAAAATGATATTTTTCTATCATTATGACGTCATTCCTTTAAATATTTCATTTATTCATTTCTTATTTTATATTATTTAAACATCGTCTGCGTAGTATCAATTCGATTTGACCTGGAAATTTACTATCGCCTATCCTGCCAAACCGCTGTTTTTTTTTGGAAAATTTGAACTGCGGCACATTTTGGTATTTTTGTTAGTGATTTATTATATTCTTGAACAATTTTTCAAGACCTTACTTTTGATATATCTCTTTATAATAGTGGTGCCATTTATTGCCTATAGTTACAACTATTTGTCATACGGAATAAATTTTTCTCTTTGAAATATCCCAGTATCAAAATCATTTTATTTTTAATAGCTAACTTTTTTATTTCATCAAAATATGTAAATTTTTATTTTACTTTCTGAATTTTTTTAAGAAATTAGTATTTTTTCTGTTATATGTGGGCGTGATTTTTATTTTTAATAATTACAAATTCGTCATGTTCTATCAAATTTGTTTTTATTTCACAATTGCCATTTTTTAAAGAAAAAGTTTTCGTCATAGGTTTTGTTGTTTAAAATTTAATTTTTATGTGTGTAAAACATTAGTACTAAAAGATATCCAATCTCGGAAATGAATTATCCCATTCAGAACAGTACATATATAT
The DNA here is from genome assembly GCA_032207245.1 of Pardosa pseudoannulata. Lineage (NCBI taxonomy): Eukaryota > Metazoa > Arthropoda > Arachnida > Araneae > Lycosidae > Pardosa > Pardosa pseudoannulata. The sequence continues at coordinate 9,074,011 of CM063507.1, read as the reverse complement.
TACTCTCCACAGTATTTTGAGATTTGACTCCAGCATTAAAAAAAGTCGTGGAATTGGGAATTATTATGCAGCGGCTCACGGGCAACACAGTGCACTTACTGGACATTCGGCTATTAATAAACTGTTATAATCGTCATCAATCTGAAACATACGAGATTTATTCAGCTTTTCTGTTAATACGTCTTATTATCTTTAATAGTGGTTCTAAACCTGTCATTGAAGTATTTTAAAACCCAGACCGAAGGCTGGGTGCGAAGCAGCTAGTCTATATATATATATATATATATATATATATATATATATATATATATAAATGAATTTATGTCTATCTCTCTGTACTCGATAAACTCAAACCATATATCCAATCGCCGTGAAAATTTGGGAAATTATTAGGTATATCCCTAGGAAGGTTTTGAAAATTTTAAACGATCGAAATCCATTCCTTCCCCCTCTTTTCGAGCTTTTCATGTCATTATTCCAAGCATTATTTTCCCCGGTTAAACGCAAATGATTCACTTTTTAATTTATCGCATCATAACTAAGTGAAAGTTGCAATAATTTCTAGCAATGTGACGTCATTCCGTTAATCCCATGTAATTGTTTTAAGCGCGGTTTTCCTCGGTTAAAAACAGGAGATTAAAATTTTCATTTTATCGCATAATAAATAAGTGAAAATGATATGTTTTTATCATTATGACGTCATTCCTTTAAATATCTCATTTATTCATTTCTTATTTTATATCATTTAAATATCGTCTGCGTTGTATCAATTTCGATATAAAGTGATTCACTTTCATTTCTATGTGACTCAAATTATAGCATTTTTATGTAAGAACTAATTTTAAATTTAATTCTTGGTTAATTTTTACGTTACAATGAAATGTTTATCAACAATATTCTAACAACAGAAAGTACAAATTTCAGTGACTCTCATAAGCAAATTAAAACCTATCATTTTATATAGTTATCTTTATATTCATATGGTTGCCAATATAAATGTGTGTTTGTGTTTCATACAAAACCATGTGGTTTGTCATAAATTTCCTTAATTGTGGACAACATTTATTACTACCAACAAAATTAGCACTGTTGCTGTCAAAACCCCTGCTTCACCGTAGCGAAGCACGGGCACATTTGCTAGTGTTTTATAAAGTCATCGGAGCAGTATTGTACTCCACGTTTCAACAAATCGACAAATATAATTCTTATATTTTTCACATGGTGAAAATTAAATTTAATTGATTGTGTTTAAGTAATTTCAATGAATGCGATAAGTTCCTCTATTTTCAACCATTTCGCTTAGCAGCGTATTCTTCGTAACGAAGCTAGGTTATAAAGTGAGGAGGACCTGTACTGTCCCATGAAATATAATCTAGGAATACTGTAGCAAAAATGCAAACATTCGCTATAATAACTTTGATTTTTAAAAATAAAATTAATTCTGCACTTATTCCCCCAAGTAATAGTTTGCTTAACTGCAAGATAACGCCAAATGTCGCCAAAAATAATTCATATGTTTCTCACTTTCAGTATGAAAATTAAATTTAAACGAATGTGTTTGCCTAATTTAAATGAATGAAATAGTTTTCTCGCTTATCAATCATTTAATTTAATGAGGTAGTCTGCAGAATGGAGTGAAGAGATTTACAGACAGTATCAAGAGATTTTTCATCTGACTCATCAGTTCCATGAATCTTCTGTTTTCCTATGGCAATCTGACAGACTTCAGATTCTGTTAATATAGTAGCTACTAGAATGTTTCGATATACTGTCACCCATGACTCGAACTCTTCAGAGGCCATATCCGAAGGATTTTCTATCATTTCTTGAGATTTCTGGTCATTTTTTTTTGCAAAATCAAGGCATAAAATGTGAATACTCTCCTTCTCAGTTCCGATTGCCTTCTGCTTATTGGAGGACCATTGACCACCAACACGGTGCGCATTTATGAAAAATTTCAGGAACGTTTAATCCCATTCCTTTCTTTTTTTCCCTTTCCTTAGGTGGAAGAGGGATAATTCTTGGAAATTAAAACAACAGCGAAAGGAAACAAAAGAATGGGTTCCTTCTGAATATATTGTGAATATTCCTTTGCCAGTCAAAACGAGATTAGAAAACTGATAACACTAACCGATATAACGATCACATAAAGCGATAATTTTTACATACGAATGAATAGAGAAAATCGGGACCAAGTGATTTTGATAACAATAAGCGATTGATAACATTAACCGTGATCACATTAAGACGAGTCACTGTATTTACTTTTCAAAATACAGGGTTAGCAAGAAATTAGTTCCCCACTTCTGAGGACTCTAGAATACATTCAAATGAGATACAATTGCAACAACAGGTAATTCAAATGATGTGTTTGGCAATTATTACATAAAAAATTAGTACCAAAATACGCCTACAGGTGGCGCTGTAACACATATGGTGTTTATTTAGTTTCATTAAGTTAAGTCAGGATTTTTTTTCTTGTCTACACATCATGTCTGCAAGAGGTACTGGTAAAACTCTTTTACAACAACTAGGAGAACTCCGTGGCAGCTCTAAAAGAATTCCATCGTATGAAGCAGGTAAGAAGAGGTCCAATGTCTGTCTGTGTCTTAAGCAAGATGATCGTTTGCCAGAAGCACCCCTCGTGACTTTTAGCTGTGGGTTTCCTGAAGGACAAAATCTACCTTCAAATGCTAGCATCTGTTGCACAGCATTCTTGATGCATACTCATTCCGGTCAGTTGTGGAAAATAAGGTTATGCGGTTACAGCATATTGTTGAACACGAAGGATAACACATCGAGCCCTTTTAATGTTACTATTTAATATTATTTAGTATTTAAATATCATATTAAATGGCTTATATTTATCACAGCGCCATCTATGGTCAGATTTTTGTACTAAAATTTTTTATGTACTAAATATTAAGCGCATCATTTGGATTATGTGTAGTACCAATTGTATTACATTTAGATCAATAGAACGTATTCTAGAGTCTTCTGAAGTTCGAACTTATCTCTTGATAACCCTATATTTTGAAGAAACTTTCTTCACGTTGATTTATGCTTTCCCTCATCGGGGTATGCTTTCTAAAACTAAACTCTTTGGCACAACAGCCCCTAGAAGGTCAGGGCCTACTATGTCAAGCTCCATTTCCGAGACCAAGGGTACTAGGGCATATTATTAAGAGTTTTAGGGCATACACCGGTTATGTGGTCAACCTTGGGCGAAACCCCCAGTGTTTAGTTTCCAAGTATGCTTGGTCCTCAGTTTGTCTACCCACTGAAGGGATGAAAGGATGAGTCAACCTTGCCCAGTCTGGGGATCGAACCTCGGACCTGTGATGTGGGTACGCTATCAGTGTAGTTTAAAACAGCGATAGGTAAACTTTAAAACTTCAAGGACTACTAAATACACAACTTTTACTTGGCGGACTACCAATTATAAGAATTTAAAATAAAAAAGGCAGTAAATATATTTATAGAATAATAATCACAAACTTTCATTTTATTAATACAAAATACAAAAACATCTACCTTTAAGTATAGGTACTTCATCTGTTCAAATGTGTATTTGAAAAAATATTTATAAAAACAATTCAAAAATTTAAATTTCATTTTTGTCATTATGTATAACATTTATGTGTTTGCTAACTTTCCCATTTATTTATGTCGCCATTTTGCCATTCGGGGTCAAAACGTCGCCAACTTCAAACAGTTGCAACTGAATATGGATAATCACCCTTTCAAAAGTGTATTTACAAAAAGAAAATTATATAAAAAGCATTAGAAACATAGGAAAAACAAATGAAATCCTGTAAATTTTATTTATTTTTTTGTCATTACGCATAATATTTTTTGTATTTCCTAACGTTCTCATTTATTTATGCCTCGATTTTGGCATTGGCGACCATAAATTTGAAAACAGTAAAATATTCACCAATGAGTATAAATACTACATCTGTTCGAAAGTGTATTTCAAAAATTTGTAAGAAACAAATAAAAAAATTTAAATTTCATTTATTTTTCGTCATTACATATAATAATTTTGTGTTTACTAACTTTCCCATTTATTTATGTCGCAATTTTGCCATTCTCGACCAAAAAGTAGCCCAGGGCTGACATTTGCTACTGAATATGGATAATTATCAGTTCGAAAGTGTATTTAAAAAATATTTATATAAAAGTTATTCAAAACATTCTAACAGCAAACGAAATCTTGTAAATTTCATTTATTCTTCTTCATTACACATAAAACTTATGTGTTTACTAACTTTCCTATTTAGTTATGATATCATTTTTCATTGGCGGCCAAACAGTCACCAACAGTAAAATATTCACGAATGAATATCTATACTACATATTTTCCAAAGTTTATTTGAAAAATATTTATAAAAGACAATTCAAAAAATTTAAATTAGATTTAATTTTTGTCAATATATGTTAAATTTATGTGTTTACTAACTTTTCTATTTCTTTATTTAGCCATTTTTCGCTAACGGATAAAAACTCGGCAACAGTAAAATATTCACCAATGAGTATAGATACTAGATCTGTTCAAAAGTGTATGCGAAAAAATTTGTAAAAAAACAAATAAAAAGTTTTAAATTTCATTTATTTTTCGTCATTACATATAATATTTATGCGTTTACTAACTTTTCCATTTATTTGTGTCGTCATTTTGCTATTCTAGGTCAAATAGTCGCCAACGGCAAACACTTGCTACTGAATATGGATAATCATCAGTTCGAAAGTGTATATAAAAAATATTTATATAAAAGATATACAAAACATTCCAACAACAAATGAAATCTTGTAAATTTCATTTATTCTTCATCATCACACATAAAATTTATGTGTTTACTAACTTTCCTGTTTATTTAAGACGTCATTATTCGTTGGTGGCCAAAAAGTCGCCAACGGTAAAATATTTAAGAATGAATATCTATATCACATCTTTTCGAAAGTTTATTTGAAAAATATTTATAAAAGACAATTCAAAAATTTTAAATTATATCTAATTTTCGTCATTACATATTACATTTATGTGTCTACTATGTTTTCCGTTTATTTATGTCGCCATTTTGCCATTTGCGGCCAAAAAGTTGCCAACGGCAAACAGTTGCTACTGGATATGAATAATCATCTGTTCGAAAGTGTATTAAAATATTTATATAAAAGACATTCGAAATATTTTAATAACAAATAAAATCATGTAAATTTTATTTATTTTTCGTCATTACGCATAAAATTTATGTGTTTACTAACTTTCCTGTTATTTATGACGTCATTATTCGTTGGTGGCCAAGAGGTCGCCAACGGTAACATATTCACGAATGAGTACCTTTATTTCATCTTTTCGAAAGTTTATTTGAAAAATATTTATAAAAAACAATTCAAAAATTTTAAATTATATCTAATTTTCGTCATTACATATTACATTTATGTGTTTACTAACTTTTCCGTTTATTTATGTCGCCATTTTGCCATTTGCGGCCAAAAAGTTGCCAACGGCAAACAGTTGCTACTGGATATGAATAATCATCTGTTCGAAAGTGTATTAAAATATTTATATAAAAGACATTAG
>CM063507.1:9053427-9063427 GCA_032207245.1 Pardosa pseudoannulata | reverse complement strand
AGGGATGGACATAAAGGGAAGGGGTTCAGCCCGTATCAATGCACCGCTGCGGCAGAGGGGGCAGGTCTATCCACCAAATGAAGTCTAGGTACAGATGCGTTATAGACCGCGTGTATTTTTCGCCAAATTTGGTTATTTTTTGGCTGATTTATGGAGTGATGAGTGGGTTGGTGTGCTTGCTCTGACTTTGGTGGAGGGTTATGACAACACTTATGTATTCTTGTACCCCTTTGGTGCACTTCTTTTCTGTCGTCAGTACCCGGCACTATTCGAAAAATTTGCATGTTAGCTGTTCTTTTGTCTTCCAGACGGGTGGTGTCTTTTGTATTTTTGGTATATAGATTGTATTTTTTTTTATTCTTATCACTTTCTTGGTTTCAGTAGTTTAGTTATGGCGGGTGTAGTTATTCGGTTTTTACATTTTTTAAATTATTAGAAAGTATCAGGATATTCTTAGTCCTGAAATGGATTTTTCACTTCATTCTAAACGCCACGTGTGTGGGGCCGACTGTATTCCGAATCCAAGTTTTTTTTTGGATTTGGTAAGTAAACAAGAATTATTTAAAAGTCTTTTTATTGAGGTTGGATTATTGAAGAATAGTTTTGTTTGACACAAGTGTAAGGGAAATTTAGTAACATGTGTTGAACCAGACCCAGAGACAATCTTCAGTGAGATACTCTCTGGGACTAAGCACAGCGAGGACTCTAAGATACGAGAAACGGACGGCGAAGAGGGTGATGATCCAAGTGACGATGAAACTGAAAACTACCCAACTCTGAAGGAAGACGATGTAAAGCACATGATGGAGCAACTTAAAGATTTCGCTGAAGAAAAATGCCCAAGCATGCTTAATGGACTTGTAAAATGTGAAATTGCTTTTTATAATTACCAAATGAACAAAAAGAGGACTCAAACAAAAATTGAATCATTCTTTCAAAATTTGTAAAAACGTGCTGTACCTTCAGTAAAAATAAATATGAGTAAGCGCTAATTTTTTTCTAAATTTTTCCTTAAAAAATACTAAAAAAGTTTACTTTTTTCTAATATTGTACTATAGTGTATCTTAAAAAAATTCCCTAAGTTGACCACCTCCGTATGTTGACCACTTAGTTACAGTCCCTTGGGTGGTCAACTTATGGAGGTTCTACTGTATATATATATATATATATATATATATATATATATATATATATATATATATATATATATATATATATATATAATCATAGAAGGAAAGAAAGGGAATTCTTTACATACTACTATAATAAAACCCGTCCAGGTGTGTTTCTGATAAATGTTACAGGATCTGAAGCCTATTTAACCAAAAAATATTTGTTTACGTAAGTAACACATGTTGTTTTCTTTATCATTAACGGGACAGCATTAATAAAAAAGAAGAAACCATGTAATAACAGGAAACTAGAAAAAGCTTTTTGCTTCTACAACTTTCTTAAAATTAGGAGTGGCAATTTTACTGCTTGCCGAAAACAGATATGAATGTAGGGAGTCATTTCACCAACATAAAATGTCCCTTAATAGGAAGCAGTTAAGATGTTTCTTGTACGAAAAACCTTCCTATGACTTATCTCTTTGTTTCCTTTTAAATTTTGCCTTCAAAGCGAAAGAGTGGAAAATTTACCATACCCTTTGGCGACATCATTTTCAATAAAAGGTTGGAGAAGATCGCAAAGGCGACGTTTGGGTAAAACCTGCTGTGCTTTTTATTCTGGGTATTTGAGAGTGTATAAATATCAGTAAATTTTTTATATTTGTTCGATATTTATATTCTCGTGTACTAAAATCGCTCTTCATGCCTAATCGAAAGCGATATTTTTTCGTTTGGCCAAAGAGATATATTTTTTCAAAAGTGCAAAGCACTATGCTTATTTTTACTTCTTTTGTATAAAGTAAAGAATGCGTTGCAATCATGATTAATTTAAGTGCATAGATTTGAAAGAAAATATGCATATTTTCAAAATATCTGATTCGATTTGGACCAATTACAGTGTTATGTCTATAAGCACACCGAAACGTTTAGTTTGAAACTTTAAATATCCATTTTGACCATAATTGGATATGACTAATTTAATAAATGGCTTCTGCACATAATTATGAACGTATGCATATATATCACATAATAAAAAACTGTCAGTTGTTAAAGGTTGATATTTTGAAATTAGTACTAATTATAGAATGAGAACTTTTAATATAATGTTCTTAACGCTGCAGGCCATAGTTGAAAAACGATTTCCAGTAAAATGTTGACATATTACTTATAGTAGTTACTTTATATCTAGTTTTGTATCTCCTTTTTTGATTGCACTCTACACTCTAAAACAAGTTTGGTTTGGTTTGTTTTGAAGTGCTAAGGCCTACGTTTTGCAACATGAGAGCTAATGAGATCGGGACCCACAGCTTAAAGCCGATTCCGAACGGCTACGAACATCCATGCCACAGGGAGATTCGAACCCACGAACTCCCGTACCGAAGTCTAGCACCCTTAACCAATCGGCTATTGTTCGGCTACACTCTAAAACAAGAAATAAACGAAAAATATTTAAATATTACATTATTCTCTGAAGACCCTAATTTAAAAAAAAATTGAATGGTAGAGTGTTGGAATTTATGTTTTGCCTCATTTTGACCATTACAAAATTAGCTATAACTATTTCATATTAGTTATAAACTTCATATGAATATTAACATATTACAGGATATTAAGCCTAATAACCCAAAGATATTTCTGTACATATGAACATACTTCTTTATCATTCACGGGACAGCATTCATAAAAAAAAGAAGACACCATGTAATAACAGAAAACTACAGAAAGATTTTTGCTTCTAGAACTTCCATAAAATTAGGAGTGGCAATTTTACTGTTTGCCGAAAACAGACATGAATGTAGGGAGTCATTTTAACAGCTTAAAGAGTCCCTTAATAGGAAGTAGTTAGGATGTTTCTTGTACGTAAAACCTTTTTATCACTTCTCTCTTTGTTTCCTTTTAAATTTTGCTTTCAAAGAAAAAGAGTGGAAAATTTATCATACCCTTTGGCGACATCATTTTCAATAAAAGGTTGGAGAATATGCCAAAGGCGACGTTTGGGTAAAACCGGCTGTGCTTTTATTTCTGGGTATTTGAGTATGTATAAATATCAGTAGATTTTTATATATGTTCGATCTTTATTCTCTCGTGTAATGAAATCCCTCTTACATATACATATATATACATATATATATATACATATATATATATATATATATATATATATATATATATATATATATATATATATATATATATATATATATATACATATATATATATATATATACATATATATATATATATATATATATATATACATATATATATATATATACATATATATATATATATATATACATATATATATATATATATATATATACATATATATACATATATATATATATATATATATATACATATATATATATATACGTATATATATATATATATATATATATATATATATATATATATATATATATATATATATATATATATATATATATATATATATATATATATATATATATATATGTATATATATATATATATAAAATATATATATATATATATATATATATATATATATATATACATATATATATATATACATATATATATATACATATATATATAAAAATATATATATACATATATATACATATATATACATATATATATATATATATATATATATATATATATATATATATATATATATATATATACATATATATATACATATATATATATATGTATATATATATATACATATATATACATATATATATAAAATATATATATATATATATATATACATATATATACATATTTATATAAATATATATATATATATATACATATATATACATATACATATATATATATATATATATATATATATATATATATATATATATATATATATATATATATATATATATATGTAATCCAGCAAAACAGCTGCCTGTCACTATAAAATATTGTTGTAGCGCCTATTCCTTTTACTTCCCCGGACTATTGAGCAAAGAGAAGCCTAAGTAGCTAGCAGTAATAAGTATTGTTGATGTATTGTAAACTCTAGATTTTGTAAAGTTCACAACATTTAATTTCCAAATCTGAGTACACCATTAAAGGATTGCTGATTATAGTCTTAGCTTATATAAGGTTATACATGAAGCAATTTTTATTGTAATATTTGTCACCGAAGTACATTTGCTTTAGAAAATTCACTTACGGGTTCTACCCTGCACCCTTTATATTAGATGTATCCTATTAGGTTTATAGCTAATATGCAACCTGCATTTGTTAATATTCATATTAAGTTTATAACTAATATGAAATACGTAACTAGTTTTGTAATGGTCAAAATGAGGCAAAACATAAATTCCATTACTCTACCATTCCATCTTTTTTACAGTTAGGGCATACAGTGAATAAGGTAATATTCAAATATTTTTCGTTTTTTTTTACAGTTTAGTGAAATCGAAAAAGGAGAAGCAAAACTAGATATAAAGTTACTATTATAAGTAATATGTCAACAGTTTACTGGAAATTGTTTTTGAACTATGGCCTGCAGCGTTAAGAACATTATATTAAAATTTCTCATTCTATAATTAGTACTAATTACAAAATATCAATCTTTAACCACTGACAGTTTTAAATTATGTGAGATACATGCTTACATTCATACTTATGTACAGAATCCAATTATTACAATAGCCATATCTAATTATGGTGAAAACGAATATTTAAACTTTGAAACTAAAAGTTTCTTTGTGCATACAGACATAAAACTGAAATTGTTCAAAATCCAATCAGACTTTGTGATATTATGTATTTTCTTTGAAATCTGGGCACTCAAATTAATCGTCATTACAATGCATTCTTTACCTTGTAGAAAGGATGTAAAATAATAAGCGTGTTCCTTTTTACATTTGAAAAAATATATCTCTTTGCCCAAACGAAAAAATATCGCTTCTGATTAGCCTTGAAGAGGAATTTCATTACACGAGAGAATAAAGATCGAACAAATATAAAAAATTTACTGATATTTCTACACTCTCAAATACCCAGAAATAAAAGCACAGCCGGTTTTACCCAAACGTCGCCTTTGGCATCTTCTCCAACCTTTTATTGAAAATGATGTCGCCAAAGGGTATGATAAATTTTCCATTCTTTCTCGTTGAACACAAAATTTAAAAGGAAACAAAGAGAGACGTGATAAGAAGGTTTTACGTACAAGAAACATACTAACTACTTCCTATTAAGGGACTCTTTAAGTTGTTAAAATGACTCCCTACATTCATGTCTGTTTTCGGCAAGCAGTAAAATTGCCACTCCTAATTTTATGGAAGTTCTAGAAGCAAAAAGCTTTTTCTAGTTTTCTGTTATTACATGGTTTCTCCTTTTTTATATAAATACTGCCCCGTGAATGACAAAAAAGTGTGTTCATATGTACAGAAATATCTTTTGGTTATTAGACTTAATATCCTGTAATATGTTAATATTCATATGAAGTTTATAACTAATATGAAATAGTTATAGCTAGTTTTGTAATGGTCAAAATGAGGCAAAACATAAATTCTAACACTCTACCATTCCATTTTTTTAAAAATAAGGGTCTTCAGAGAATAAGGTAATGTTCAAATATTTTTCGTTTATTTCCTGTTTTAGAGTGTAGCCGAACAATTTCCGATTGGTTAAGGGTGCTAGCCTTCGGTACGGGAGTTCTTGGGTTCGAATGCCACTGTGGCATGGATGTTCGTAGCCGTTCGGAATCGGCTTTAAGCTGTGGGTCCCGGTCTCATTAGCTCTCGTGTTGCAAAAAGTAGACCGTAGCACTACAAAACCAAACCAAACCAAACCTGTTTTAGAGTTTAGAGCGCAATCAAAAAAGGAGAAGCAAAAATAGATAAAAAGTTATTACTTTAAGTGATATGTGAACATTTTACACGAAATCATTTCCGAACCATGGCCTGCAGCGTTAACAATATTATATTAAAATTTCTCATACTATAATTGCTACTAATTGCAAAATATCAACCTTTAATAACTGACTATTTTGAATTATATGAGATACATGCATACTTTTATACTTATGCACTCACGCTAATTTTTACATTAGTCACAACAATTATGGTAAAAATGGATATTTAAAATTTCAAAATTAAAGTTTCTTTGTGTGTCCTTATGGCCATAACGCTGAAAATGGTTAAAATCCATTCAGACATTGAGATAATATGTATTTTCTTTGAAATCTGTGCACTTAAATTGATCTGATTACAATGCATTCTTAACTTTGTACAAAGGATGTAGAAAGAAACATGTTGCTTTTCACATTTGAAAAAATATATCTCTTTGCCCAAACGAAAAAATATCGCATTCGATTAGGCATAAAGAGGAATTTTAGTACACGAGAAAATACAGATCGAACAAATATAAAAAATTTACTGATATTTATACACTCTCAAATACCCAGAAATAAAAGCACAGCAGGTTTTACCCAAACCTCGCCTTTGGCATCTTCTCCAACCTTTTATTGAAAATGATGTCGCCAAAGGGTATGGTAAATTTTCCACTCTTTCGCTTTGAAGGCAAAATTTAAAAGGAAACAAAGAGAGAAGTGATAGGAAGGTGTTTCGTACAAGAAACATCTTAACTGCTTCCTATTAAATGACATTTTATGTTGGTGAAATGACTCCCTACATCCATGTCTGTTTTCGGCAAGCAGTAAAATTGCCACTCCTAATTTTAGGAAAGTTGTAGAAGTGAAAAGCTTTTTCTAGTTTTCTCTTATTACATGGTTTCTTCTTTTTTTATGAATGCTGTCCCGTTAATGATAAAAAAGACTACATGTGTTACATATGTAAACAAATATTTTTTGGTTAAATAGGCTTCAGATCTTGTAACTTTTATAAGAAATACACCTGGGCGGGTTTTATTATTGTAGTACGTAAAGAATTCCCTTTCTTTCACTCTATGTATATATGAAATAATTTAATATAACGTCCACATAAACACAAAATACTGTAGAATAATGTAGCAGAGTAGATTGATGCAGACTTACAAAAGACTTCTTATTTAGAACACCAGATGACACACAAATCTCCGTAGGGAAAAAACACAAAACAGAAAATATTTGAGGATATATTACATCGCGTTCTCAAAGGAAAAGTCTCAAAATCTGTGTGCTAGGCCTTTTATTATTTTCTGGAAGGGAAGTGGCTTCAGGAATAGTGTCATATATATATACATGTATATATACGTATATATATATGTATATACACACACACACACACACACACATATATATATATATATATACGTTTACATATAATATACATATAGAGATAATTCTTTAGGCACTAGAATATTAAAAGCCTTCCGGCTGTATGCCTGATAAATATTACAGGATATTAAACCTAATAACCAAAAAATATTTCTGTACATATGGGACACATGTAGTCTTTTTTATCATTCACGGGGCAGTATTTATATAAAAAAAGGAGAAACCATGTAATAACAGAAAACTAGAAAAAGCTTTTTGCTTCTACAACTTCCTTAAAATTAGGAGTGGCAATTTTACTGCATGCCGAAAACAGACATGAATGTAGGGAGTCGTCTCACCAACATAAAGAGTCCCTTAATAGGAAGCAGTTAAGATGTTTCTTGTACGTAGAACCTTCCTATCACGTCTCCTTTTGTTTTCTTTTAAATTTTGCTTTCAAAGAAATGAGTGGAAAATTTATCATACCCTTTGGCGACATCATTTTCAATAAAAGGTTGGAGAAGATGTCAAAGGCGACGTTTAGGTAAAAGCGGATGTGCTTTTATTTTTGGGAATTTGAGTATGTGTAAATATCAGTAGACTTATATATTTGTTCCATCTTTATTCTGTCGTGTAATGAAATCCCTCTTCAAGCCTAATCGGAAGCGATATTTTGTTGCTTGGGCAAAGAGATATATTTTTTTAATCATAAAAAGCAACATTCTTGTTTTTACATCTTTTGTACCAAAAAAAAAAAAAAAAGAATGCATTGTAATCCTGATTAATTCAAGTACTCAAATTTCAAAGAAAATACATAATTTCCCAATGTGTGATTATATTTGAACCAATTTCAGTGTTATGCCCATATGTACACACAAAGAAACTTTAATTTTGAAACTTTAGATATCGATTTTGACCAAGACTTATTAAATTTATATTACTGCAACTCCTATTTTGATAGTAATCTATACTCTATATAACGAAATATGTTAGTATAACAGCATTAATGCTGTGGGCGTCGTTTGAAAATGATTAGGGTTAAAATGTTGAAATATTGCCTTTAGGGCAATTATAATATCTAGTTATGGTTCTACTTTTTTGATTGTACTCTGCAATCTAAAAATAAAAAAAAAGTTAACCTAACCTAAATCTTTGAGGGCCTTAACACTAAACAGCTTAGACGTAGAATGAGAGAAGGTATATTTTGACCATTCCAGTTATTAAAAAATCATTTATTGCAAAATAAAAAACTGCAATTCTACTATGTTTTTAAAAGTAAAAATTATCGTCTACTGCTTGAGAGGTTTGTTTTGATTTAAAATGGCGTTTTTAACGAAGCAGTAGTTGGAAGGCTATATTTATGTTCTTTCCGAAGAGAAGCATTCATATTACGTTTCCAAAAATGATATGAGAGTCATGGTTTTGTGATATCTAAAGCGTCGATAGGTAATATCGTCTAAAAGAAAGGAAAAAACGTCAAATTGGAGCGTCAAGTGGAACAAAAATTCCAAACAAGTATCCATGGAAAAAACGAACATATTCGACTATTGTAAAGGTACGTAGTTTAATGTTAAAAGAACCCTAGTCAAAATACAGTTGCAAAATCATTAAAATGCTCAGTGTCCACTGTAAAAAAATGAGAGACGTTGATTTAAATCTTAAAGCGAAAAAACGCAATGTGCATCGTCTTTCTCTAAAGCATATCGCTGAACCCAGGACACGCTGCAGAATTCTGTATGAGAAATATTTATCCATAAAAAATGGAAAAAAAGTCACAATAAATTAATCATGGGTGTATTTAAATGACTGTAACAAAAAAAAACCATTTATTACCATAAAAGGGGAGAAAAAATTTAAGTATATGGTTCAAAGAATCGAAAGAAAGTTTTTCTAAGGGATTCATGATTGTTGCTGGTTTTTCATATAGCGGCAAGTTAAAAGTAAAGAGAGTTGAAAGAAATGCCAAGATTAACTCCAAATACTATCAGAAACATATTTTATCGCCAATTTCTTTGAATGAATTACCATCGCTTTACCCGCAGTGCCATTCATCTGTGGAACTCCATCGAGACAAATCTAGCAGTCACACATTGAAATCCGTTGTAAATTTCTTAAAAGAAATGGAACAAAAAACCGGTATCAAGGCCATACCCTTCACTGATATCCCTACTAAATCTCTCGATGTATCACCTATGGATTTTTGAGCTTTCGAACTTTTAAAATCTGCATTATCCAAACGTCGTCCCACAACACTTACAGGACTCTGGAAAGCTGTTCAGGAGGAATGGGATAGAATACCTCTTCTGACACTTCAAAAGGCATTATTATTCTGGAAATTACGGTGTCGCAAGATAATTCAGAATAAGGGCTATCAAATAGTACATTTCAAACACAAGAATTTTATGTAATTTAGTTTTGTGACTACAATATACATCGTCTAAAAAATGTGTGAACAGCCTCTGTATATTAACATTTAGCCCTCGTGTCACTGTTAGCCCTCGAGTAGAAAAAAAATGTAAACAACAGTGCACCAAACAAAATCCATACAAATATTTTATTTACTCAGTATTCTCCAAATTTCAAATAAAGTATTGACTAAAAAGGGTATAAAGGAAATTGTAATAAAAGGGTATAGATAATAATATTAAATCAAACACGTAAACTTAAACTGATCTCA
>CM063507.1:9045927-9048427 GCA_032207245.1 Pardosa pseudoannulata | reverse complement strand
TATCCAGGCCTGAGTCATATAACGTATTTATGTATACTCAGGCCAATTTCCGGACCCATAGTACATATAAATTTTTGTAATATGTTTTGTTTGTTTTCATGATGTGGAAAATGCCTCATCACAAAATGCATTGCTCATTTTTCATATCATGAAAAATGTGCGATCCAGACCTGTTTCCAGGTAAAGTATTTATGTATATTCAGGCCAATTTCTGGACCCATAGTACATATTAATTTTTGTAATGTGTTTTGTTTGTTTTCATGATATGCAAAATGCCTCATTTTTCATATGGCATATTTTTCATATCATGAAAAATGATCAATCCAGACCTGATTCCATGTAACATATTTATGTATATTCGGTACAATTTCTGATCCCATAGTACAAAATAATTTTGCAATGTTTTTAGTTTGTTTTCATGATATGGAAAATGCCTCATTACAAAACGCATCGCTCATTTTTCATATCCTAAAAAATGTGCGATCCAGACTTGATTCCAGGTATCGTGATTATGTATATTCAGGCCAATTTCTGGACCCATAGTACATATTAATTTTTGTAATGTGTTTTGTTTGTTTTCAGGATATGGAAATTGGCTCATTATAAAATGAATCGCGCCTTTTTCATATTGCATATTTTTCATATCATGAAAAATGTGCTATCCAGACCTGATTCCATGTAACATAACTATGTATATTCAGACCAATTTCTGATCCCATAGTACAAAATAATTTTGTAATGTGTTTTGTTTGTTTTCATGATTTGGAAAATGCCTCATCACAAAATGCATCGCACATTTTTCATATCATGAAAAATGACCGATCCAGACCTGATTCCAGGTAACGTATTTATGTAAATTCAGATCAATTTCTGGACCCATAGTGCATAGTAATTTTTGTAATGTGTTTTGTTTGTTTTCATGATTTGAAAAATGCCTCATCACAAAATGCACCGCTCATTTTTCATATGGCATATTTTTGATATCATGAAAAATGAGCGATCCAGACTTGATTCCAGGTAACGTATTTATGTATATTCAGGCCGATTTCTGGATCCATAGTACATATTAATTTTTGTAATGTGTTTTGTTTGTTTTCATGATTTGGAAAATGCCTCATCACAAAATGCATCGCACATTTTTCATATCATGAAAAATGACCGATCCAGACCTGATTCCAGGTAACGTATTTATGTATATTCAGGCCAATTTCTGGACCCATAGTACATATTAATTTTTGTAATGTGTTTTGTTTGTTTTCATCATATGGAAATTAGCTCATTACAAAATCGCGCATTTTTCATGTTCCATATTTTTCATATCATGAAAAATGTGCTATCCAGGCCTGAGTCCGTGTAACGTATTTATGTATATTCAGGCCAATTTCCGGACCCACAGTACATATAAATTTTTGTAATGTGTTTTGTTTGTTTTCATGATATGGAAATTGGCTCATTACAAAACGAATCGTGCATTTTTCATATGACATATTTTTCATACCATGAAATATGAACTATCCAGACCTGATTCCATGTGACATAATTATTTATATTCAGACCAATTTCTGATCCTATAGAACAAAATAACCTTTTTAATGCTTTTAGTTTGTTTTCATGATATGGAAAATCCCTCATTACAAAATACATCGCTCATTTTTCATATCACGGAAAATGAGCGATCCAGACCTGCTTCCAGGTAACGTATTGATGAATATTCAGACCAATTTCTGGACCCATAGTACATATTAATTTCCGTAATGTGTTTTGTTTGTCTTCATAATATGGAAATTGGCTAATTACAAAACGAAACCCGCATTTTTCATATTACACATTTTTCATAGGATGAAAAGTGCGCAATACAGATCTGATTCCAGGTAACGTAATTAAGTATACTCAGACCAATTTCTGAACCCATAGTACACTATAAGTTTTGGTAATGAGGTGATATTATTTTAAAATAATTTAAATTCAAGTTAAATTATGAAAACAAACATTTTGAGATCTCAGTTGGACATTATGAGATTGTAAAAATCTTAGGAGCACATGATTTGAAGTATAGATTTTTACTGAGGCAATTATGGTTTAAGATGGGATGACGAATGCTAAAGCCAAACGATTGCGCAGTGGTTAGAGTTCTAATCTAGGGCACTGGTGTTCGTAGTTGCTCAGAATAGGCTTTAAACAGTAAGTCCCGGTCTCATTAGACCTCATGTTGCGAAAATGTAGACCGTAGCTCTTCAAAGAAACCAAATCCAGACTGATAAGCAGAAGGTCGCAGAGTTCGAAGTAAATTTAAGGCTACAGTGGACTAATATTATTTCAGATTAATCTGCTCCAAAATGCAATATGTTACTAGCAATATATTTATAAGAATGATCAATTTTAAACTGAAACAAAAAATATATAGACTAGAATAGAATTCTAAAGTGATTATATTTTTACTATTATTTAGAAAAGTTAACTTACTAAATACTTAAAAGATATGTATAATTTATAATTTTCA
>CM063507.1:9025927-9040927 GCA_032207245.1 Pardosa pseudoannulata | reverse complement strand
ATAGATATAAAATATATATAAACATATAATATATATATATATGTATATATATATATATATAAATATATTTATATATATATATATATATATATACATATATATATATAATTTACTATATATAAATATATAGTTTATTTATGTATATATATATATATATATATATACATTTATACATATATACATATATATATATATATGTATATATATATATATATATATATATATATATATATATAAATATATATATATATATATATATATTTATATATATATATACATTTACATATACATATATATATACATATATATGTATTGTATATATATATTACATACACACACAAACACATATATATATATATTATATATAATATATATATGTATATTATATATATGTATATATATATATATATATGTATATATATGTATAAATATATATACATTATATATATATATATATATATATATATATATATATATATACATATATACATAATATATATATATATATGTATATATATATAATATATAATATATATATATATATATATACATTATATATATATGTATATATATAAACATATATATATTCATATACATATATATATATATATATATATATATATATATAATATATATATATATATATATATATATATATATATATACTTATATGTATACATGTACAGGTTGACAGTCTTGTCAGAGTTAGACCCCTACATTTTGCAAAGTACTCGCCTGGATGACGTGGAAGACACGTGATCAGGTGGAAGTGGTATTTAACTGCTGCTGGAGAGTCTGAAGAATCATTCTTTCACTTACTTCTGTGTGTGATGGGAAAGGCTGCGGATCTAAGCTATTTTGATAGAGGGCAGATTGTAATGGCTCGAAGGCTCGGGACGAGTATTTCCGAAACTGCACAATTCGTGGGTTGTTCGCGATCTACAGTTGTTAGTACTTATGCAAAGTGGATGAATGACGGTGAAACCAGCAGTAGACGACATGGTGTTGGACGTCCACACGCTATCAAAGAAAAAGGTCGTCGGAGACTGTATCGCATGGTGAAGCAAAACCGGAGCCAGACAGTGGCTCAGCTGAAAAACCAATACAATGCAGGGCCAAGTAGAATAGTATCGAAGCACAATGTTCAGTGGACACTGTTGGATATGAGGCTACGCAGCAAACTCTTGCCCTACTCTTGTGCCTTGTGCCTTGTGGCAACCATGCCAAGGAGGGTTGAAGCTGTGTTGCTCGCCAAAGGTGGGCCAACTCGTTATTGTCAAGTGTGGTCATAATATTTTGGCTCTTGAGTGTATATATATTGATTGTACATTTTCTACATATCAGTGTTTTACATTCTTTTAAAATATCTACAGTTTTTTTACACTCTTAGAAGCTTAGTAATGAACAATTTTTCGCATAGGCACAGATTCTACAATATTCAATTTCATACATTTTAATGGGTATAAAATTAGGAAAAGTAAATAATTTTATTTCAATTTCGTTAATAACTTTTTGAGAAAAATTGACACAAAATTGTTTTTGGTCAAAATGGCCCATTGCACGCTTCCGATCTTAAATAATTCTCTAAGATTTTATCTACATTTTTATTGATTTCAAAGAAGAGGGAGTCGTTAAAGAATTAATATATATATATATATATATATATATATATATATATATATATATAATATATATATATATATATATATATATATATATATATATATATATATATATATATATATATATATATATATACATATATATATATATATATATATATTTTATATTTATTTATAATATATATATATATATATATAATTTATATTTTATAATATATATATTGTATATTTATAATATATATATTTTCTTATATTTTTATGGGTATAAAATTGAGAAAAGTAAATAATTTTATTTCAATAATATTCTATTTTCTTATAGTTTTATAGCTATAAAATTAGGAAAAATAAATAATTTTATACCGATTTCGTTAATAACTTTTTGAGAAAAATAGACACAAAAAAATTTTTTTTTATCAAAATGGCCCATTGCACGATTCTTGTGTTAAACATTTCTCTAAGATTTTTTCTACCTTTTTATTGAATTCAAAAAGGAGGGAATTGGTAAAGAATTAAAATGTCTCTCAAATGTTTGTAGAAATTTATTAGAAATTCAAAATTTCATGATCAGTTTATACAAACACATTTGGACGCCTTTAAAATGTATGAAACCCCTTAAAGAGGTTTGCAATACTTTATAGTATTTTTAAACATCAAAATGTTATAGAATAAAATAGAATGGAACTTCTGTATTTTCCAGTGGAGTTTTCCAGAGCTACAAAAATATAAACCAAAACCTTTTTCCAATAGGTAATAAAAGTAGAAAAGAAAAATGTCTTATACAAGTTTCATCTGAGATAGAAAGTTTTTCTATTGCTATATTTCTGCTAGTTTTACGGTATATTTTGCAATAGATTACGCTATCAAGCAGTTGTTAAGAAGGGTTTCAGGTTTAAGTTTTCTTTGCCCTAAATTTATGCCTTCGGTAAATGTCAGAAATAGCTCTGGTTCTTGGTTTTTATTTTTCTGTTTTCCTTAATACGGAGGGAGATTTGCAATATCTAGAATTCTTGATAGTTCAATTTAGGTCCAATGTAATGAGATTACTCCAGACAAAAAAAAGCTTTAAATGTCAAAGTAAGCAATGCAAGGTAGGGAAGCAAAAATATAGCTGTTAAAATAGTTTCGTACCAAGAAAAAGATGAAATTTTTTTGTATTATCAGGGTAGATAGTGCAGTAATTTGAAGAGTGTGGAACGATGTAGGTATTATAAAATTAATATACGACTTTGGCAACAATTTCAATTGGAATTCTAAAAGTAGAAATTGACTTATATAGAATCTGGATTTATTTTAATGCTCAAAAGTAGATAAAATATAACATACACTTATCTCCTATATAATAATAGCCTAAGTTATATGTCCGTCTGTTCTGGAATTTATAAAGCGATTGGACCTGGAATGGATAGAGGCATCCATATTGGATTCTTGATGAGTCAGAGGTAGCAATGTTCAAAATCCAACCCTTCCCCCCCTTTTTAGCATTTAATGCCATTATTTCAAGCCCTATTTTCCCCGGTTAAGAGCAGGCAATTAAATTTATCTATTTGTCACATATTAAATAGGTAAAAATAACATTTTCTAGCATTAGGACGTCATTCCTTTAATCATCTTATTTAATCATTATTTATTTTAAATTATTTAAATATCGTCTGCATTATTTTCATACGTTTTATCACTGAACTTAGATATGACGTAAATACTTTACTTTTAAATTTGGCTTAAATAACAGATTAGTTACATATGTGATACTTTTAAATTTAATCATCGATTACTTTTTGTTGCCATGCAAATTTTATCACCGGTATTAATAACAAATTCTATGTACTTTCAAGGTGTAGTGGAAATGACAGTTCCATTCCTTTACTTCCATTAATTAATGTGCAAAAATCATTGGAAGAACTTAACGATAATTTCGAAGTAGCTAAAAAAACTTTGAATTATCTTTCTAAAGGAATTCAACGTGATTCTAAACTTCATTCACAGTATCAGGAGACTTTAGAGTAGTATGAAGAAAAACAAATTATTGAGAGAGTACAAGATAATTCTCAGCCAAAAAACGAACCATTTTATTACCTGATTCATAGGGACTTTACAATTAAGGAAAATTAAAAATTTTACTCATCGCGTCATATGACGGGCTACATACTAGTACTAACATATTTAAACGTACATACATATAGAGGACTTTTCAGTATCACAATAACAAATGCGATGGGCAACATAGAGATCAAAATACGGTGAGTGGGCAAAACACTTACATCTATTGTAGAGAAAGCTTTGTGAAATGCGTTGGAAGAATTTTAAGTCCAGGACACTCCTTTCATTAAGACATATTTGGGCTGGAAAAATAGATTTAAAGGAATTAGATTGGGAGAGAGGAGGTTTTTAAAGAGATATTAAAGTGAAATAATTTTGATATGTTACATGTATATTACACACACACACACACACACACACACACACACACACACATATATATATATATATATATATATATATATGTATATATATTATATATATGTATATATATATGTATATGTATAGATATATGTATATGTATATATGTATATATATATAAATATATGTATATATATGTATATATATGTATATAGATATATGTATATATATATATGTATATAGATATATGTATATATATATATATATATATATATATATGTATATATATGTATATATATACACACGCAAACACACACACATACACACACACACACACACACACACACACACACACTATATATATATATATATATATATATATATATATATATATATATGTAGAACGTCCACATAATTTAAAAATACTGTAGTCATCACTGTAAAGCAATTATTAAATGTAGTAGCCGAGTAGATTGATGCGCAGACGTTCACTGACAAGAACATCTTTTATTTATAACATAAGATGACATTAAACACACAAATCCCCGTAGGGAAACAGAACACAGAAGACAGAAATATTTTGGAAGATATTGTTATCGCGATCGTAGAGGAGAAAAAATCATGAAATCTGTATGGCAGGCCCTTTATATATATATATATATATATATATATATATATATATATATATATATATATATATATATATATATATATATATATATATATATATATATATATATATATATATATATATATATATATATATATATATATATATATATATATATATATATATATATATATATATATATATATATATACATATATATACATGGGGGACATGGGGTGTGGCTGCAGGAATAATGTAATTCCATAACCAAACACGTCTCTTTAATTACTTGTAGTTTAATCTAGAAGATATAGTACCTTTACAATGTGCCTGAAAAATAAATCAACGGGGCTGCGATTCTAAATTCAAGGTCCCAAGAAATGAGTGTTTGCCGCCATTATTATAAAAAATGTTCTTTAGAATTTGTTAATAGGGAATCTCGATTTTCAATGGAAAACAGAAAACATTTAAATTAGGATGTTACTTTAATAGAATTTTATTATTACATACATATGGGTATATACACATGCATATATACATATTTATTTATACAGAAGCTGTTTATACATTTTTAGACGATGTATATTGTAGTCACAAAGCTAAATTACATAAAATTCTTGTGTTTGAAATGTTCTATTTGATAGCCCTTATTCTGAACTATCTTGAGACACCGTCAATTCCAGGATAATAATGCCTTTTGAAGTGTCAGAAGAGGTATTCCATCAAATTCCTCCTGAACGGCTTTCCAGAGTCCTGAAAGTGTTGCAGTACGACGTTTGGAAATGCAGATTTTAAAAGTCCGAAAGAACAAAAATCCATAGGTGATACATAGGGAGATTTAGTAGGTGTATCAGTGAAGGGTATTACCTTGATACTGGTTTTTTGTTCCATTTTTTTAGGAAATTTACAGTGGGTTTTAATGTGTGACTGCTTGTTTTGTCTTGATGGAGTTCCACAGATGGATGGCACTGCGGCTAAAGCGATGGCATTTTATTCAGAAAATATGGCGATAAAATATGTACCTCATAGTATCTGGAGTTAATCTTGACATTTTTCAACTCCTTCTTAGCCCACTCTCCTGTTTCTAATCATGGATCTTGTTGGTGCTTCAACCACATTTGGCGAAATTGGCGTGCTTGCAGCTTGCGTGCGTGGCGTTTGAAATCTGGCGAGGGGATCGTAACTCAACAAATTGATACATAAACAAAAACAACATTTTGAGGAAAAATTTTACAAAAATTGAATATTTAAAATCTAATTGAATTAACAAAGAAAACACAAAGGAAACACATAACATTCATACTAAATAGACTGAAACATTCACTTAATCACAAATTAAATAAACTGAGTGTGATTTTCATCACAAATTTGTGATTTAGTGTAAATTGTAAAATTAATTTAAAATCTCTTAATCTCTTATTTGCTTGTCTAGTCTTTGCAAGCCTTTTTTCTCGCTTTTCAGAAGTTCCTTTTTCTCGTTTAGCTCTATACTGTTCACGACGTTTTTGAAGTCGAGCAGCCTTTTGAGTTTCTGTTTTCTGTTTAACCATTTTAAATTTGAATGGTATATTTTTATATAAATTTTTCTTTATTTTCTAAGTAAATAGAGCGATCTTAATAGAACTCGTTAGATACTTGGTAAATTCTTTTTCCAATTTTTAAGTAAATCGACCGATCTTTGCAGAACACGTTAGATACTTATTTTTTATTTCAATTTTTCAAGTAAATCGATCGATCTTTGCAGAACACGTATTTTGAGTGGAGGTTGAAGAGGAGTTGTAAAATTGAAAATTTTTTTTCAAATCTCTTATTTCAACTCTGTTTATTAACTTACATTTATATGAAAACCCAGTAACAATCATGAATCCCTTAGAAAATCTTTCTTTCGATCCTCTGAACCATGTACTTAAATTTTTTCTCCCCTTTTAGGGTAATAAATGGCTCTGTTTTTGTTACAATTATTGAAATACACCCATGATTCATCTATTGTGACATTTTTTTTCCATTTTTCTTTGGATAAATGTTTCTGATATATAATTCTGCAGCGTGTCCTGCGTTCAGAGATAAGTTTTAGAGAATAACGATGCGCATTGCGTTTTTTCGCTTTCTTAAGATTTAAATCAACGTTTATCATTTTGTTTACAGTGGACACTGGGCATTTTAATAATTTTGCAACTGTCCTTTCACAAGGGGGATTTTCTTTTAACATTAAACAACGTACTCTTGGAATAGTCGAAGATGTTCGTTTTTTCCTTGAATACTTGTTTGGAATTTTTGTCCCAATTGAGGCTCCAAATTGACGTTTTTTTTCCTTTTTGTTTTTGACTGTATTACCTATCGACGCTTTAGATATCACAAAACCATGAGTCTCACATCGTTTTTGGATAACGGAATATGAATACTTCTCTTCCGAAAGAGCATAAATATAGCCTTTGAACCTGTACCGAGGTACTTTCTCACGGTGATTTGCACGTGCATGCATAGCCGTGGGAGGATTTTCCTTGAGGAATTTAGGACCCCAATTATTTACGTCAAGTTTAGGGACCCCTGCAGAGAAGATAGATCACGGAATGGCAGTATAACGGTCAAGCTCGCACAGAGCTCTAAGTGTGAGTTATGGGAGTAGGGGCTAAAAAGTAATGTCAGCTTGAACAAAAAAGGGGCTACTTTAATGAGCCCACCTGCACTCCCGAAGGGCATTTGATGTGGGAAAATTTCCCGAAGACAAGTGATTGGAAAAGAAGAAAGAAGGGGCGTTGGGACCGAGGTGAGGTTTTTGGAAACGGATTGAGAGCGAGGAGTTGGAAGAAGTGGGCAGTCGAGAGAAGTGGAACAAGGATCCACTAGCACCAGCTCGTCCCGTGCGCCCGGACCGACACCGCCCCGCTCACCATCACCAACTCGTCCCGTACGCCCGTGAGGAAAGCCCCTGCCTGATCCCCTGTGACTTTAATGGAGGTAATTTATAAAATAATATTTACAGTCATTTGACTTAGGCCTCTGTTAATAATAATAACTCCTTATAAAGAGATGTGGGATAATTACAGTGTAGATAGAAGATATAAATGATTGATCATTATGATAACCAAGGATCTATTTGTAAATAAATGTATAGAATAAATGTCTGAATCTATATAAAGTATTATATTAATTCTGTGTTTCCCCCTTGTAACGGACACTGGAGTATAGGTTGTATGAACATTACAACAGAACCATTGCTTTGTTAAAAACGACATTTTGAATAAAAACAAACCTCTCAAACCGCAAAGGATAATTTTTACTGTTAAAAACATAGTACAAATGCAGTTATTTATCTTGAAACAAACGATTTTTTAATACCGCTAACCAAAATCGTCTAAAATCTGTGCTAACAGCCTCTACACATATCTATGTCTATATAAACATAAATATATATATAAATATACATATATATGCATATATGGACGATCTAGATATAAATATTTATATATAAAAATGTGTGTATATACCTGTATGTATGTTATTTTAGAATCAAAGTACAACTGAAATAAACTATTAAAAATTATTGTAGTTCAGCCTATCTGTTGCAGGTAAATTTAAAATAAATTATAGTTAAATTGAACTTGTATTCGATTTTGAAAAGAAGTGCTCTAAGCTGGTCATCTCGAAAAAATTATATAAGCCACAAAAATCTACAATGCAATAGAATTGAAAATAACCTATCTTCAGCAGATAAACAGCTTTTTATGTCTGCTTAGGACTGCTTAAAGTGCAGAAGAGATATTTTGAAAATAAATCTGGGGTGAAATTTTTACCTGAAATATAAAATAGCTAACTCTCTCTCGATACAGGATTTTATAAAATGGCTTTTATACAGTAAAGAGGGTGAAAGTATGAATCTTCTGAGAAACCTATAATTTATTTTATTTGAGGAATAAATTCCAGAGAACCAGAAAGTTTATACTTATATTTTAGATTTCAATATCCCTGATATTTTACAACGATGGCCGATTGGTTAGAGTGCTGGCCTTCGGTACCGGAGTTCGTGGGTTCGAATCCCACTTTGGCATGGATGTTCGTAGCCGTTTGGAATCGGCTTTAAGCTGTAGGTCCCGGTCTCATTAGCCCTCGTGTGCGAAAACGTAGACCGTAGCACTCCAAACCAAAACCAAACCTTAATATTTTCACTACAATTGTACGTGTTGGCTGCTATTTTCTTGAATAATCTTTTATAAATTTTGTAAACTTTTACTCAATACAAAAATAGTCACTTAACACATTGTGTGCGGGCACATTTAGCAGCGGAATGATACCTGGAGCGGGCATTTTGCGCGTCAATTTAGTTATTCAGTTAAATCTCAATAGATCGAAAATTATTTAATTTTTAACAAAATTTTCGTATTTTATATTAACATATATATATAAGCAAATATATAAATAGAAATATATAAATAACAACCGCAAGATTTTTGTAAACAAAAAATATATTTTTAGAGCATAAATTTATAAATAGTAGTATATAGTTTTAATATTTTTCCGTTCTGTGGTTCGGCATCCACTGATGTAAAATTTCAATTTTTAAACCAACTTTTTGTATTTTGTATTGAAATATATAAACAAGTATATAAATAGAAATATATAAACAACAACCATAAGATTTTTGTAGGCAGAAAATATATTTTTTAGTGGATAAATTTATAAATGAAATATGAAAAATCAAATAGAAATAATAGTATGTAGTTTTAATTTTTTCCCGTTCTGTGGTCTCGCATCGACTGATGTAAAAATTAGTTTTTATTTGTCTCAATTTTTCAGAATCTATGTAGTAAACAAGAAATTCGGCTTCGTTTTCCTGTATATACCGTTATTTTTGTACCCACAAACAAACCATGTTGTTTCACTAATCCGTACTAATACTAAAATTCAACTTAAATAACTTTGCGCCATGTATACTCTACTTTAAGACATTGTGTGTGGATACATTTCGCACCGGAATTATACCGGGAGTGGGCGTTTTGCACTTACATTCAGTTAATCAGTTAAATCTCAATAGATCGAAAATTATTTCATTTTTTAACCAACTTTTCGTATTTTATATTGAAATATATAAACAAATATATAAATAGAAATATATAAATAACAACCGCAAGATTTTTCTAAACAAAAAATATTTTTTTGAGTGGATAAATTTATAATAGTATCGTAAATATGAAAAATTAAATAGAAATAGTAGTATATAGTTTTAATTTTTTCCCGTTCTGTGGTTCCGCATCGACTGATGTAAAAACTAGTTTTTATTTGTCTCAATTTTTCCAGAATCTATGTAGTAGACAAGAACATTCGGCTTCGTTTTCCTGTATATACCGTTATTTTTGTATTCACAAAGAAATCATGTTGTTACACTCACCCGTACTGGTACGTGACCCGCGCTCAAGTATCAGTCGTCAAAAAACGTACTAGTACGTGACCCGCGCTCAAGTATCCATCGTCAGAAAACGTACTAGTATCTTTATAACATTTGACATAACCAAGCCATAGATATTGGACAATTTTATCATGGTAGCACCATGTAGGTGACCAATTTAAATTTTACAGTAGCTATATGTATTTATACTATATAAACCATTAGCATATTGATTTAATTAATTGAGAGGCTTTTTTTCGATATTATCTACAAATTTTATACCATAACTGTTATTTATATTTTATATTAACTGTAGTAGACACAACGAAATTGATTGTTTACATGCTTCTCTATTACTGTTGTGATTTTTAGCCATCTCAAATTTTCAGTTTTAAAAATAAGTTTTACAATGATACATAAACATTAGAACCTCGAAGAATCTATAACAACACTTTTTTAAACATTTACAGTCTACTTATAGACGATTTCTATTGTATTCAGTAACATATCAATAATTTTTGCCAAACAGTATTTTTTAACACTAGATTTAAGGACCGAGCCAATTTGACTCAATAAAAATTTGATCACTATGTATATATAAAACTTTAATATCACTTTTCAAAAACATACGTTGGTTTTTAGTTAAGTAATAAAATACATGTGAACTTTCATTCCTCTTCCCCGCAGACCCCTTCATTTCGCATAAGGCAATTTGTCGCAATGTCACGAATTACTATAATTCCCTTCCCATTTTTTTCATGTTTACAGCAGCTAATAGACAAACAATAAACTGCCCTTCCGTTTGAAACTAAAGCCAGAATAAGGCAATTTGTCGCAACGTCATGACCTACTATAATGCCCTTCCCATTCATTTTCATGTTTACAACAGCCAATAGACAAACAAAAAACTGCCTTTTCCGTTTGAAACTAAAGCCAGTAAAGGCAATTTGTCGCAACATCACGAAATACTATAATGCCCGTCCCATTTTTTTCATTCTTACAGCATCCAGTAGACAAACAATAATTTGCCCTTCCGTTTGAAACTAAAGCCAGAATTGTCATAATTTTTGAATTTACCCTACTGCGTGGAATCGCCTTATTGTCAAATGTGGTACCTATTTTCACGGCTGTGAGCCAATTTGACTCATAGAATATATATGAAAATAAATAAATATATTAATAAATATAGTATAATAAAGTAAATATAAAGTATATAAAGTAAATATAAAGAAGAAGTCGAGAACACTTCCATTCCAATGACAGAAATTCATGTTACTGACGTACGGAAGAATTGTCAAGTTCAACAATCATTCAAAAGAAACAGATGCAGAAACCATTGTGCTAAATGTAAGAGAAATGTTTGCGGAAAATGGGTTTCAAAAACAGATTTTAAATGCATAAAATTGTTTTCCAAGGATTTTTTGGTAATAAACATTTCATTTAAATTAGTTTGGAACTATTTTCTTTGCAAAAATTGCATTTTTCTTGTATGAGTCAAATTGGCTCACTTCAGTAAAATTAGGCTTATAATCAACATCTAAATCAAATCTAGTGTTAATAATATGTATAAACAATTTCTAATGTCTTGTGTAACCTAGTGTTAAATAGACCCGTAAACCTAGTGTTAAATAGAAAACTAGCATATCTCAAATACAACGTACCTAAATTTAGGAATACAATCTCTATTTTATCACAAAAGCCTAAAAACTCAAAAGCATTACTCAATTTTTTTCTGCTCAAGGTATAAATTTGGATCGTAACATCCAAACTTTTTCTGGAAAGATAAACTTTCCTTATTAACTGCCGAAATGATAATCTATGACGAAAGCTATCTAACTTGGTTTGAAATACACCGATTCCAAACTATTCTATTCACAAGTGAAGGTGAACATATTTACATCATTTTCTCCTTTCCCGTTCCCGATATAAAAATTTCTGCTTTTAAAGTGCTTTTTACACCACGGAAAAATGGGACAGATGTTTTTTATCACAGTATTTCAGGTGGTGTGTATTGAAAATAATGTAATCTCCAAAATATTCAACCTAAATATTTCATTGAATTTCATCTAGTATTCCACCTATTACCAATTCAAAATCTTTGCATAGTCAATAAAATTTCATGAACTTGAAGTGTGAGGCAATCATTATTTATACGTTAAGCGAATTTAAATTCAATAATAATAATATTTTGAAAAACCAGAATTTTTTAAAAATTTATTACTATTTCAATTCAAATAGCTTTGCATACAAATATAAAGATGGAGCCACAGAACCTCCTCTGAGCTTTTCTCGCCATGAATTTTAAGCTGAACCTAATTTTTAATTTTAATTTTTTAACTTTAATTTTACTTCTTGTACTAACTTAATGTAATTTCACTTATTATTTCTCTCATCAACATTCACCTATATCTTCACTGTCTTGTACAGTAATTTCGTAATAAAAATAAATAAATAAATAAAAAAAACAAAAACAATTTTAAATTAAAAAAAAATATAAATAAATAAAAATTTCTTGCTATTCTTAAACTTTCTTCTTTTTATTTTAAATGTATTTCATCTTAATTTATTTAACTTGTTAAGTAAGGGCCTAGCAATTTATCTCATCCCATCACTAAGACCTGCATTTTTATACTTATTGTTTTTCATCTTAAAAGACTGGACACCTGATTTTGAATTCTTAACTTGCAACAGGGGATAAGGCCTTCGGCCAAGGTACCCCGGTCAACTCTTCAATAGCTCAATACAAATATAATCGATTATATCAGCAATGTACTTAGTGTATTTTTTTT
Source organism: Pardosa pseudoannulata (assembly GCA_032207245.1). NCBI lineage: Eukaryota > Metazoa > Arthropoda > Arachnida > Araneae > Lycosidae > Pardosa > Pardosa pseudoannulata. The sequence continues at coordinate 9,028,126 of CM063507.1, read as the reverse complement.
TTCAATGCAGCAGGCGATACAGACATTATCCTAATGCCTTAACAAGGCTGAGAACCTTTTACTCATTTGCACTACCCGAGGAGTACGTATAGCTTAATGTATGCTACGGACTTAATGTATTATATAATCTAATATATGATTTATAAAATAAATTTTATTGGCAGAAATATGTAGTCAAAATATCATTAATTACCTTGTCTTAGTCAACTAAAATCATTCTTTACGATATTTTCGATATACTTTTATATCATAACTGGTTTATTATAGTAGACACAACAAAACTATTTGGTTAAATTCTCATCTGTATTTTGTAGTCACAATTTTCAATTCTGGAAAAATGATACATAAATATTATATACTAGCATATAACAAGTCATATGACTGCTTTTTTTAATTTTCCAGAATTGTAAAGTACCCTATGAGGCAGGTAAAAAAATGGTTCGATTTTTGGCTGAGAATTATTTGGTACACTCTGTATTGTTTGTTTATCTTCATACTCCTCTAAAGTCTCGCCGAAAGATGGCCGATTGGTTAGGGTGCTGGCCTTCGGTAACGAAGTTCGTGGGTTCGAATCCCACAGTGGCATGGATATTCGTAGCCGTTCGGAATCGGCGTTAAGCTGTAGGTCCCGGTCTCATTAGCCCTCGTGTTGCAAAAAGTAGACCGTAGCTCTCCAAACCAAACCAAACCTCTAAAGTCTCCCGATGCTGCGAATGCAGTTTAGAAACATGTTCAATTCATTTAGAAAGATAATACAAAGTTTTTTTTAGGTACGTCGAAATTATCGTTAAGCTCTTCCCAATTTTCTTTGCCATAATAATTAAGGGAAGTAAAGGAATGAAACTATCATTTCCACTACACCCTGGAGGTAGATAGAATTTGTTGTTAATACCGGTGATAAAGTTTTCATTCCAACAAAAAATAATCGATGATTAAATTTAAAATTATCACCTATGTACCTAATCTATTATTTAAGCCAAATGTAAAAGAAAAATATTTACGCAATAGCTAAATTCAATGATAAAACGTATGAAAATAATGCAGACGATATTTAAATAATTTAAAATAAGAAATAGAATGTTTGTGTGCATCACGTCGGCGGGACGTCAAGGGTACTTCAGTAACCACAAGGACGAAGGTCAAATGGGAAAGGGAGAGGACCTCCCCTGTAGTCAAAATTTCCTGGTGGGGAAGAGACTGTCGGGGAAAGTAGTCACTCAAGTCTGAATTTGAAGAAGGAAAGGTCATTTCTCTTTGAGATATATCCACCTACTGCTGCTGAGGGAAAAGTTTGTCTTTTGTGTATTGGAAGAAATTAACTTCTTAAACTTGATTTTCGTCATGTTTTGTGAATAAAATCCCAATTGTAGACATTTAACACGTCTCGTTTTTACATCGTCAATGCTGCATTTTTCCTCTGAACCTGTGCTACGTCATACCGAACCGACTAAGGCGTGACAAAGAAGGAATTTGAACATCTTGACAGCTCAGTCCAGTAACTATCCCTATGTGCTAATTTTAAATTGAATCATCAATTTTTTTTTGTTGCAATGAAAATTTTATCACTGGTATTAACAACAAATACTTTACTAAAAATTCAAAGAGTTTATTTCACGTACTAATAAATATTTAGCCTTTAAGTTAAATATCTTCAAAAATAGAGAAGTTTGCTCGTTTGCGTGTTTGTTTTTATACATAACCACACGGTTTGGAATCGATTCGCTCAATTTTGGACATCATGCCTATATACCGCGAAATAATCACTGTCACTATTAAAATTTCTGCTGTTCATCCTGTCACGTAATCCCTTATATAATAATAGCCTAAGTTATCTGTCCTCTAATTTATGAAGGGGTCGGAGCTGGAACGGATAGAGGCATCCATTCAAAGTGTATAAAGTTTATCTTCTCCTAAACTATCGATCCGATTCTAAAATAAATTAATATAAATAGGATTCATATCTCAGCGAAAAATACTGTCGTCTTTAAAGATTCGAAATCCACCCCTTTCCTCCTTTTAGAGCGTTTAATTCCATTATTTTGAGCCCTATTTTCTCCGGTTAAGAGCAGGCGATTCAATTTATCCATTTATCACATAATAAATAGGTAAAAATAACAATTTTTTCTAGCATTGTGACGTCATTCCTTTAAACATCTCATTGAATCCTTTCATATTTTAAACTATTTAAATATCGTCTAC
>CM063507.1:9020927-9023427 GCA_032207245.1 Pardosa pseudoannulata | reverse complement strand
AGATAAACATTACTCTCTTTGAATTTTGCTAACTATGGATGCCTCTATCCATTCCAGGTCCAACCGCTTCGTAAAATCGAGGACAGACGTACAGATAACTTAGGCTATTATTATATAGGGGATAAATTAAAGTTGTCAACTAACACGCGGTCAGTAAAGATAAACAAATTATTGTGCGTGTACCAGATAGTTCTCAGCCAAAAAACAAACCATTTTTTACCTGCGCATAGAGTTTTTTACAATTCTGGAGAATTAAAAATTTTATTGATCCAGTCATATGATAGGCTATATGGTAGTATTAAAGATAGAAGGGAAATGTAAGCCCTACCTCACAGAACGAAAATTCCACCACGAATAGAACCGAATACACAGAAGAAAACACCTTTTCTTTTGACGTATAGAACAAAAGACTTGTAATAAAATTGACTTCTATTCCGACATTTTGTATCTGTTATTCTTTGTGCCATTCTCAGAAACAATATGTGCTTTTCCATGCGACAGATAAATTCCAAAGCGTCCTTTCTAAAAGGAACTTCTCATGTACACGTCGGGATTTATTTTCAAGGGTATAGGGAAACATTACACACGACAGAAGTATTTTCGAGGCTCCTCGAATAGAAGAGAAATCTTCAGCGTATGTTAGGTGGGATGATATGGCACGAAATACAGTGAATATTTTATTAAAAACATCAACTAGAGAGAGGTAAATGATCTAGTAACGTAACATATTTCGAGTGTTCTTTAACTCTTTAAAGGACACTAATATAAATTTTTAGGACTTAATAAAATTAGTTTATAAATGTTGCCTATGAACCTTATAATATAAAATATATGAAAAAAATGTGCATTCACTGGGAAGAAGAAATGTTAGAGGCCTGGTTTATAAGCAAAACCATCCCTTTGTACTGTGTGAAGATAACACCTTATTTTTAAACTTTTATTAAGGGGGGAGTGCAATGAATAATTATCATTAAAAGTGTAGAATATAAAAATAGCTAAACAGTTTTTAAGTGTTATTTGAATAATATAGGTATTTGGGGTCACAAGGAAGATAAATCGAATTTCTGAATTTTCTGGGTAAAGCAAGTTTAAAAATGCATATTTCAAATGGAAAAATGAATTAAGTGTAGTGTTTTTATCTGCTGTAAGTTTGAAATGTCATAAACATAGAAAATTAATAAAAAAAAAATCATTCATATGTCTTTAAAAAGTAGAAAAAAGAAACTTTTAACAGGTGGATTCGCTGCAAAACCACCGTTCGTTAAAGGGTTAATTCGAGGCTTGTGTTTTAAGTAAATAGCGTTTTCAATTTAAAACAACACGTGATTACATTTTTCCAATTTCCATTTTATATCAAAGCCTTACTGTAACCCAGATAGCATGCATACTTGCAGTGCGTTTGATTTTTTCTGGATAATATCTTGTCATAACAAATTAGACGTGACAGACTTGCAAGAGTTTTGCAGCATTTGTCTTCAAACTTGAGGGCTGCACTACTACGAGACAATGCAAACAATTTTTAGTTTTTAACATAAGAAAAAAATAAATCGTAAAAACTACTTATTCTGCATTATCTCAGTAGCGGAGCGAAATTGAAGACAAATTTTAAATGGCTCCGCTCGAGTGCAAAGGGTTAATTAGCAAGAAATTAATTACTAATGAAATTTTAATATTTATTCAAGATTATTTAAAATCTTAGTCTTTCCAAAAGTAAAAAAAATCACTTTAAATATGCTATTTAAACCAAACAAAAAGGTTTTTTCAAAAACAGAGGGTTTTTTTCCAGTCGTGGTTTGCAATGAATTTGCCAGAAGTTTGATATGACAAGTTTGCGGCAAACTTGCACGACAAGTGTATTGTAACTTGCATGACAAGTTTGCTGCAAGTTTGACATGACAAGTTTGCGGCAAACTTGCACGACAAGTGTATTGTAACTTGCATGACAAGTTTGCTGCAAGTTTGACATGACAAGTTAGCTGCAAACTTGCACAAGTGTATTGTAACTTGCATGACAAGTTTGCTGCAAGTTGGAGGTATGGTGACTTCGAAATTTTCGTAGACTTACTACAGTCTTGTATCAAACATGCAGACTTGTCATGCTGAACTTGTTGCGGTTTTTAGGCATGCAAAACAAGATTGCTGCAAGTTTGATGCAAACTAAATTTGCTATCTAAGAATATACAAGGTGTTTCAAAAATGACCGTTATATTTGAAAAATCAATAAAAACTAAACGGACATTGATAGAAATACACAGTTTATTGCAATATGCTTGGGACAATAGTAAATTTTCAGGCACACAAACTTTCAACGTTAGTTACAATGCTCCACAACAGATGGCGCTGCAGTATGAAAAAATCTAAACTACGATATTTTTCAGATATCTACCAGGCTCAGCAATAATATGGCGTATTTTCAGAACGAAATTATCAGAAACCCGTGTAAACATCTTGGGAGGGATGGCTTCACATGCAGAACAAATGTACTGTTCCAGTTATTCAA
>CM063507.1:9000927-9010927 GCA_032207245.1 Pardosa pseudoannulata | reverse complement strand
AAATGCATAGCGGGATGACTGTCACAGCGAATTTCTTTCGAAATTCCCCAACAATTGTTTTAGGAGCGGGATGGGCGTCTGTATCATCAAAAGGTACTTCAGGATTCTAAGAGGGATTAGTCAAAAGCGAGGAAGGTCAGAATTCTTTACTGCTGGAAATGAGATTGTGGTATTCGAATGAAGTTACAAAAGAGAGTGTCACTTGAAGCAAACTGGATTTCAAATTTTTCTATTTTTATTAGAAATCCTTAGTTGTGCTTCTGTTTTGTATCTTTCAGTAGAAGCACACATTAAAAATTAATATTTTTCGAATGAAGTGGAATTTATTCTTTTTAGATATCTGAAGCTTTTCAAAAAGGGTTAAGTTATTGTAAAATCGGACTGATATTTGCACTTAGTTATTTTTACTTTGTTTCTTTACTATCTATTATTAAGAATCTTCGAATTCCCCGACAATCTCTCTTATACACACAAATACATGCATATGTATATACATATATATATATGATATTGTTTTTTGTTATAAAAACGCCAATATTGCGCTTGGCGCCAATTCGGCAGCTTGCCATAAAACCGCCAAAATTAAGAATTGTTTTTTTAATGTTTATATGTTTATTTTTTTATGTGTGTAAACTGAGAGTGTGTTCGGTTCTTCGCTTAGAGAAGGCGACTGAGTATTCGTCTGAGAATAATTTTGATTTAAGAGCTACAGTCCTTCATTTATTTTGTGATAATCATTACCTAATTAAACCACCAAGCCACACACACACACACACCCACACAACATACACCCACCCACATATATATATATATATATATATATATATATATATATATATATATATATATATATATACATAGATTTTTCCTGGGAGAGTATAACTTCTAATTAAAATGTCAGCTATAACATCTTTTTACTTTGAGAATCAAAGAAAGAATATCGGAGTTCGGCTGAAGGAATGAAAACATCCTCGTTTAAATTGGAGGCTGGGAAATATGGTTAATATAAAGAGAAGAATTAAGATCTAGGTTTAGAATGGGAAAAGGGATAATTTTGAATAGGCTTTAGGGTTTAGATTTTGAATATTATTATACACAAGACACACACACACACATATATATATATATATATATATATATATATATATATGTGTGTGTATATTTTTTATAAAATATTTACAGGGAGAAAGCTCACCAGTAAATCATAAAGGGCAAAGAAGCAGTTCATATTGAAGAGAACGCAAAGTTGATTTACACTTTATTCCAGAGCGATAACAACGTACATCCTTCCTACTTAACAACATACAACCAAAAACCACAGAGTTCACTCTGCTAGGACAGAGGTGCAAAAAGCGATGAAAAGATATTTCCCACAGTAAAAAAAACGCGAATTAAATGCAATATCCAAAACGCGTAACCATCCAACATAAATTTATCGACAGAAAGTTTACAGTTTTATGACAGAAAGGAATGTTATGGAAAATACTTTGTTGATTAAATCTAGAGTCTAAATTTTTAAAGGAATTAGAATGTAAAGAGGATTTTTTGAAGAAATATTAAGTTAAATATTTTTTATATTACATGTATATTTTAAATATATATATATATATATATATATATATATATATATATATATGTTGGCAGTATAGATTTCAAGCTTGCATAACATAAAAAGGGTGATAAGAAATTCAATGAGTGCTAAAAAAGCAAAAACAAAAACATTTACACAAAAAGAGACACGGTGCAATAAAAATAAGCTTGGTATGTAAACCCAAGCCTTGATTTGTTTCCTTCAAAATCATTTATTCCAATGTCTACATTTTTATCATTAAATTTATCATAAGTTTATGATATTATGTTTATTTTATCAGAAAGTTTATGATATCCCTGCATGTTATTTTATGAAATCTGATTTGATGATCTACTATTTTTAGTATTTTTAAGTATTTAGTATTTGTAAGTGTAGAGTATAAAAAAATCTGTTTTCTTTATGAATTTCTGTATGCTTCAGAATTAAATTTTAGTACAACAGTTATATATAAGTAAATAAACACGTGTTTGCTTGCAGGCAAAGAAACTACAAAGCATATATAGTGAAACTTAGTTTCTAATTTAATTTGGAATCTAGGGTAAAAATAAAATACATGTAATATTGTAAAAACAGCCAATGTTCTTTTGAACATGAATTTGTTTGCTTTAAAATCATTTTAGTACAAAAGTTTTATATAAATTGAAAGTTTATGATATCACTGTATGTTATTTAAATAAATCTGATTTGATGTTATACTATTTTTAGTATTTTAAAATAATAATAAGTGTAAAGTGTGAAAAAAGCAGTTTGTTCCCTTTAAAATAATTTATTCCCATGTCTATGTTTGTATTATTAAATTGGAAGTTTATTATATTACTGTATGTTATTTAAATAAATCTGATTTATGTTTTATTATTTTAGGTATTTTTAATTAATAATAAGTGTAAATTGTAAAAAAAAACTGTTTTCTTTATGAATTTCTGTATGCTTCAGAATTAAATTTTAATACAAAAATTTTATATAAATTATTAAGCATGTCTATACTTGCAAGAAAAGAAACTACAAAGTATATATAGTGAAACTTAGTTATCAATTTAATTTTAATTTACATGTTATCCATATGAAAACACTGATGTGGATATGATTAATAATTTCCTATTCACAATTTAGTAACTATTTTAAGCCATTGATTTAACTAGTTCCACCCATTTCCTACAATTTGAGTTTTGAAAATATAAATTTCTCCTATGCGTCTGATTTAACATATTTTAAAACTTTAAGTTAAGAATTTTGAGGCTGTAGTTTAGAATTAATATACAAGTTCCTATACTTTGACGTAAAGTGCAAAAATAATAGAACTAAAAGGCATGATTAATCCTCTTTGGAAAGACATGAAATCTAACTTTGCGTAGCTGTCAACTAAATTATTAATTATGAGACAACATAATTATATATTATACAGAAATATAACACATAAATGATCACGCCATTTTTTTGCAATGAGATGATATTTCTTTGGTATTTTAAGGAGAACCGTAAATTTTCCTTAATGCAAGATAAATGAGTTAGTAATTGTAATGCAAGAATAAGTTATATATATTTTCCAGTCATTAAAGCCTTTGAATTTTTCATAAACATCTCTGTAACTTGTTTAATAACGGGTAGTTCTATTAATTCACTTAACTGTTTGAAAGACTTCGGTTTTCTTTTGTTGCCAAGAAAAGAGAAATTACAGACAATATTAAACTGATATCACCACCTTCCACACCAGTTACAACGCAGCAAAAACATTAGAAAGTCGATAATTCCAAAGTTACAATGAACTTCCACAACGGAATAATTCGATTTTCCCTCCCGAATATATTCGAAGTTCTGGAAATAATGTGTAACATGCCGCAAACTTTCTTCACTTCACTTCTCTCGAAGTCGTTATCGAGATATAAAACCCAAAACTAAAGCGCAAAATTATCCCTTCGCGCTATCTTTTCGGCGTTACGGTCACAGATAATTTTTCCGAATTTGCACAATTGTTTCGTCTATTAGTCGACTGTTATCAAAAGGGCTTTCGGGTGTATTAAGGTGAGAATCGTAATCGCCTATTGGGATGGGGGGAAGATCATTTCCGTCTGGTAAACGATCTCGCATGAGAGGAAAAGCAGGAGGGGGTGGTTGGAAATTAGAGCTTTGAACATTTTGCAATTTTATGTGGTGGAAATTCAATAAAGGAATTGGAGGTTATAATTTTCCAAGCGTTATAAACCATTCAATATTGTTAACCTAATAGAAAATTGACCAATATTGTTTTAAAATATAATATTGGTCAATCTCAATACTATCAATCATATATTGCAATTTAACAATAAAATGGTAATTTTTTGGCATAAAATTCACGTTGTATATATATATATATATATATATATATATATATATATATATATATATATATATATATATTGTTTTCCGAAAGCTATAAAAGCTTAATATTAATCATATATTTCAATAAAAGAATCAGTTGTATTTTCCAAGAATTTTAGACCAACAAATGTTTTTGAAATGATAAAAAAGCAACTAATATTGTTTTTTATAATCCATAGTAAAAGCTCAATATTCAAAAGATCAATCTCAAAAATACAATTTAATAAAATAAACACAATTATGTATTTTAACACAAATCTTTTTGAAATGACAAATATAACTAATATTGTTGTTTTATAATCCATATTAAAATCTTAATACTCAATAATACAATTCATAAATAATACAATAATACAATTTATTTAAATAACACAATTATTCGTACTTTAAACCAACAAATCTTTTTGAAATGACAGAAAAGTAACTAATATTGTTTTTTATAATCCAAATTAAAAGCTTAATATTCAAAAAGCTCAACACTCAAAAAATAAAATTTATTTAAATAACACAATTATCTGTACTTTAAACCAGCAAATATTTTTGAAATGACAAAATTAACAAATATTGTTTTTTATAATCCATATTAAAAGCTCAACACTCAAAAAATAAAATTTATTTAAATAACACAATTATCTGTACTTTAAACCAGCAAATATTTTTGAAATGACAAAATTAACAAATATTGTTTTTTATAATCCATATTAAAAGCTCAATAATCAATAATACAATTTATTTAAATAGCACATTTATTTGTACGTTAAAAACAACAAATCTTTTTAAAATGACAGAATATTGTTTTATAATCCATATTAAAATCTTAATACTCAATAATACAATTCATAAATAATACAATAATACAATTTAATAAGAAAATGTATTTAAATAACACAATTATTTCTACTTTAAACCAACAGATCTATTTGAAATGACAGAAAAGTAACTAATATTGTTTTTTATATTCCATATCTAAAGCTCAATACTAAAAAAGTTCAATACTCAATAATACAGTTTATTTAAATAACACAATTATTTGTACTTTAAACGATTAAAAGTTTTTGAAATTTCAAAAAGTAACTAATATTGTTTTTAATAAGTCATAGTAAAAGCTCAATATTCAAAAAGCTCAATACTCTAAAATATAATTTATTTAAATAACACAATTGTTTATACTTTAAACCAACAAATATTTTTTATATGACAGAAAAGTAACTAATATTGCTGTTTATTATAATATTAAAATCTCAATATTCAATAATACAATTCATAAATAATACAATAATACAATTTATATTATAATAATAAAATTCAATAATACAATTTATTTAAATAACACAATTTTTTTTTACTTTAAATCAACAAATCTTTTTGAAATGAAGAGAGTAATAATATTTTTTTTAATATATTAAAGGCTCAATATTCAAAAGTCAATACTCAATAATACAATTTATTTAAATAACACAATTATTTGTACTTTAACAAATCTTTTTGAAATGGTAGAAAAATAACTAATATTGTTTTTATAATCCATATTAAAAGTTCAATATTCAAAAAGCTCAATACTCTAAAATATAATTTATTTAAATAACACAATTGTTTATATTTTAAACCAACAAATATTTTTTATATGACAGAAAAGTAACTAATATTGTTTTTTTTAATATATTAAAAGCTCAATATTCACTCAATACTCAAAAAATACAATTTATTTAAACAACACAATATTTGTACTTTAAATGAAGAAATATTTTGAAATGACAAAGTAACTAATATTGTTTTTTGACATATTAAAAATCAATATTAAAAGATCAATATTAATACACATTTATTTAAATACACAATTAGACTATTTTCGATATTTATAAATCAACAATCTTTTGGCGTGACAGAAATTTATTAATATTTTTAATATATTAAAATTCAATATTATTTATTTCAATAAGAATTAGAGTATTTCATTTAAGGAATATTATAAATCACAATCTTTGAACGACGAATATAATCAATATTATTTTTTAAATATATATAAAAGCTCAAATATTAATTTATATAAAAACATCTATTTAATCAATGATTTATATTTTCCTAGTAAAACATATCAGCTAATCTTGTTATCACAGAAGTGCAATTAATATTGGTTTTCAAAATAGATATTAAAAGTTCAATATTTATAATACAATAAAAGATATACAGGTTATATTTTCGAAGTAATATAAATGAGCCAATCTCGCTGATATGGCAGATATATAATTAATATTATTTTTTTAAAATTATATTAAAAGCTCAGTATTAATCACATATTTCAATAACAGAATGAGAGGCTATATTTTCCGAATAATATAAATAAACTAATCTTTTTGAGAAGACAAATGTAATTAATACTATTTTTGAAATATATATTAAAAGCTAAATATTTAAAGCTTGAAATTAACCACATGTAATAAAATATAATGGATGTTTTTTTTAGTGATATATATCAAGTATTTTGGCGTGGCAGAAGTGCAATTAATAATGGTTTTCAAAATAGATATAAATGCTCGGTATTATATAAATCAATAAAAATTTGAGGTTATATTTTCCGAATATTATCAATAATCTAATTTAGCATGACAAATATAATAAATTGTTCTGATATTTTAATTTATTTTAACACTTAATTTTAAATATATATTTAAGAACAGAGTTGATTATATTTTCCGAATAATATAATCTTTAGCATAAGAAGTGCAATTAATATTGGTTTTCAAAATAGATATTAAAAGCTCAAGCTCATTTTTAATCATACAAAAAAGGTTTATACGTTATACTTTAAGAGTAATATAAATAATCGAATCTTATAGATAAAACGGAGAAATAATTAATATTACTCTTTAAAATAGATATTAAAATCTCAGTATTAATGTTTCCATAATATAATAATATATATTAGATCAATTTAGCAACTTAAAAAAAGATAAAATAGAACAGTATTCTAATTTCATAACTTCTTTTACTATAACAGTACATTGGAGACGTTAATAACAGAAGTAACTGTCTTTTGAGCATTGCTTTATTAAGCAAAATGCCGAGGAAAAGTAATATGGAAAAGGCTTGAGGATGTTTAATAACGCCAAAGAAGAAAACTTAATAAAGAAGTGACTGAGGGATTTTTATAACTGGAAAGAGAAAAGGTGAGTAATATTCCAGCTTTAGTCAAAATATGTAGCTACAAATCATTGCATCGAGGCGTAAAGATGAATAAATATCGTAATGAAATTTCTATAAGGAAATATTTCTCTATGAAAATCTATTAGATCAATTTAGCAACTTAAAAAAAGATAAAGGAAAATTGCATTCTAATTTCGTAACTCCTTTTAATATAACAGTACCTTGGACGAGTTAATAAAGATGTTAGTGTCTTTTGGGCATTGCTTTATTACGCGGAATGCAGAGGAAAAGTAATATGGAAAAGGCTTGAAGATGTTTAACAACGCCAAAGAAGAAAACTTAATAAAGAAGTGACTGAGGGATTTTTATAACTGGAAAGAGAAAAGGTGAGTAATATTCCAGCTTTAGTCAAAATATTTGGTGACAAATCATTGCATCGAGGCATAAAGATGAATAAATATCGTTATGACATTTCTTGAAGGAAATATTTCTCTATGAAAATATATTAGATCAGTTTATCAACTTAAAAAAGATAAAGGAAAATTGTATTCTAATTGTGTAACTCCTTTTAATATTACAGTACCTTGGAAGAGTTAATAAAGATCTTAGTGTCTTTTGGGCACTGCTTTATTACGCGGAATGCAGAGGAAAAGTAATTTGATAAAGAATTGAAGACGTTTAACAGCGCCAAAGAAGAAAATCTAATAAAGAAGTGACTGAGTGATTTTTATAATGGGAATGAGACAAGGTGAATAATATTCCAGCTTTAGTCAAAATATTTGGGGACAAATTATTGCATCGAGGCCTAAAGATGAATAAATATCGTAATGAAATTTATATAAGGAAACCTTTCTCTATGAAATTTTATTAGATCAATTTAGCAACTTAAAAAAAGATAAACTAAAATAGTATTCTAATTTAACAAAAAGTTTTAATATAACAGTACCTTAGAGGCGTTAATAAAGAAGCAAGTGTCTTTTGAGCATTGCTTTATTAAGCCAAATGTTGAGGAAAAGTAATAATAAGAAAGCTTGAAGACATTTCAGAAAGCCGAAGAAGAAAACTTAATAATGAAGTGAATGAATGATTTTTATAACGTGGAAGAGAAATCGTGAGTAATATTCCAGTGTTTATCCAAATATATGGCAACAAATCATTGCATCGAGGCGTAAAAATGATTAAATATCGTATTGACATTTCTTTAAGGAAATATTTCTTTATGGAAATCTATTTGATCAATATAAAAACGGTAAAATAATATAATATTCTAATTTCATAGCTTCTTTTGAGTACCTTGGAGGCTTTAATAAAGAAGTAAATGTGTTTTGGCCATTGTTATTTTAAGTAAAATGCAAAGGAAAAGTAATATGGAAAAGGTTTGAAGATGTTTAACAACGACAAAGGAGAAAACTTGATAAAGAAGTGACTGAGGGATTTTTATAACTGGAAAGAATAAAGGTGAGTAATATGCCAGTTTTAATCAAAATATTTGAATACAAATCATTGCATCGAGGTGTAAAGATGAATAAGTATTGTAAGGAAATTTCTTTAAGGAAATTTTTTCTGTATCAAAATCTATTAGATCAATCTAGATACTTAAAAAAAGATAAAGGAAAATTTTGCTCTAATTTCGTAATTGCTTTTGATATAATAGTACCCCAGAAGAGTTATTAAAGATGTGTCTTTTGTGCATTATTTTATCAAGCAAAATGCTGAGGAAAAAAATTATGGAAAAGGCTTGAAGACATTTAACAAAGCCAAAGAAGAAAACTTAATAAAGAAGTGACTGAGGGATTTTTATTACTGGAAATAGAATAGGTGAGTAATATTCCAGCTTTAGTCAAAATATTTGGCTACAAATGATTGCATCGAAGCGTAAAGATGAATAAATATCGTATTGACATTTCTTTAAGGAAATATTTCTCTATGGAAATCTATTAGATAAATTTAAAAACGGTAAACTGAGATAATATTCCAATTTCACCACTTCTTTTAATATAAAAGTATATTGGAGGCTTTAATAAAGAAGTAAATGTCTTTGGGGCATTGCTTTATTAAGTAAAACGCCAAGGAAAAGTAATATGGGAAAGGTTTGAAGACGTTTAACAACGTCAAAGAAGAAAACTTAATAAAGAAGTGACTGAGGGATTTTTATAACTGGAAAAAAGGTAAATATTCCAGCTTTAGACAAAATATGTAGCTACAAATCATTGCATCGAGGCGTAAAGATGAATAAATATCGAAATGAAATTTCTATAAGGAAATATTTCTCTATGAAAATCTATTAAATCAATTTAGCAACTTAAAAAAAGATAAAGGAAAATTGTATTCTAATTTCGTAACTCCTTTTAATATAACAATACCTTGGAAGAGTTAATAAAGCTGTTAGTGTCTTTTGGGCATTGTTTTATTAAGTGAAATGCTGAGGAAAAGTAATATGGAATAGGTTTGAAGATGTTTAACAACGGAAAAGAAGAAAAAGTAATAAAGAAGAGATTGAGGGATTTTTATTACTGGAAAGAGAATAGGTGAGTAATATTCCAGCTTTAGTCAAAATATTTGGAGACAAATCATTGCATCGAGGCGTAAAGATGAATAAATATCGTATGACATTTCTTGAAGGAAATCTTTATGGAAATCTATTAGATCAATTTAGCAACTTAAAAAAAGATAAAGGAAAATTGTATTCTAATTTCGTAACTCCTTTTAATATAACAATACCTTGGAAGAGTTAATAAAGCTGTTAGTGTCTTTTGGGCATTGTTTTATTAAGTGAAATGCTGAGGAAAAGATTTGAAGATGTTTAACAACCTCGAAGAAGAAAAAGTAATAAAGAAGGGACCAGGGGATTTTTATAACTGGAAAGAGAAGAGGTGAGTAATATTCCAGCTTTAGTCAAAATATTTGGTG
>CM063507.1:8985927-8993427 GCA_032207245.1 Pardosa pseudoannulata | reverse complement strand
GGTGCTACAGGTATAACTTATATACTGTCTGTAAAACACAATGAATGGTAAAATTTGGACTGTTCTGTTAGAATTCATTTCTTTTTTGTCTAACAAAACAAATATGTTTTTCAGCGAATTATTTCTATAAATATAATACATCACCAAAATTACTTTACCTCATTAAAACATTTCCCTTTATATTGATGAAATACTTCTTTTATATTTCCATGAAAACAAAATCTTACAATATATAAATTTAAAAATTAACCGTCTGCAAAATCGTATGGACAGTTAATCAGTTAAAAAAACAAAAGCGTTTAAGCACATATGTCCCCGCTCTAATACAACGCTTAATAAACCTTACCTTCGGATGATTCTGAATGCCAAGTGCAGGAGAAATAGCTACACTTGCCTCAGTGCCATAGTATGCTTCTCCAGTAGCCCATACATATAAAGCGTTATTTTCTATTAGTGCACAGTGCGTACACATAAACAGTTTTTATGTTTGTTTGCTTTTGAACACGGTACGTGGTGCAGCACCTAGTACCGCACGCACTGCGAGATTACAAGCAAGCAAATCAACATAATATTTGAAACTATTATGAATAATATTTATTATATACCATATAAAGATAGGTAGACATAGGTGTAGAAAATTATTATCTCTCATAATTTTGGTAGGGTGTGCAGTGCACACCCTGCACATATGGACCACACGCCACTGATGTATATATATATATATATATATATATATATATATATATATGTATATATATACATATATATATATATATATATATATATATATATATATATATATACATATATATATATATACATATATATATATATATATATATATATATATATATATATATATATATACATATATATATATATATATATATATACATATATATATATATATATATATATATATACTATATATATATATATATATATATATATATATATATATATATATATATATATATATATATTATATATATATATATATATATATATATATATATATATATATATATATATATATATATATATATAAATATATACTGCACATTTTACAATCCTATATAATAATAGCCTGAGTTATCTGTCCGTCTGTCCTAGAATTTATGAAGCGGTTGTTTCTCGAATAGACAGAGGCATCCATATTGGATTTTTAAAAAGTTAGGGTTAGCAACATTCGAAATCCAGAACTTCCCCTCTTTTCTAACATTTAATGTCATTATTTCAAGCCCTATTTTCCCCAGTAAAGAAAAATTAAATTTATCAATTTATCTTATAATAAGCAGGTAATTTTAACAATATTTTCTACCATTATGACGTCATTCCTTTAACCATCTCATTGACTCATTTCTTATTTTAAATTATTTAAATATCGACTGCATTATTTTCATACGTTTTATTACTGAACTTAGGTATGACGTAAAAACTTTTCTTTTACATTTGGCTTAAATAATAGATTAGGTACGTATGTGATAATTTCAAATGTAATCATCGATTATTTTTTTATTGCAATGAAAAAATTATCACATGTATTAATAACAATTTCTATATACTTTCAGGATGAAGTGGAAATGATAAATTCGTTCCATCGCTTACATTAATTTCTGTGGCAAAAAGATTTGGAAGAACTTAACGACAATTTCGACTTAGCTAAGAAAACTTTGAATTATCTTTCTAAATTAATTCAACGTGATTCACAGTATCGGGAGACTTTAGAGGAGTATGATGATAAACAAATTTCTGAGCGTGTAACAGATAATTCTCAGTGCAAAAATAAACCATGTTTTTGCCTGCCTCATAGGATACTTTACAATTCTGTAAAATTATACTGATCCCATCATATGACGGGCTAGATACTAGTATATAATATTTATGTATCGTTGCGAATAATTTTCCTGGAATTGAGAACTTTAATGGCAAAAAAAAAAAATAAAATTTAACCAATTATGAAGGAAGTATGAAGATAAACAAATTTCTGATCGTGTACAGATACGTTTTATACGATTTATCATTGAACTCAGATATGACGTAAATACTTTTCTTTTATATTTGGTTTAAATAATAGTTTGGGTACCTATGTGATAATTTTAAATGTAATCATGGATTATTTTTTATCGGAAGATATTCTAAACTAAAAAACAAACCATTTTTTTTACCTGCCTCATAGGATACTTTACACTTCTGGAAATTTTAAAATTATACTGATCCCATCATATGACGTTCTAGATACTAGTATATAATATTTATGTATCGTTGCGAATAATTTCCTGGAATTGAGAACTATAATGGCAAAAAAAACAAATAAAATTTAACCAATTATGAAGGAGTATGAAGATAATAAATTTCTGATCGTGTACAGATACGTTTTATACGATTTATCATTGAACTCAGATATGACGTAAATACTTTTCTTTTATATTTGGTTTAAATAATAGTTTGGGTACCTATGTGATAATTTTAAATGTAATCATGGATTATTTTTTATCGGAAGATATTCTAAACTAAAAAACAAACCATTTTTTTTACCTGCCTCATAGGATACTTTACACTTCTGGAAATTTTAAAATTATACTGATCCCATCATATGACGGGCTAGATACTAGTATATAATATTTATGTATCGTTGCGAATAATTTTCCTGGAATTGAGAACTATAATGGCAAAAAAAAAAAAAAACAAATAAAATTTAACCAATTATGAAGGAGTATGAAGATAAACAAATTTCGGATCGTGTACAGATACGTTTTTATACGATTTATCATTGAACTCAGATATGACGTAAATACATTTCTTTTATATTTGGTTTAAATAATAGTTTGGTTACCTATGTGATAATTTTAAATTTAATCATCGATTATTTTTTTTATCGGAAGATAATTCTAAACTAAAAAACAAACCATTTTTTTTACCTGCCTCATAGGATACTTTACACTTCTGGAAATTTTAAAATTATACTGATCCCATCATATGACGGGCTAGATACTAGTATATAATATTTATGTATCGTTTTGCGAATAAATTTAATGGAATTGAGAAATATAATGGCAAAAAAAAAACAAATAAAATTTAACCAATTATGAAGGAGTATGAAGATAAACAAATTTCGGATCGTGTACAGATACGTTTTATACGATTTTATCATTGAACTCAGATATGACGTAAATACTTTATTTTATAAATTTGGTTTAAATAATAGTTTGGGTACCTATGTGATAATTTTAAATGTAATCATGGATTATTTTGTATCGGAAGATATTCTAAACTAAAAAACAAACCATTTTTTTTACCTGCCTCATAGGATACTTTACACTTCTGGAAATTTTAAAATTATACTGATCCCATCATATGACGGGGCTAGATACTAGTATATAATATTTATGTATCGTTGCGAATAAATTTAATGGAATTGAGAAATATAATGGCAAAAAAACAAAATAAAATTTAACCAATTATGAAGGAGTATGAAGATAAACAAATTTCGGATCGTGTACAGATACGTTTTTATACGATTTTATCATTGAACTCAGATATGACGTAAATACTTTTATTTTATATTTGGTTTAAATAATAGTTTGGTACCTATGTGATAATTTTAAATGTAATCATGGATTATTTTGTATCGGAAGATAATTCTAAACTAAAAAACAAACCATTTTTTTTTACCTGCCTCATAGGATAATTTACAATTCTGGAAATTTTAAAATTATACTGATCCCATCATATGACGGGGCTAGATACTAGTATATAATATTTATGTATCGTTGCGAATAAATTTAATGGAATTGAGAAATATAATGGCAAAAAAACAAATAAAATTTAACCAATTATGAAGGAGTATGAAGATAAACAAATTTTCGGATCGTGTACAGATACGTTTTATACGATTTATCATTGAACTCAGATATGACGTAAATACTTTATTTTATATTTGGTTTAAATAATAGTTTGGGTACCTATGTGATAATTTTAAATGTAATCATGGATTATTTTTGTATCGGAAGATATTCTAAACTAAAAAACAAACCATTTTTTTTACCTGCCTCATAGGATACTTTACACTTCTGGAAATTTTAAAATTATACTGATCCCATCATATGACGGGGCTAGATACTAGTATATAATATTTATGTATCGTTGCGAATAAATTTAATGGAATTGAGAAATATAATGGCAAAAAAAAACAAATAAAATTTAACCAATTATGAAGGAGTATGAAGATAAACAAATTTCGGATCGTGTACAGATACGTTTTATACGATTTATCATTGAACTCAGATATGACGTAAATACTTTTATTTTATATTTGGTTTAAATAATAGTTTTGGGTACCTATGTGATAATTTTAAATGTAATCATGGATTATTTTTTATCGGAAGATAATTCTAAACTAAAAACAAACCATTTTTTTTTACCTGCCTCATAGGGTACTTTACACTTCTGGAAATTTTAAAATTATACTGATCCCATCATATGACGGGGCTAGATACTAGTATATAATATTTATGTATCGTTGCGAATAAATTTAATGGAATTGAGAAATATAATGGCAAAAAAACAAATAAAATTTAACCAATTATGAAGGAGTATGAAGATAAACAAATTTCTGATCGTGTACAGATACGTTTTATACGATTTTTCATTGAACTCAGATATGACGTAAAAATTTTTATTTTATATTTGGTTTAAATAATAGTTTGGGTTACCTATGTGATAATTTTAAATGTAATCATGGATTATTTTGTATCGAAGATAATTCTTAAACTAAAAAGCAGACCATTTTTTTTTACCTGCCTCATAGGATACTTTACAATTCTGGAAATTTTAAAAATACTGATCCCATCATATGACGGGGCTAGATACTAGTATATAATATTTATGTATCGTTGCGAATAAATTTAATGGAATTGAGAAATATAATGGCAAAAAAAAAAATAAAATTTAACCAATTATGAAGGAGTATGAAGATAAACAAATTTCGGATCGTGTACAGATACGTTTTTATACGATTTATCATTGAACTCAGATATGACGTAAATACTTTTATTTTATAATTTGGTTTAAATAATAGTTTGGGTACCTATGTGATAATTTTAAATGTAATCATGGATTATTTTGTATCGGAAGATATTCTAAACTAAAAAACAAACCATTTTTTTTACCTGCCTCATAGGATAAATTTACAATTCTGGAAATTTTAAAATTATACTGATCCCATCATATGACGGGGCTAGATACTAGTATATAATATTTATGTATCGTTGCGAATAAATTTAATGGAATTGAGAAATATAATGGCAAAAAAACAAATAAAATTTAACCAATTATGAAGGAGTATGAAGATAAAACAAATTTCGGATCGTGTACAGATACGTTTTATACGATTTATCATTGAACTCAGATATGACGTAAATACATTTTATTTATATTTGGTTTAAATAATAGTTTGGGTACCTATGTGATAATTTTAAATGTAATCATGGATTATTTTGTATCGGAAGATATTCTAAACTAAAAAACAAACCATTTTTTTTTACCTGCCTCATAGGATACTTTACACTTCTGGAAATTTTAAAATTATACTGATCCCATCATATGACGGGGCTAGATACTAGTATATAATATTTATGTATCGTTGCGAATAAATTTAATGGAATTGAGAATATAATGGCAAAAAAACAAATAAAATTTAACCAATTATGAAGGAGTATGAAGATAAACAAATTTCTGATCGTGTACAGATACGTTTTTTATACGATTTATCATTGAACTCAGATATGACGTAAATACTTTTATTTTATATTTGGTTTAAATAATAGTTTGGGTTACCTATGTGATAATTTTAAATGTAATCATGGATTATTTTGTATCGGAAGATAATTCTAAACTAAAAAACAAACCATTTTTTTTACCTGCCTCATAGGATAATTTACACTTCTGGAAATTTTTAAAATTATAACTGAATCCCATCATATGACGGGCTAGATACTAGTATATAATATTTATGTATCGTTGCGAATAAATTTCCTGGAATTGAGAACTATAATGGCAAAAAAAAACAAATAAAATTTAACCAATTATGAAGGAGTATGAAGATAAACAAATTTCTGATCGTGTACAGATACGTTTTATACGATTTATCATTGAACTCAGATATGACGTAAATACTTTTATTTTATATTTGGTTTAAATAAAAAGTTTGGGTTACCTATGTGATAATTTTAAATGTAATCATGGATTATTTTTTATCGGAAGGATATTCTAAACTAAAAAAACAAACCATTTTTTTTACCTGCCTCATAGGATACTTTACAACTTCTGGAAATTTTAAAATTATACTGATCCCATCATATGACGGGGCTAGATACTAGTATATAATATTTATGTATCGTTGCGAATAAATTTAATGGAATTGAGAAATATAATGGCAAAAAAAACAAATAAAATTTAACCAATTATGAAGGAGTATGAAGATAAACAAATTTCGGATCGTGTACAGATACGTTTTATACGATTTATCATTGAACTCAGATATGACGTAAATACATCTCTTTTATATTTGGTTTAAATAATAGTTTGGGTACCTATGTGATAATTTTAAATGTAATCATGGATTATTTTGTATCGGAAGGATATTCTAAACTAAAAAACAAACCATTTTTTTTACCTGCCTCATAGGATACTTTACACTTCTGGAAATTTTAAAATTATACTGATCCCATCATATGACGGGCTAGATACTAGTATATAATATTTATGTATCGTTGCGAATAAATTAATGGAATTGAGAAATATAATGGCAAAAAAACAAATAAAATTTAACCAATTATGAAGGAGTATGAAGATAAACAAATTTCGGATCGTGTACAGATACGTTTTATACGATTTATCATTGAACTCAGATATGACGTAAATACTTTTATTTTATATTTGGTTTAAATAATAGTTTGGGTACCTATGTGATAATTTTAAATGTAATCATGGATTATTTTGTATCGGAAGGATATTCTAAACTAAAAACAAACCATTTTTTTTACCTGCCCATAGGATAATTTACAATTCTGGAAATTTTAAATTATACTGATCCCATCATATGACGGGGCTAGATACTAGTATATAATATTTATGTATCGTTGCGAATAAATTTAATGGAATTGAGAAATATAATGGCAAAAAAAACAAATAAAATTTAACCAATTATGAAGGAGTATGAAGATAAACAAATTTCGGATCGTGTACAGATACGTTTTATACGATTTATCATTGAACTCAGATATGACGTAAATACTTTTCTTTTATATTTGGTTTAAATAATAGTTTGGGTACCTATGTGATAATTTTAAATGTAATCATGGATTATTTTGTATCGGAAGATATTCTAAACTAAAAAAATAAACCATTTTTTTTACCTGGCACATAGGGTATTTTACAATACTGGAAAATTAAAAATTTTACTGATCCCATCATATGACGGGCTAGATACTAGTATAT
>CM063507.1:8968427-8978427 GCA_032207245.1 Pardosa pseudoannulata | reverse complement strand
ATATGACTTTATTTTTAGGTAAGCATTTTTATTAAAAGAGTCCTGTACAAGACCTATCACTAAATCTCCTACATCACTCCAATAATATCTTTCACTTGAAACAGTAAGATAGCCAAAATATATCAAAAACCCTATAAATATCTTTATATCTTCTTTAGTGATAATTAAATCATGGTCGTTTTTTGACATTTTTAGCATAGAAAATAGTCTCATCCACAGTTACGTTATATACTTCATCAGAAAAAAGTTTTTCAAAGCAATGATGCAAGATGCATTTGCAAGATCATTTTCCATTGACAAAATATTATTCTTATACGTTTCCCCTAATTCCGACCATTTGGTATTATTCGGGTTTTTTTTCCAAACAATTTTTGGCTTTTCTGTTTTTAATATTTTAGGCTTCTTCTCAAACGTTGAAGGTAAATCTATTTAATCACACTCATATTTTGATATTACTTCTATTTTACCAACAATATCATTTACAAATGGAGCATGTAACTTATCATCTATTTTCTCTTCATCTGTCAGTTCACCTACATCAGTGGATATGGCAATAATATCCTCTTTAATTTGTTCAGAAAACAGATAATCAACTGCATCCTGAAAGCTATTAAATACTTTTCAACTCATATTTTCATCTAAAGGTGAAAAAACGTAATATTACCAGGGTCAGGAAAAAAAAAACGCCCGAACGCCCAGTGATCTATTTCTAGATCAGCAGTATTTTGACACTAATTTTTACTATTTATATTTGTTTTAAGATAACATCGGTTTATATTCTGATAGCTATATCTATGAAGATATTAAATCGCCGAAAAAAATTTAACTTTCGCTTATTACTTAGCTGTTTTCAGTGTTTATGCTAAGAAACGTAGAAAAACGGCGGAACGAAAGGGCGATACAAACTTTCTCTTATCGCTTTAGATCAATGATATAAACAAAACAAGAAAACCACTTGTTGGTAAACAGGTGCATGCCTTATCTTGCCCCCTGTGCAGTATAGTATGTGTGGGGTGGGTTTAAGGTCATCTAAAAGCGAGTTTACCAAGCTATGTTTAACAATCTAAAAATAGATCACTGGGCGCTAATGGGTTAACCTTTTGCGAGCGACGACCAAAACCCGTGTGTGGTTTAGTGTCGTGGGAAAATTATGAGGCAACAATTATTTGATTATAGAAAGTAACCTTTGATTACAGACATCAGACAAAGTGTGGCGTTCCAGATGACTGTTACTGCTGAACGTTACAGATTTTCCTGTTAGAGTTATTGCATCCTCATTAAAATGCCAGCAATATCATTTTAGCTTTGAGAATGAAAGAAAGAATTTCGGGGTTCGGCTGAAGAAATGAAAACATCCTCGTTTAAATTGGATGGCTGGGGTATATGGTTAATATTAAGAGGAGAAATTAAAATTTAGATTAATGAATCTTGAAAAGGTACGATTTTAGATAGACTTTTGGGGCTTAAATATTGATATTATTACACACACACACACACACACACACACACACACACATATATATATATATATATATATATATATATATATATACATATACATACATATAATTTTATACATATATGTGTGTGTATCCATATATGTAACAAATTCTATATGAAGTTTAACTTAAAGTAAGCCTAAAATATTTATGACCTTCCCATTAACAGGAATGCATCTAGAGGCTGAATCCATCAAAGATCTAAAATTGAATGACTCATCTGCCTTGTTATATAACAAAGCCTTAGCTGTGGGCAACAAAGCTATGCTCTTATTATTAAATGAAGCACTAGAATTAATTTTAGACTCTACAGATGTCAATTCAGGAGAAAGTTTCTCATTTTAATCACAATTCTTTTCATAGGAAGATTCAGGCTTTTACATTTAGCATTATGAATATTATTTCACTTCAAAGTTTCAAGAAGAAGGGTATTGTGCTCGCCTTTACAATTTAAGCATTTTAAATGACTGTTGGTGCATTGTCTCAGTTTATGATTATTGTAACACAGAAAACAAAAAATTATTCCATTTAATAAAATACTTTCTAGTAGTAACATCCAAATTCCTAAATTTTACACTTTTATATAATTTGTGCATTCCTTGACATTTTATGCATTTTCTAAATATTTTAGTATTCGAATTATTCTTAGCACTTACAAAATTTGCACTTTTAGGAACCTTTATATCACTCTCATTATCAATAATATGTTCCAATGGGAAAGATTTAGCATTTAAGCAATCAAAAAAAATTTAAAGAGGGAAATTGGTTTTATGCACTTTTTATAGACCAAAGCCTTCTGTGATCAGGATCCAAATTTTTGGAATATTATATGTATTAACCATAGATCTCTGCTGGTAGCATTATCCGAACAATGGCCAATTGGTTAAGATGTTGGACTTTGGAACCCTAGGGGTTCCCACTTGACTTGGGTCCACTTGACTTGGGACTTGATTTGGGTTCGAATCCCACTATAACATGGATGTTCGTAGCCGTTCGGATTCGGCTTTACGCTGAAGCTCCCGGTCTCATTAGCCCTCGTGTTGCTAAAAGTAGACCGTAGCACTCCAAACCTAACCTGCTGGTAGCATTTTCACTAACAGCCTTTAAACCTCTAATCACTTCATCACAAGTGTTTACTAAATTTCGAATACTAGCCCAATTTAGATTACCGATAGACTTTTAATCTAAAAACAATTTAATTAAAGAAGTAACAATTTGCTTTTCCCAAACCATATCTGTTTAATAATTTTTTCCACTCCTTATTATAAGATTCATTTGACAGAGTTATGTATTTTATTGTTGATACTGGTTTGTCTGACAGTAAGCCTTTAAGATATTGAAACTTTTGAATGATACTTAAAAAAGTGTTTAAATGATCAGTGGATACAAAAGTGTCTTTAAAGTTTGTCCATTCTGAAAATTAAAAAAAAAAAAGACTAGTATGCTTAAGTTTGGTAACAGAACGATTTTGAATAGCATTTTGGGAATTTTATTAAGAAGTCTGCATGGAAGTAAGTGTAACTTCCAATGAATTAAAAGTACCTAATTTATTTTGTTATTGTGATTTTAAGTTGAAATATCTATCTCCAGTCGGACAAGATAAAGTCTAATTAAAAAAAAATCTTTGAGTAACTCATTTATTACAATTTCATTTTTTGTTTTAACATTATCAAAATTATTCTCCAGCTTGGTAGCAAAACTTTTAACACGACCTCTTTCAACAATAATTTGATATATTACTCTTTTTATCTTCATCTATGATTATAATTAATTTAAATTAATAACCGCAAAAGAATAAATTTAAAATCAAATCGAAAACAAAATATAAGCAATCTGTTTTATATTACAGTAAATATTTTTCTTAAAACTAAAAATTTCCACCAAAAAATTTTCAAAATTTTTATTAAAAGTAAATATGTGTTATTCCAGTACTATTTCATATCTATTTTACTAGAATAGCATTTCAAGACCATATTTACTTTATATATCTTCCTTCTCGAATATCACAAACATATTAAAAATTCTTCTAAATTAATGTCTGTATATTCATAATACTTAAAATAGAATTTCAACATTTAAGAAAAATTCACAGAACTTACTTCACTCTCCAGGTGCCTTCAAAAAGCCATGTAGGCTTTCCAAACCCCAATTTAAATTCCTGTTTTTTTTAATCAATAATCCTAAATGAATATTTTTAATTCCTTTATTTAATGACGAATGCACAGCAATTACATGTAATTTCAGTTTCCAACCAACACAGGTTGATGAAAAATTCACACAAGTACAAAAAAGAAATAAAAAGAGACACTTTAATGTGTATACAACTTAAAAAAAATAATTTCAATCCTAAGCTAAACTTTTTGCACAAAAACCAAGAAGAATAGAGCACAAATAGATTGGTGATTCCATCTGCTGAACAAAATAGCAACCACAAACAATGAACAACTACGGGTAATTATACACTGAACACACACACACACACACATATATAAATACATGTATATATGTCAGGTTTGAAAACATAAAATTAATAATTTAGAGGTTTAAAGTCAGAAAACGCAGCGTACTTTTTAATGCAGGTGCATGAATGTTTAATAACCCATTATAAAAGCACTTGACGCGTAAGGATTGAGGAGAATGTCTTGAGATAGGGTTGCTAATGAATCAATTCTGAGCAAGGCCTCTTTTGTTAGCCTATGCCCCGCAAACTGACCGACGCCATGTTTAATGGTTGGGTGTGAAACTTTGCAATAATTCTGAATAAAGACATTATAGCAAAATAGCTTTATATCAGACTTATTATATGGATGCAGGCTTGACATATACATGGTGTTTCAAAAATGACCGGTATATTTGGAAAATCAATAAAAACTAAAAGGGCAGCCATAAAAATACACCTTTTATTGGAATATGCTTGGGACAACAGTAAATTTTCAGGCAGACAAACTTTCAAAATTAGTTACAATATTTCACAACAGATGGCGTTGCAAACTGAAAAAATGTACCATGTTTTCAACATATCTACCATGCGCAGCAATAATATAGCGTAGTCTCTTAACGAAATTATCAGAAACCCGTGTAAACGTCTGAGGGTAGGCAATCTTCTGTTCTACGGAATAAACCATTTTTTCACAGAAAACTTGCAATCTGTGAACAGCATACTCTGACAGCAGAAAGACCACTTACAGATTCGCAAACTCAAAGACTGCGTTTTTTCTATATCTTTAAAATACCCTGCAGCGCCATCTGTTGTTGAAAATTGTAACTATTTTCAAATGTTTGTCTGCCGGAAAATTTACTGTTGTCCCAAGCATATTGCATCAAACGGTGTATTTCTGTTACTACCTGTTTAGTTTTTATTGGATTTTCAAATATACCGGTCATTTTTGAAACACCCTGTATGTACTTTTGTATGTACATATACAATTAAAAAAAATCAGATACATTAAAAAAATCAGAAAAGAATACATTAAAAAAATCAGATAAGAATTTTTCTCTGTTATTCCAATATGCGAATAACCAAAGAGGCAGAGAAAAATCAATGGCAGTACATAATGAAATATTACACATGAAACACAAAGGCTAGTAACGGATCATTGAATTCAGATACAATCAAATTATCCCTCTTTCGATTATGCTCTTAAGATTATTCTGTTGCTTTCGAGTTACTCTTTGTGGTGATTGCTTCATCGCTTGGTCGATTACCGTTTCCGTAATGAGGACGAGACAGAGGGAATGAAATTGAAGGTAAGGAAATTGAATTTTCCCCACGAATGTCTTTTGTTTTGTGATTAAGACATCTGATTTAATGAAGACATTATGGTAATTGTCGGAGTTCCTGGTTAATACCTACGCTCAAGATAGACATGTGTGCCAGTAAGTCGTACTAACGATTGAATTTTAGACGCTACAGATTAAGTAATTCGATTAAGGTTAATGCGCCAGGTTGAGATTAAAATTTATTTCAATTATAGTTAAGGGTAAAAGGAACGTTATATTATATTGTTTTAAGTTTTCATTTTTAACTATATTTTTTATAATGAGAATATTTAATGTTGTTGTATGAAAAATATATAAAAAAGTGTTAAAGAAAGAAATTGTTGGAGTTAATAACTTCTGACAGCTTTAAATCTGCTCAAGGTAGGCATCTGTACTTTGTACTAATGATTGTAATTTTAAAAGCATTAGATTGAGTGATCCGATTAAGGTTAATAAGCCAGGTTGAGATTAAAATTTTTTTCAATTGTAGTTTCAAGGGTACAAGGAACGTTGAACTATATATTTTTAAAGTTTTCCTTTTTAACGATATTTTTTATGAGAATATTCAATGTTGTTAAGTGAATAATATATAAAAAAATTGTTAAAGACAGAAATTGTTGGAGTTAATACTTTCTGGCAGCATTAAATCTGCTCAAGATAGACATGCGTACGTTGTACTAACGATTGAATTTTAGACACGATTAAGTAATTCGATTAAGGTTTATACGCCAGGTTGAGATTAAAATTTATTTCAATTATAGTTTCAAGGGTACAAGAAACGTTGAATTATACTTAAGTTTTCATTTTTAACGACATTTTTTATAATGAGAATATTTAATGTTGTTAAACGAAAAATATTTAAAAATTTTTAAAGAAAGAAATTGTTGGAGTTAATACCTTCTGGCAGCTTTAAATCTGCTCAAGATAGGCATCTGTACGCTGTACTAATGATTGTAATTTTAGACGTATTAGATTAAGTGATCAGATTAAGGTTGATAAGCCAGGTTCAGATTAAAATTTATTTCAATTATAATTTTAAGGGTACAAGGAACGTTGAACAATATTTTTTTAAAGTTTTCTTTTTAACGATATTTTTTATAATGAGAATATTCAATGTTGTTAAGTGAGTAATATATAAAGAAATTGTTAAAGACAGAAATTGTTGTAGTTGATACCTTCTGGCAGCATTAAATCTGCTCAAGATAGACATGCGTACGTTGTACTAATGATTGTAATTTTATACTTGATAGAATAAATGGTCCGATTTAAGTTGATACTCCAGGTTGAGATGAAAATTTATTTCAATTATAGTTAAGGGTACAAAGAACGTTGAATTATGTTTTTTTAAGTTTTCATTTTTAACGATATTTTTATAATGAGAATATTTAATGTTGTTAAATGAAAATTATATAAACAAACTGTTATAGAAAGACATTGTTGGAATTAATACCTCCTGAGAGCAGTAGATTTTCTCCAGTTAGACATGTGTACCAGTAAGTCGTACTAACGATTGAATTTTAGACTCGATACATTAAGTAATTCGATTAAGGTTGATACGCCAGGTTCAGAATAAAATTTATTTCAATTATAGTTTTAAGGGTACAAAGAACGTTGAATTATATTTTTTTAAGTTTTCATTTTTAACGATATTTTTATAATGAGAATATGAGACAGCAATAGATTTGCTCAAAATATACATGTGTACCAGTAAATCGTACTAACGATTGACTTTTAGACGCGATATTTTAAGTAATTAAATTAAGGTTGATACTCCAGTTTGAGATTAAAATTTATTTCAATTATAGTTAAGGGTATAAGAAACGTTGATTTATATATTTTAAAGTTTTCATTTTTAACGATATTTTTATAATGAGAATATTTGATGTTGTTAAATGAAAAATATATAAACAAATTGTTAAAGAAAGAAGAGTAGGTTAAAGAAAGAAATTGGTGGAGTTAATACCTCCTGACAGCAGTAGATTTTCTCCAGATAGACATGTGTACCAGTAAGTCGTACTAACGATTGAATTTTAGACGCGAGAGATTAAGTAATTCGATTAAGGTTGATACGCCAGGTTGAGATTAAAATTTATTTCAATTATAGTTAAGGGTATAAGGAACGTTGAATTATATATTTTTTAAATTTCATTTTTAACGATATTTTTATAATGAGAATATTTAATGTTGTTAAATGAAAATTATATAAACAAATTGTTAAAGAAAGAAATTGGTGGAGTTAATACCTCCTGACAGCAATAGATTTGCTCAAGATAGACATGTGTACCAGTAAGCCTTACTAAGGATTGAATTTTAAAAGCTATAGATTAAGTAATTCGATTAAGGTTGATACTCCAGGTTGAGATTAAAATTTATTTCAGTTATACTTAAGGGTATAAGAAATGTTGATTTATATTTTTAAAAATTTCAATTTTAACGATAGTTTTATAATGAGAATAATATTTAACGTTATAAAATGGAAAATATTATATAAAAGCCAGTACCAAATCCTTGAATTTAGATAAATCAAATTAATTATCTGTTTATTAACGCTGAAATATACATTAAATAATATTATTAAATGTATTAGAAAGATATATATTTCTCATGCATTTTCGTAATTAGATAATTAATTCTCTGTCTACTAACTCTCAAATGTGCTCTTAAATTATATTCTTAGATGTATTAGAATAATATATTGTTTATACATTTTCGTAATTAGAAATTTATGTCTACTGCTGTGGAGATAATGACGGGTTAATAACTTTGTATTCTGAAATAAAATAAAAAAGCAAATAAAATCTTTTTGAAATGGAGATGTACTCAATTAATTCAATATCCGAATTTCTAATAAAAGAGGAAGATAGAAATCAGTGGCTGTACATAATGAAATATCACATATCAAACACAAAAGCTAGTAACAGATCATTGAATTTAGATGCAATCAAATTATCCCCTTATCTATTTACTCTTAAGATTATTGTACTGCGTTCTAGTTACTCTTTGTGATGATTTCTCTCTTTTGGGGTCGATTGCCGTTACCGTAATGAGAATGAGACAAGGGGAAGGAATTTGAGTAGGGGAAATTGATTTTTCCCTACGATTCCCTTTGGTTTTGTGATTATGACATATTCTGTAATGAAGGAATTGTTGAAATAGTTCGAGGAAATTCCCTGTGTTTAAGAGATAAACCTATTACAGCTATGCCTATTTATACATGTGTTTTAATCGTGAGTACGGATGTAATTTGAAACCCAGTAATTTTGGGGTAGCGCTTCGGGCTCCCACGATACAGGTCCGAGGTTCGATCCTCAGACTGGGAAAGGTTTAGTCAGCCTTTCATACCTTCAGTGGGTAGACAAACTGATGATCAAGCATGCTTAAGAACTAAACACTAGTGGTTATGCGTAAGGTTGTCCACCTAACCGGAACATATGTTTCGCACCCCAGGGTCCTTGGTCTCGGAAACAGTGATTGGCACAGTAGGCCCTGGCCCCCTAGGGGCTGTTGCGCAGAGGAGTTATGGATGTAATTTTAGGCAGTGATACATGTTGTGAATCAATTAAGGTTAAGTTCTGGAGGTAAACTTGGTAATTATTCAAAATCATTACTTTCGGCCTGAGTTATTAATAAGATATTTTGATTAAGGAATACTGTATAACAAAAAAAAATTGCAACAATTATTGTGTATTGATGAATATAAAATCCAAATAATTGCTGGTTATATCACATATTAGCTAACGAAACTTCGGAGCCCCCGAAGATTGTTAAAATTGGTAATAGTTAAGTTTGGATAGTGAGAATAAAAAAGAAGGATATGATGAGATAACTAGATAGATCGTACAGTAGTTTACACATATGGGAAACGTCCCGGCAAATTACTTAACTATGATGAACACATAGAAAGTATGTTTCCCTATTTAAAAGAAGAAAAGAACTCACACTTTCACGGAAATATTTATTGGCAACATGTACAACATAGTACAGCATATTTTTCAACATAGCCACCAATTGAATTAATAGCTGATTCCTGTGGCCCTTTCATACTCTCGTTCTAAATTATATGCTAGAAAAAAAGCACATTTTTGCAATTTGTGGTAACACGCATGCTTTACGATGTGTACTTACTAGGCGCATCTAGAAAGTAAGTTTCCGTATTTAAAGTAAAAAAAGAACTCACATTTTCACAGAAATAGTTATTGGCAACAAGTACAGCAATATTTCAGCTATTTTTCAACATAGTCAGAATTGAGACACTTGTCGTATTGTGGGATCCACTTTTGTATACCTCTGTCGTAGAACTCTGCCGCCTGTGAATGGAACCAGTCATCTTGTCCCAGAACACCGTGCACATCCCTTTACGTACCAACAGCGTCTGTTTGAATTTTGTCCTGACCGAAGATCCACTATGATGCCAATGCATTGACTACTGCTTGGTTTCCTGGGTAAAGTGCGAAATCCAAGTCTCATTGCCCATGACGATCCTGTAGAGAAAATCGTCCCCGTCTTCGTGATACCGTAGCAGAAATGGATTTTGTGTTCGGGTGTCAGTTTCGACTCATGCACCTGACAGAGATGACAATGAATTTCAATTAGCGCAATACTTCGTGCATTCAAGATCACCCACCGAACCTTGCAGGCCGCGGGAGAAGGAATTAGAGTTTCCATTTCGGACCATTGCTACCCCGCTACTGGCACGAATCTGGACTTGTCCAGTTGGCATATGATTGATACGTCATATATCT
>CM063507.1:8950927-8960927 GCA_032207245.1 Pardosa pseudoannulata | reverse complement strand
TTTAATGTGTCCTTAGAAATATATTTATATAAAAATGGCTAAAATAGTTGGAGTAAATTCTTTGTCCTGGCTACATGTGTTGTTAATGTTTGTTATGTGTCGGTGTAATTAAATCAATTGAGGTTAATACAAGCGATTAGGACTAAAAATAATTATTGTAAGAGTGTTAACCTTTACAGATGAAGTGAAGCATCAATAAATGAATTGTTAAATGAAGCGATTGTGCAGAGATTTGTATTACTTCAAATGCTTTTTAAAATACTTGACTAAGTTTGTGACTTTAAATATCTAATGCAATAGTAAGCTTTTAAAATTTTTTTATTTTTCTTTTAATATATCTGTTTAATAATTTAGTGTGTTCTTATAAATCTATTTATATAAAAATGGCTACATGAGTTCGAAATATGTGTTTGCGTGTGAGTGTTAATTTCATGGAGTGATAGGTGTAAGTGAATTACTTGAGGTTATTACACGCCATTAGAGTTTAAAATAATTATTGTAAGAGTGTTAACCTTGATGACGTGAAGTATTAATAAATGAATTGTTAAATGAAGCGATTATGCAGAGATTTATATCATTTCATATGTGTTTTAAAATACTAAGTTTGTTTCCTGTATGTTATAAAATACCTGACTTAATTTGTCATCTTAAGTGACAAACTAAATCCAATATTTTATAATATATTGAAAACAAACTTCAGTATTTTATAACACATTTGATATAATATCAATCTCGTTTAGTAATAGGTGTAATTGAATCAGTTGAGGTTAATACACGCGATTGGGATTTAAAATAATTATGTAAAAGTGTTAACCTTTACAGATGACATGGAGTGATAATAAATGAATTGTTAAATGAAGTGATTGTACAGAGATTTATATCATTTCAAATGTGTTTTAAAATACTTGACTAAGTTTATTTTCGGTATGTTTTAAAATAATTAACTGTGTCACATTAAATATCCAATGCAATTGTGAGCTTTTAAAACTATTTTATTTTATTCCATCTCGTCTTCATTGTAATAAAGAAAATCAACCTTGACATTAAGTAATCTCCACAAAGAGTGAACTGGTTTGGTTTGGTTTGGAGGGCTACGGTCTACTGTTTTGCACACGAGGGCTAATGAGACCGGGACCTACAGTTTAAAGCCGATTCCGAACGGCTACAAACATCCAT
Source organism: Pardosa pseudoannulata (assembly GCA_032207245.1). NCBI lineage: Eukaryota > Metazoa > Arthropoda > Arachnida > Araneae > Lycosidae > Pardosa > Pardosa pseudoannulata. The sequence goes on along the minus strand of CM063507.1, from coordinate 8,959,751 downwards.
GCCAGCAGCGGGATTCGAACCCGTGAACTCCGGTTCCGAAGAGCAGTGCTCTACCATTTGGCCATCGTTCGGCCAAAGAGTGAACTGAACTCACAGCGATAATTGTAGTAAGAGTAAATAGGAGTAAATTTGATTTTATCTAAATGCAATGACATTCGTATTTGATGTACGATATTTTATTGTTACCAAACCCTATATAATAATAGCCTAAGATATCTGTCCGTCTTTCCTCGAATGTATGTAGTGCTTGGACCTGGAATAGATAGGGAATCCATATTGGATTCTTGATGAGTTAGGGTTAGCAAAGCTTAAAGCTAGTCTTTAAAACGTCAAAATCCCTTCCTTCCTCCCTTTTCGAGCGTTTAATGCCATTATTTCAAACCCTATTTTCCCCAGTTAAAATCAGGTGATTAAATTTATCAATTTATACCATAATAAATAGGTAAAAATAACATATTTTTCTAACATTATGACGTCATTCCTTTAACTATCTCATTCAACAATTTCGTATTTTAAATTACTTAAATAGAGTTTCATACATGTTATCACTGAATTTGGATATTACGTTAATAATTTTCTTGTATATTTGGTTTAAATAATAGATTGGGTACATATGAGATAATTTTAGATTTAATCATCGATTACATTTTGTTGCCATGAAAATTTTATCGCCGGTATTAAGAATAAATTCTATTTACCTCCAGGATGTAGTGGAAATGATAAATTCATTTCTTTACTAGCTTTAATTACTGTGGGAAAAAAAATTGGGAAGAACTTAATGATAATTTCTACGTACCTAAGAAAACTTTGAATTATCTCTCTCAGTGAATTCAACATGATTCTAAACTGCTTTCACAGTATCGGGAGACTCTAGAGGAGTATGAAGATAAACAAATGATTGAACGTGTGCCAGATAATTCTCAGCCAAAAATAAAGAATTTTTTTGCCAGCCTCATAGGGTACGTTACAATTCTGGAAAATTAAAAATTTTACCGATCCTGTCATATGACGGGATATATGCTAGTATTGTTAATAATAAGATTGGATACAACGTAGTAAGAAAGAATGAAATAAAATGTTTTTAGTTTACTTATTGTTTGTTCTGAGAACAATTTTAATAGGAGTCTATTATATTAGGTAATATAACATAATGCGCTTTTGCTTTGGTATTTTTCTGCAAAGTTTATTTGAATTCATTTATTTTCTGAGTTAATGCTAGGTAGTATTAGCTAAGAATATTTTGTCTGCATATTCCTTAGACAGTTGACATATATTTATTACGTAATATTGACTAATAAATGTCTTTTTAGTATCGTCTAAAAATTAATAGCCTTTCATTTATGGGAGGGCAATATTAGTAGTTAATATTAGATATTGCAATTTTAATTTTGGTATTTCCTAAAGATTTACTATGCATTTAATTTTCCGTTTCATACTAGGGAATTTTTTCTATGCATTTAACTAATGGAGATAGGATATTTAATATTACACTATTATTTCAAACTTAACAGATTTTAGATGATTTCTATGCTGCTTTTTTATGTTTGTTTGTTTTAAAACGAGTTTATGGTTGTATTTTCTGTAACGATTTCTGTGCAAATTCTAGTAGTTTTGTAGGATTTTTTTTTCTCATTTAATTTTGTATAAGACACTTTAACATTTTCTAGATAAACGTTATTACTATTTAATCAATATGTTGGCATATCACTACGTTCTGCCATTTTTAAATACAGTGGACTCCGCTTAATGTGATCGCTGTTAATATTATCGCTTATTGTTATCGAAATCACTTGGTATTAGTGATTTCGATAATGGTATCACTATATACTAGTTCATTCATATTTGGTAGTTTGATCTGAGACACAAACATTTAACAATTGAGGAATGCAATGCCATTGATTGTACCATTTGAATGCAATGTTAGTTGCATATAGGGTTAGCAATAATTAAGTCCCCCACAGCAGAAGACTCTAAAATAAGTTCTTTTGTTCCAAATGAGACACAATTGGAAATACATGTAATTCAATGACGTACTTGACATTTATTACATAAAAAATTTAGAACAGAAATCTGCTTATAGGTGGCGCTGTGATACACATAAATATTTAACATGCTTTATAAATGCTAAATAATATTAAAAAGTAGTATTAAAAGTGCTTAGTATATTCCCCTTCATGTTCAACAATATGCTGTAATCGCAGAACTATGTTTTCCACAGCTGGCAGGAATGAGTCTGCCGGAATATTAAGAACATGGAACTGAATGCTGTCCTTCAGATCTGGCACATATGCTGGTATTTGACGATAAATCTTGTCCTTCAGGAAACTCCACAGATAAAAGCCGCAAGGGGTGATATCTGGTGAACGATCATCTTGCGTAAGGAACGCACATTATAATTATATCTTAATATTTTACCTATTAGCATATAACCCATCATATGACGGGATTAGTAAAATTTTTAATATTCCAGAAATTTTAAGTACCCAATGAGGCAGGTAAAAAATCGTTTGCTTTTTGGCTGAGAACTATCTGGTTCACTCTCAATAATTTATTTATCGTCATACTCCTCTAGAGTCTCCCGATCCTGTAATGCAGTTTAGATTTTATCTAAATGCAATGACATTCGTATTTGATGTACGATATTTTATTGTTACCAAACCCTATATAATAATAGCCTAAGATATCTGTCCGTCTTTCCTCGAATGTATGAAGCTTTAGGACCTGGAATGGATGGTACAACCTAAGTCATTTAATTCCTCACTTAATGAAATATCCGTGTCACAAATAAAACTATTTAACAACAATGAATGGCAGCATAATGAAATACCATACATCAAATACGAAAGTCATTGAATTTAGATGAAATAAGATTATCCCTCTATTTACTCTTACTAGAATTATTGGAGTTCAAGTTATGCTTTGTGATGATTGCTTGATCCCGGGGTCGTTACAATAATGAGGAAGAGAGGAGGGGGGGGAGGAATAGGGAATTTGAAATTGATTTTTCCCTATGATTTCTCTGGTTTTCTGATTACAATTCATAAGGTTTATGATGTAATTGAAGTAATTTTAATGAATTCCTGTCTCGGATATACATATTAGAGTGAGAAGCAGTTATGGATGTAATTTTGCTTGACTATATAAATAAGGGAAAGAAATAGTATCCATGCTTTGAATTTCGATTAATTTATTTAACAGTTGTAATCTCATATTAATAAAACCAGGGCGTAATAAAAAATCTTATCGGGGCATCACTACACTTAATATCTTATAGATAAAATGCTGACTTGACTGACGAACAGGGTGTCCCCGCCAACTTGGCGATAAAACTCTGAGCATGATGTTCTAAGTTTTTCACCCGATTTCGCCATGTCCAAACAATTTGTATCTATATTTTAATTTATATTATATTTGTATCCACCTCTTCTTGTAAAACCCATTTCTTATATATTAAATGCGCGTAATGCTTAAAAATATTAGATATAAGGAACCAATAAAGGTTCACTATGGATAATTTTTAATAATTTGTAGCTGTTGGCTTTGTAAACTGTTCAGGGATTAATTGCACATAAATGTAAATGACCGCATTCTCAGTGGTTTTGGTTAATTAAGGAAATGTATATAATTATATTACAATGGCGCAATCTACGTCAGTTAAAGTCGCCCAGACAGCCAAGGATACAATGTTGTTCAGATGAAATACCTTTGTAATTTAGTAAACATTGCCAATAATTTCACCATATTTGCCAAGAGGCACCCTATTCTTCAATAGTACCAAAATGCTTTATGGATGTTTGTAAATGTCATTTCACGTAAACGGCATTACCTAAATCATTGAATTCCTCATTTAATGAAATATCCTTGTCACAAATAAAACTATTTAACAATAATGAGTGGCAATACAATGAAATACTATACATCAAACACGAAAGTCATTGAATTTAGATGAAATCAGATTATCCTTCTATTTACTCTTTCTAGAATTATTGCTCTGAGTTCAAATTACTCTTTGTGAGAATTGCTTAATTCCGGGGTCGTTACCGTAATGAGGACGAGAGGAGGGGGGATGGAATGGGGAATTTGAAATTGATTTTTCCCTATGATTTCTCTGGTTTTGTGATTACGGCTCATAAGTTAATGCTGTAATTGTTGGAATAAGTGGAATGATTTTCCCGTTTCTGCTATACCTATTCTAGTAAGACACGCTTACGGTTGTAAATATAAGCAACGATGTAAATAAAGGAATCGAATCATATTTATGCTTTTTTTATGGGATTTAAGTATTTATTAAACTGTTAATTTTCACAGTAAAATATCTATATAATAAAAAGAAGTGACTGAAGCTACATTACAGTTAATATTTGATAACATACCTAAACTTTTAAATGCCGAATTATAATCGAGGTATTATGCTGAAGATGTAATATTTATTCAATGGAATTTAATTCAGATGCACTTATAAAAACCGTAGCTGAGGAAATTTCCAAAAAAGAAATATTGAGGAATTTTAGAATGTTTTCATTTAACGGGTCTACTTAAAAATTGGGTTCCCCTTGAAAAATTTGGCAAAAATATTGGCAATATTTACTAAAACACAAAGGTAATCCATCCAAACATTGTATTTCTTGCTTTTTCTGGCGACTTTAACTAATGCTCAGTGAGCCATCTTAATAGAATTATGTACTCTTACTTAATTAAGAAAACGACTTGGAAACCGGACATTTATATTTATGCGCAATTAATCCCTTAACAGTTTACAAATGCAACAGCTCCAAATTATTAAAAATCAGCCATAATGAACCATTAATGGTTTGTTATATCTAATTTTTTTTAAGCATTGCGCACTTTTAATGTATAAGAAAAGAGTTACACAAGGAGAGTTGGATACAAATAGCATATAAATTATAATATAGATACAGATTGTTTGGACACGGTGAGATCATGAGAAAATGTTAGGCGATCATACTTAAATTATTATCGCCAAGTTGGCGGGGGAACCCAATTCTTAAGTCGACCCCCATTTTTAGTTTGTTACGCTGAATTGAAAAAATAATTACACTTAATTCTGCAGACAGTAACAGGCCGATGTTCGCTTTCCTAATTTTTCTAATATTACTAACCCCATACCTAATATTTCATCAGGAAATCAAATATTTATGATATAATTTTATATTATTTAACTAAATCTGATTTGAATTTCTATATTTTGGGGAGGTTCAAATAATGCTACTTGAAAAGCATAGCAAAAAGCTGTTTCAGTATGAATTTCTGTACGCTTCAAAATTTATTTTTAGAACGAAAGTATTTTATAATTTTTTTTATTTATTTTATAAATATTATTAACATCTAAGCACACACAGAAAAAATAATTAGACTTGCGTTGAGTCAAGTTTTTAAGTGAACAAGAATTTTAAAATGAACCTAAATATAATAAATTGAACTTAAAATATAAAATGATCTTTTGTTTTGAAAAAAATGAAATTAAACATACATTTTATTATCAAAAGACATTTTTCGAATAACATGATAATTTTACTGTAATGAAGCTTGGTTTTTTTTCTCAAACACCCTTATTTTAAGCTTTTAAAAATATTTTCCATGAAGTTTAATTTTTTAGTTATACATCCTTATTTTAAGCTTTTAAATATATTTTCTATGAAGCTTGAATTTTGTCATACACCCTTATTTTAAGCTTTTAAAAATATTTTCCGTGAAGCTTGATTTTTTTGTCATACACCCTTATTTTAAGCTTTTACAAATATTTTCCATGAAGCTTGATTTTTGTGTTACACCCCCTTATTTTAAACTTTTAAAAATATTATTCATGAATCTTGATTTTTTTGTTATAAACCCTTATTTTAAGCTTTTAAAAATATTTTCCATAAAGTTTGAATTTTTTTGACATACATCCTTATTTTAATTTTTTAAAAACATTTTCCATGAAGCTTGTTTTTTTTTTGTCATACACCTTTATTTTAAATGTTAAAAATATTTTCCATGAAGCTTGATTTTTTTTGCATCATTCACCCTTATTTTGAGCTTTGAAAACTATTTTCCATGAAGCTTTATTTTTTTTGTTATACACCCTTATTTTAAGCTTTTAAAAATATCATTCATGAAGCTTCATTTTTTGTTATAAACCATTATTTTAAACTTTTAATAATATTTTCCAAAAATCTTGAATTTTTTTGTCATACATCCTTATTATAATTTTTAAAAAATATTTTCCACAAAGCTTGGATTTTTTTGTCGTACACACTTATTTTAAGCTTTTAAAAATATTTTCCATGAAGCTTGATTTGTTTTGTTATACATCCTTATTTTAAGCTTCTAAAAATATTTTCCATGAAGTTTCATTTTTTTTTGTCATACACACTTATTTTAAGCTTTTAAAAGTATTTTCCACAAAGCTTGGATTTTTTTGTCGTACACACTTATTTTAAGCTTTTAAAATTATTATTCATGAAGCTTGACTTTTTTTTGCTATAAACCCTTATTTTAAGATTTTAAAAATATTTTACATAAAGCTTGAATTTTTTTGTCGTACATCCTTATTTTAAGGTTTTAAAAATATTTTACCCAGTTTTACAACTTACCTAGTTTTACAACAAATATATTGATGGACAATCTGAAAAATTTTGAATATTCAAGACATAAGTTATTGCTACTAAAATATTTTTAAGTTACTTATTCGTTAAAAAGTGTATGCAAATATAAAATAGAATTATTTAACTTGCCAGTTGAGGTTTAAATTATTCTACATAACAAGCTAAATATATCTAACCAATCTCATCAAACTATTTTATAATTTTGTTATAAATAAAATATTTTATATTATATATATTTTGTTATAAATTAAAAATATTTTATACAGTGGTCTTCGCTTAATGTGATCAGTTTGGGACACCGTGATTTTGATAACAATAACCGATTAATAACGATAAACAATATGCAAAATTAGATAAATTTACCCCCCCATTAATTCACACTTGCTAAATTTTAAAACAAAATAAAAAAACATACCTTATATTTATGTACTGTATACTATCCTTTAAAACATAAGAATTGTATGCAATATTTAAAAAGTTGACTGTCTACAATTTTTTCTAAGAAGCTCATTGATAAAATGGTTGTTATCATAATCAACCTGTCATAGCGATTTAAAATTTCTATCTTTTGTTTTAAAGTTAAATCATTTCGCTTTCTGGCTTCCATATCGAGAAGCTGCATGTAAGAGTGTAAGACATACAATGTAAATACGCTCCTTCTCAGTTCAGATAATATTATGCTGCCTTCTGCTTGTCTGACAACCATTGACCACCAGCAGGGGGTGCGTATTTCTGAAAATATATTATGATACTTAAGATGTGATATATATTTTCAGAATAATGTGAGAAATTATTACAATTGTGTTATATGTCATTTGGTATAGAGCTAACAAATATAAGTAGTGATTCTATTGTGATATATTTTGATTTTGAGATAATGTTGAATAAATCTAACCTGATGATGTGCAAAACATCAGGAAAAAATGATTGAATTAAGGGATGAAAAGTTAAGATGTTATGTTATGATTTAACTAGAAACATACGTGATTGTGTACTTGGATTTAATGTAATATGTTAATAGTGTTATGAAAATTAAGGTTGATCAAAACATGTTATATCTCGAGATGGTTACAATAACAAAAGATGTACATCTTAGGTGAATCTCATGAGAAACAATCAATTTATAATAATGACAGAGACTGTGTGCAATAACAGAACGATGTTCATTTGAACATAGAAATTAAAACAGTGAACTAAGACTGTTCTATTTCAATCTGTGCAATAAACTGTAACACGACTCAGTAAAAGCATTTATCCAGCTGGTTGATTATTCATAATATATTATCTTAAGTGATACTTTGATTTGTTAATTATTTATTTATTTTTCTTAGATCCACAATAGTTTTGTTCTTTTGCACCAATTCAATATAATCTAGTGTTTACAGGCAGCCTGACAATAATGTAATACTTAAGGTAAAATTATTTCAGTGTGTATTATTTTATGAACTCAGTTTCTTTATATATTCTGTTACTATTATCATAAATATCATGTTTTTATCTCATACTTTATTTCATATTTTTGTCAGTTTTCATTACAATATAATACTACTTTAATATGTTTCAAAAGTATCTTACAGAAGGTACCAGTGATTGTACTTAGTCAAGGAAGTATTTTTAGTGATACTGCATTTTTTTGTGTTTTTGCTTATATATTTGTATTTAGGTTGTGAAATGAAAGTCAAGAATTGAGCAGTATTATGTATATTCCATCTACAATTGTGTATATTTTGTGACGTGGAGGTGTTGACAGTTCAACATAGCAGTATTTTTATGTAGGAAGTAATTTAGGGTTGTGATATTTCTTTTTATATTTTTTAAAATTTAATTTAAACAAGATAAACTATATATTAACTTAAATTTAATTGTCAGAGAGGTTTCACTGTATTCAGCGAAGGAAAAGAAAAGAATGGGTTCCTTCTGAATATATTGTGAATATTCCTTTGCCAGTTAAAATGAGGTTCAAAAACTGATAACATTCACCCATGTAACGATCACGTAAAGAGATAATTTTAACATACAAGTGAATGGAGAAAATCGGGACCAAGTGATTTCGATAACGATAAGTGACTGATATCATTAACACGATCACATTAAGCTCTGTCAACTGTATTTTACAGTTTTTGAAATACAATGTTCACAACAGTACAATTTTAGAAAATTAGGAAAATGCAATTAAATATAAAAAGGCTTCCATTTATCTGTGAAAGAGTAATTAT
>CM063507.1:8943427-8945927 GCA_032207245.1 Pardosa pseudoannulata | reverse complement strand
ATATCTTGGTCATATTTGTGAAATATATTAATGTAACTATAATAATATAAATATAGAATGAAAGAAAACTTTAAATATATAATTTGAATATCTTATATTACTACAAATATTCTTATAGGACCACAAAACCTAATGCATATTTCCAAAAAGTGATGATATAGAATTATATACTTCTAAAGCACACTCAACAAAAGGTTAGAGAACTGCTGTTCATATATTTCATATGTATTGTTCATATATGTTATATAGATTTTACATGTATATACATATTTTTATAGATTGTATATGTATTATATATATTTTATATAGACTGTGCATGTATTATATATATTTTTTGATGGATTGTATGTATATTGTATATATGTTGTATTTTATAAAAAAAAAGTTACTTCAATGTTTTTGCAACTATTCAAAAGACAATAGAATCAAATATTGTTAAAAATCCAAGATACTTTTGACATTTACTTGCATCTCAATTCAAGATAAAACAGCCATAGTTTTTCCGAAAAACGAGGGCCCGAGAGGAGTTTAGAGAGTTAAAAACTTGACACTGGGGTAGGAAATGTGTGAGTGCCTTACCCATCTCAAGTTTAATTCCCCAACTAAGTTCCGAAAAAGAATCGCGAAGATATAAGTGCCCTCCGGCAGGGCTTTATGACACGTGTCAAATACGTCAGGCGGCAACCAATAAGTCTCTCTAGGATAACAGGCTAATGATAAGTATTTGACAGAACCTCAAACAAGCGCCTTTTGAGGGAGACAACACGAAAGTTGTACTTCTTGGCGGTGGCAAACAGCGAAATGTTCCGAACGCGCAGATAAAGATCTCATTCTGAGAATTAAGGGAAGACAAAAAGACATTACAGTAGAATATAGTTGAAGAGTTTTGAATTTATTTTTCTCCAATATGTGTGATGACTATTTATTTTCGGAAATAAATGTAGCTTAAAAGTAAAGTTAAAAGAAAGTCGCTATTAATTTTTAACAACAAACGTATATAGAGTTAAGGCAGTTTACACTATCTGAAATAGTTCTATATCAAACATATGCGAGCATAACATTATATATATTTATACACAAACATATATATATATATATATATATATATATATATATATATATATATATATATATATATATTATATTTATATATTTATATATATTTTTAATATGTATATATATATGTATGTATATATATATATATATTTATATGTATATACATATATATATATATGTCTATATATTATATATGTATTTATATATTTTTATATATATATATAAATATTAATATATATTTGTATATATATTATATTTATATATTATATATAATATATATATATCTATATATTTATATATATATATATATATATATATATATATATATATATATGTATATATATATATATATATATATATATATATATATGTATATATGTATATATAACATACATATACATAAAATATAATATATAATATATATATATGTATATGAATATTTGATATATATTTACATATATATAAATATATATCTATATAAAAATGTATATATATATGTATATGATATATGTATATATATATACATGTATACACATATATATATATATATATATATATATATATATATATATATATACATATATATCTTATATACAAATATGTATGTAAATATATGTATATGAATATATGTATATACACTCATGTTCATAAATTAAGGATAATGAAGTTCAGGCAATGAAAGAGACAAAAGCAAAACAAATTTGACTTATTTGTAAAGTCTATTTATTAAACAAAAGGTAAAGAGCAAAAAAGATGCTATATGTTTGACATAATTAATAAAAATTGCGATTTTTACTCCCTGGAGCAAATTTAAAAAAAGAACCTATTTACAGAAAACAGTATAACATGGTTAGTATGATGGTTAATACGGAGTATGTCTCCCGGACGATGCAATACAAGCGTTACAACGCCTACGCATGCTGAGTATCAGATTATCAATCTGATCTTGGGGAAAATTACACCACTCATCAAGTAATGCCCTCCGAAGTTCCGATAGACAGTTGGGAGGGGGTTGACGGGCTGCAATTCGTCGGCCAAGCATGTCCCACACATGCTCTATTGGATTCAAGTCCGGTGAGTATGCTGGCCAATCCATACGGGTGATATCCTCCGATTGAAGGCATTCGTCTACAATGTTTGCACGGTGAGGTCGGGCGTTGTCATCCATATACAGAAATTCAGGACCCATGGCGCCCCGAAACAAACGTACATGTTGTTCCAGAATGACATCCCGATAGATGTGGCCTGTCATCGTTACACTCTGAACATGCAGGTCAGTTCTGGAACCAAGAATAATTCCTCCCCAAACGAGCCATCCTGCACCACCGTAACGGTGTCGTTCAATGGTGTTCTCTTGGTGGTAACGGGTACCTGGCGCTCTCCATATGAAAGTCCGGCGAGAATCAGAATGTAAACTGAACCTGGACTCGTCGGAAAACATCAC
>CM063507.1:8928427-8933427 GCA_032207245.1 Pardosa pseudoannulata | reverse complement strand
CTGATGTAAAATACACATATATATATATGTCAGGATTTAAAATATAGATTAATTTTAAGAGATTTTAATTAGGGATTCTTTTAATGAGAGTGATGTGGCTTGAGGAGTTAGCCACATAAATACGGCTCACGCGCAGTGATAAGAGCAGAGAGCAGTATGCACTTTCTACAGTCAGACCTATAGCTCCCCGAAGCAGTGAAAACTGCCTTTGTTAGCAGTTGGGCGCCAATGTGAGACGCCATTGTTGAGTAGAGTGTTGATGAGCTTTAAATAAAGAGATGAAGTGGTACTCCGAACTCTAGTGTGTTTACTGGACCCTGTCATATATATATATATATATATATATATATATATATATATATATATATATATATATATATATATATATATATATATATAATATATATATATATATATATATTCATTCTTAACTTGGGAAATAGGGCTTGAAATAATGGCATTAAATACTAGAATTCGAGGAAAATATTGAAGTCGTAATGAAGTTAAACGTTTAGTAAATATGACAAAAGCAGTGCAAACAAATTCACTCATTTTCTCTTAGACTAAACAAATTTTGGTCGGTCATTCTTTCAAATACCAGACTGTTATTATTCCTAAAAATTGAAATACACTAGTTGAACTATAATACAATGTATTATAGAAACCAAAACTTTTGAAGTGGAATAAAATGCGAAGAGAGATTTTCTTGAAGAAAAATGAGCGATGCCTAATTGGAAGAGAATATTGAAGTTTAGATGAAGTTATTAGTCCAATAATTATGACAAAAGCATTGCACACAGTTTCACTCAGTTTCTCTTAGACTAAACAAATTTTGGTCAGACATACTTTCAAATACCAGACTGTTATTATTCCTAAAAATTTAAACAAATTAATTGAACTATAAGACAATGAATTATATAAACCAAAACGTTTAAAGTGGAATAAAATGTGACGAGGGATTTTCTTTAACTGAAATGAGTGATAACTAAGTGGAAGAGAATATTGAAGTTTAGATGAAGTTATTAGTCCAATAATTATGACAAAAGCAGTGCACACAGTTTCACTCAGTTTCTCTTAGACTAAACACATTTTGGTCAGACATACTTTCAAATACCAGACTGTTATTATTCCTAAAAATTGAAATACACTAATTCAACTAAAAGACGATATATTAAAGAAACCAAAACATTTGAAGTGGAATAAAATGAAGAGGGATTTTCTTGAAGAGAAATGAGCGATGTGTAATTGGAAGAGAACATTAAAGTCTAGATGAAATTAATAGTTCAATAAATATGACATAAGCAGTGCACACAGTTTCATTCAGTTTCTATTAGACTAAACAAATTTTGGTCAGACATACTTTCAAATACCAGACTGTTATTATTCCTAAAAATTGAAATACACTAATTGAACTATAATACAATGTATTATAGACACCAAAACTTTTGAAGTGGAATAAAATAAGAAGAGGGATTTTCTTGAAGAGACATGAGCTATGCGTAATTGGAAGAGAACATTAAAGTCTAGATGAAATTAATAGTCCAATACATATGACAAAAGCAGTGCACACAGTTTCACTCAGTTTCTCTTAGACTAAACAAATTTTGGTCAGACATACTTTCATATACCAGACTGTTATTATTCCTAAAAATTTAAACAAATTAATTGAACTATAAGAAAATGTATTATATAAACCAAAACGTTTAAAGAGGAATAAAATGTGACGAGGGATTTTCTTTAACAGAAATGAGCGATAACTAAGTGGAAGAGAATATTGAAGTTTAGATGAAGTTATTAGTCCAATAATTATGACAAAAGCAGTGCACACAGTTTCACTCAGTTTCTCTTAGACTAAACACATTTTGGTCAGACATACTTTTAAATACCAGACTGTTATTATTCCTAAAAATTGAAATACACTAATTGAACTATAATACAATGTATCATAGAAACCAAAACATTTAAAGTGGAATATAAGGTGAAGAGGGATTTTCTTGAACAGAAATGATGCGTAATTGGAAGAGAACATTAAAGTCTAGATGAAATTAATAGTTCAATAAATATGACATAAGCAGTGCACACAGTTTCATTCAGTTTCTATTAGACTAAACAAATTTTGGTCAGACATATTTTCAAATACCAGTCGGTTATTATTCCTAAAAATTGAAATACACTAATTGAACTATAATACAATGTATCATAGAAACCAAAACATTTAAAGTGGAATATAAGGTGAAGAGGGATTTTCTTGAACAGAAATGATGCGTATTCGAAGAGAATATTGAAGTTGAGATGAAGTTAATAGTCCAATAAATATGACAAAAGCAGTGCACACAGTTTCACTCAGTTTCTCTTAGACTAAACAAATTTTGGTCAGACATTCTTTCAAATACCAGACGGTTATTATTCATAAAAATTTAAATACAGTAATTGAACAATAAGGTACTGTATTACATAAACCAAAACATTTGAAGTGGAATAGAATGTGAAGAGGGATTTTCTTGAACAGAAATCAGCGACGCGTAATTGGAAGAGAATATTGAAGACTAGATGAAGTTAATAGTCCAATAAATATGACAACAGCAGTGTACACAAATTCACACAGTTTCTCTTAGACTAAACAAGTTTTGGTCAGATATTCTTTGAAATACCAGACGGTTATTATTCATAAAAATTTAAATACATTAATTAAACAATATGGCATTGTATTATATAAAACAAAACTTTTGAAGTGGAATAAAATGTGAAGAGGGATTTTCTTGAAGAGAAATAAGGAATGCGTAATTGGAAGAGAATATTGAAGTCGAAATGAAGTTAAGCGTCCAATAAATATGACAAGAGCGGTTACACATAAATTCACTCAGTTTCTCTTAGACTAAATAAATTTTGGTCAGACATTATTCCAAATACCAGACGGTTATTATTCATAAAAATTTAATACATTAATTGAACAATAAGGTACTGTATTACATAAACCAAAACATTTGAAGTGGAATAGAATGTGAAGAGGGATTTTCTTGGAACAGAAATAAGCTATGCATAATTTGAGGAAAATATTGAAGTCAAGTTGAAGTTAAACGTTCGGTAAATAAGACAAAAACAGTGCACACAAATTCACTCAGTTTTTCTTTGACTAAACAAATTTTGGTCAGACATACATTCAAATACCAGACGGTTATTATTCCTAAAAATTGAAATACACTAATTGAACTATAAGACAATGTATTATAGAAACCAAAATTTTGAAGTGGAATAAAATGCGAAGAGGGATATTCTTGAAGAGAAATGAGCGATGCATTATTGGAAGAGAATATTGAAGTCTAGATGAAGTTATTAGTCTAATACATATGACAAAAGCAGTTCACACAGTTTTACTCATTTTCTCTTAGACTAAACAAATTTTGGTCAGATATTCTTTGAAATACCAGACGGTTATTATTCCTAAAAATTTAAACACATTAATTGAACTATAAGACAATATAAACCAAAACTTTTGAAGTGGAATAAAATGTGAAGAGGGATTTTCTTGAAGAGAAATGAGTGATGCGTAATTGGAAGAGAATATTGAAGTCTAGATGAAGTTATTAGTCTAATACATATGACAAGCAGTGCACACAGTCTCACTCAGTTTCTCTTAGACTAAACAAATTTTGGTCAGACATATCTTCAAATACCAGTCGGTTATTATTTATAAAAATTGAAATACACTAATTGAACTATAATACAATGTATTATAGAAACCAAAACGTTTAATGTGGAATAAGATAAGAAGAGGGATTTTCTTGAAGAGACATGAGCTATGCGTAATTGGAAGAGAACATTAAAGTCTAGATGAAATTAATAGTCCAATACATAAGACAAAATCAGTGCACACAGTTTCACTCAGTTTCTCTTAGACTAAACAAATTTTGGTCAGACATACTTTCATATACCAGACTGTTATTATTCCTAAAAATTTAAACAAATTAATTGAACTATAAGACAATGTATTATATAAACCAAAACGTTTAAAGTGGAATAAAATGTGACGAGGGATTTTCTTTAACTGAAATGAGTGATAACTAAGTGGAAGAGAATATTGAAGTTTAGATGAAGTTATTAGTCCAATAATTATGACAAAAGCAGTGCACACAGTTTCACTCAGTTTCTCTTAGACTAAACAAATTTTGGTCAGACATACTTTCAAATACCAGACTGTTATTATTCCTAAAAATTTGAGCAAATTAATTGAACTATAAGCTAATGTATTATATAAATCAAAACTTTTAAAGTGGAAAAAAATGTGACGAGGGATTTTCTTTAACAGAAATGAGCGATGCCTAATTGGAAGAGAATATTGAAGCCGAAATGAAGTTAAGCGTTCAGTAAATATGACAACAGCGGTGCACAGAAATTCACTCAGTTTCTCTTAGATTAAAAAATTTTTGGTCAGTCATTCTTTCAAATATCAGACGGTTTTTATTCATAGAAATATAAATACATTAATTGAACAATAAAACATTGTATTATAGAAACCAAAACTTTTAAAGTGAAATAAAATGTGAAGAGGGATTTTCTTGAACGGAAATAAGCTATATGTAATTCGAGGAAAATATTGAAGTCGTAATGAAGTTAAACGTTTAGTAAATATGACAAAAGCAGTGCACACAAACTCAATCAGTTTGTCTTAGACTAAACAAATTTTGGTCTGTCATTCTTTCAAATACCAGACGGTTATTATTCATAAAAATTTAAATACAGTAATTGAACTATAATACAATGTATTATAGAAACCAAAACTTTTGAAGTGGAATAAAATGCTAAGAGGGCATTTCTTGAAGAGAAATGAGCGATGCGTAATTGGAAGAGAACATTGAAGTCTAGATGAAATTAATAGTCCAATACATATGACAAAAGCAGTGCACACAGTTTCACTCAGTTTCTCTTAGACTAAACACATTTTGGTCAGACATACTTTCAAATACCAGACTGTTATTATTCCTAAAAATTGATATACACTA
>CM063507.1:8918427-8923427 GCA_032207245.1 Pardosa pseudoannulata | reverse complement strand
CCCCCGGCCCTCCTTTCAATGTAAAAAAAATAGTTTATAAAAGAGGATACGATCGAATATTTTTGAAGGAAGGTTTATATTAATTTTTCTTATGTTTACATACCTTTGTAATATTGGGCTTAGTAGCAGAGTGATATGAAAGAAATGCACAGTAGAATAGACAACATTTTAATTAAACGATCGCGGACAATTACACACAACACATTACTAATATTCGAAATACTACACTATACTACAGAGTAACAAGTCATGCGAAGTACCATGCAAGGTGTGGCGCTCCAGTCGCTTTGGGATAATCCACTTCTCATAGAGGTAGGGTAAATAATGAGGCGTTGACATAAAATACAGGTATAATCTAACATGTAGTACAGTCGAATGCCAAAAATCTGTGAGAGTGATGTAAATAAGTAAACTGGAGTGTGTTTTAGATAAAATTGTCAACATTTTAACTGTTTTTATTTAATTTCTGAATAAGGTTTCATGAAATATTACTTCAAGAATTAACAAAAAACATTTTCAAATTTTGTTAATTAAATTATTTAAAATTTAATAATTAAGTACCAAATTTTAGGGGGGGGGCTAAAATTAGAGTGCCCATGGCCTAGGCCCAGTTGGCCGTGCTTTAATCAGATCCTGCACTACCGTTAACATATACAGTAGAACCTCTTTTTAACGACCCCACGATACAACGACCCCTTCGTTAGAACGACCATCTTAAAAAGTCCCAATTATTTTACCATAGGAATAATGTTAATTTTGAATCATTACAACGACCCCAAGCGTATTATTTTTCGTTAGAGCGACCGCCAATTTTAGACCGCAGAACTCATGAGCAAGTGGGCTATTTTAAAATTATTGTACTGTGGTGCAACTTCAAGAAACCTGTACTCCTCTCTTTGTGTTTGCTTAAAGGACCCTTTCGTCACGTACGACATTGATGTCCTAGGTAGATGACACTCCAGACACTAATGAAATGACCCAGCTCCTCAGTGTCAAATTTCCGGATCTTCAATTATCTTTTGATGAGTTAGTTGCGGTAGACGAAACTTTACAGTGCTGCGAAGAAAATTTGAATGAGGACGATTTTATTGCCCGTATTACCGGAAATGAAGAAATCTGCGATTCCGACGACGGAGAAGAAATCGTCCAAGCTTTTGAAAAAATGAATGAAAAAGAAGCCTTCAATGCAATCAATGCCTTGCGTCAATATTTTGAAGGACAATTTAATTCTGAAGATTTTTTTCAAAATCTAACGGATATGGAATCAGTGATAATGAAAAATTCCCAAATGAACTTGAAACAGGCGTCAATCAAAGACTTTTTTTCAAAAATTCAGTAATGGAAATACAAATAAATAGAAGTGTTCTCTAGGTATGTACTGTTGCATCATTTCTTTGCTCATTTTTTAAAATTATTTTTTCAATTCGTTACAACGACCTTTCGTTACAACGACCATATGATGTTGGTCTCACAGGGGGTCGTTATACCGAGGTTCTACTGTACCAACAAATAATATCATATATTAACAGAACATTATGACGCTATATTATAGAAATCAAGACTTTCGAAGCGGAATATAACATAAGAAGAAATTTTCTTGAACAGAAATAAACAAAGCGTAATAAGAAAAGAATATTAAAGTCGAAATGAAGTTAAGCTTCCAATAAATATGACAACAACAATGCATATTACTTGGGAGAATAAGAGAGAGAGAAGGGGGGAGAATTCTCCAAACAGCAAATGCTTGTCAAAGAGTGTCAGCTGCTGAAACCATCAGATTTATTCCCTCCAGGCTGACACAATATGTGAGGTGAACTAAATGAGATATTTAAACTACATTTCCTTTAAGTGCTCTACGTTTGTCGTTTTATGCTCTGAATTGATCTGACAGAGATTTTAGGCGGAATAATAAAACAAAAATCTCTATTCTACATTTGAGCTTAAATTTATCAGAAATGTTTTCATTTACGCTTGCATAAAATTTATCAAGAAGTATACATTTTGCAATGAAATACGACTGTGCTGCCTTTGTAACAACATACATAAATATCCTGAATATTTTAAAAAACATTTTAGTTGGATTAGTTTTATAAATTGTACGAATACTCATAAAGAAATTAAGGGAAACTTCAAAGTGCACTATCCCCTATATAATAATAGCATAAATTATCTGCCAGTCTTTCCTCGAATTTATGAAGTGGTTGGACCTGCAATGGATACAGTCATCCATATTGGATTCTTCATGAGTTACGGTTAGCAGTGTTCGAAATCCACCCCTTCCCCCCTTTTCTAGCATTTAATGCCATTATTTCAAGCCCTATTTTCCCAAGTCAAGAACATATAAGAATTTATTTTATAAAATAAATTATCTAAAATAAATTAGTATAAATATTCTTCATATCACAGTGAAAATTACTGTCATCTTTAACCCTCTAAGCGGTTTGCACGTACAATTCCGCCGGCTCTCACAGACAATTTTCGACCTCCAAAAACGTTCCGAAAATAGATGTATTGTACATTTCTGACAGTTCTTTCCCCCATGGAGGTTTGAGGTAGGAGATTCAGGTCGATTGTTTATTAACTGCATTCCTCTTTGACTGACATTTATTGAGGGATGCACCCCTACTCTCTGAGGAACAAAGACGCTGACAGCTTCTCATGGCTTTTTCAATCTTTATTTCGAAGTATTTCGATTGCGGTAACAGATATATCTCTAATTGCACCACTGAAATATCTTGGATGACTTTAGTAAAAAAATATAAATAATTCTCTTAAAAATATTTTTATTCGTACTTTTAGAATACATTATTTCTTATGTGATGATCTTCGAGACTTGACGAGCTTTAAGTGTATTAAAAATTAACAATCAATAATGTCTATTTATATATCTATTTATAACCGGAAGTAAAGGGACAATAACGGGGATGGGGCAAAGGGTGAAGTAAAAAATCATAGAACACTTTGGTCACTGACACAATAAAACTTTAGCGTATTTTTGGAGACTTTTTTTCCCCGGTGTGTTCCACTCGGAGGGTTAAAATGTTCGAAATCTTCTCCTTCCCCCTTTTCGAGCGTTTAATGCCATTATATTAAGCCCCATTTTAAGACCAGGCGATTAAATTTATCAATTTTTCACACAATAAATGGGTAAAAGTAACATTCTTTTCTAGCATTATGGCATCATTCCTTTAACCATCTCATTCAATCATTTATAATTTTAAATTATTTAAATATCGTCTGCATTATTTTCATACGTTTTATCACTGAACTTGATATACGTAAATAATTTATTCTTTTATAATTGACTTAAATAATAGATTAGGTACATATGTGATAAATTTAAATTGAATCATCGAGTATTTTTTGGGGCAATGGAAATTTTATCACTGGCATTAACAACAAATTCTATCTACCTCCAGGATGTATGGAAATGATAGTTTCCTTCCTTTACATAGTTCCCCCCAGGGGCGCACCTCCTTTAGGTGTGTACGGGGTTCACGATCCCGGGGTACCTGAGTGATCTTTTCCTAGTGTCTCCACTGGTAGTCCCGAACTTGCCTCTGTAGAGCTTGTTCCTTACCGGGGTTGACCACATTAATCTTCGAACCATGACGGGCCTCTCGTAGGTCAGCAGCGGCTTTGTAGCCGTTATGGGTCGCTGTTGTGATGATTGGGATCAGTAGGTATGTTGCTGCTGTATGGACATATAAGTCTGGGTCAGCGTAAAACCGAATTCCTTTACATAGTTTAACCCTCTAAGCGGTTCACACGTACAATTCCCCCAAACCGATGATGATTTCATAACGTACAATTTTCGACCACCATTCAAAACGCTCTGAAAATATATGTAATGTACATTTTTTGACAGTGAATTCCTCCATGGAGTTTTGAGGTAGGAGGGTCAGGTTTATTGTTTAGGAACAGCACCCCTCTTTCACTGACATTTCTTGAGGGATGCAACCCTACCCCCTGAGGCACAAAGGCACTGATAGCTTTTCATGGCTTTGTAAATCTATTTCGAAGTATTTCGTTTGCGGTAGCAGATGTATCTCTAATTGCACCCTCTAAATAACTTCCATGACTTTCGTAAAGAAAATATAAATAAGTCTCTCAAATAATATTTTTATTTGTACTTTTAGAATCCATTATTTCTTATGGGATAATATTCCAAACTTGAAGAGCTTTATGTGTATTAAAAATTAACAATTTATAATATCTATTTATATATCTATATATAACCGGGAGAATAACGAGGGTGGGTTTTCCATATTCCATTCTAGTCGACAAAGGGTGAAGGTAAAAATCATAGAATTCTTTGGCCACTGATATCAGCGTATTTTGGAGAATTTGTATCTAGATGTGTTCCACTCAGAAAATTAATACTGACAAACATGGAAAAACCTTAACGACTTAAACTTATCCTTCTAAATTAATTCAGTGTGATTCTAAACTGCATTCATAGAATCGGGAGACATTAGAGGGGTATGAAGATAAACAAATTATTGAGCATGTACCAGATAATTCTCAGCCAAAAAACAAACCAATTTTTATTTGCCTCATAGTGTACTTTACAGTTCTGGAAAATTAAAAATTTTACTATTCCCATCATATGACGGGCTATATGCTAGTATACACATAATAGTATTTCTGCTCTCTGTAATTACTTAGTATAAGTATCAATAATGACAAGAATTAGACTGAAAATTAACCCATCCACCGACCACCCTCCCCACCTTTTTCCCGTTCAAAACAGTCACCCTTTTCGTAAATTCCAGACGGAACTTACCGTATCATACTAGAGTTGCCGGTTTAAAAGTTGTCAGGCTACTTTTAAGTTATTTTCCCTGCAAGGTAAAGGAGTTCCGTTACGCAAAATTAGTTTCTTTCATTTATTATCGCTTTGCAATATTTTTTTTCCTCAAAAGTGTGTTATACGCGTGCGAACGAGAAGGGGTCGACAGGTCCGTTTTCGAACAGGAATTCGCTGTCGAACCCCCGTC
>CM063507.1:8885927-8913427 GCA_032207245.1 Pardosa pseudoannulata | reverse complement strand
TATTGTGGAGAAAAAATTACTGTATATATATTTGGTATATAATAAAATAATATATTCAATAATAATAAAAGAAATATTTTATATAAGCATGTTTTAATATTCTACATGTAAAAAATGTATATAAGATAATATATATAGATATATTTATACATATATTTTTAGAATGTATACATATATTATATAACTATTATTATTTTATAAATATAATAAATAATATATATATATATATATGTGTGTATATAATAACTTTAAGAATTCTATATAAAAAAAGGATAAGACAAAATATATCTATTTATACAAAATAATTTTAAAATAAATGTATAAATATTTGTATTTGAGAATATTCTTATTGAGAAATATAACATATATATATTATATATAAATTTATATAAATAAACATTTTGTATAGATAATAATTTAATTCAATTTTAAAAGAAATATATAATGTATATATAATAATAAACTAATAACTAATTTTAACATAGATATGGAGTGGGTATTTTTAAACAAATATATTTGTATATTCTAATAAAGTTATTAACAAATTAAATAAAATATATTATTATTTTTTAATTTTATACAGAGAAAAATGTATAAATTAGAATATTAAGAATACATATAAAAATTTCATTACTAAACTTATAGTAAATATATATATGTAAATATATATATATATATATATATATATATATAAAAATATATATATATTTGTATTGTAATATCGTGTATTTTAACGAATTTACATTCTCCATGAATATGAATAGTAAGAACCTAAACAATTCCATTAAATTGTGTTTATATTTTTCTAACTATATAGACTTTTCGGTATTGTAATATCTAATTATTTCTTATCAATTACTAATATATAGCCCGTCATATGACGGGATCAGTAAAACTTTCAGTTTTCCAGAATTGTAATGTATCCTATGAGGTAAAAAAATCGTTTTTTTTTTTTTTTTAAGCTGAGAATTATCTGGTACACTCTCAATAATTTATTTACCTTCATACTCCTCTATAGTCTCCCGTTTATGTGAATTTTATATAGAATCAAGTTGAATTCATTTCGAAAGATAATTCAAAGTTTTCTTAGCTACGTCAAAATTATCGTTAAGTTCATCCCAATTTCTTTTGCCACATGAATTAATGTAAGTAAAGGAATGAAACTATCATTTTCACTACACCCTGGAGGTAGAGGACTTGTTGTTTATACCGGTGATAAAATTTTCATTGAAACAAAAAATAATCGATGATTAAATTTAAAATTATCACATATGTACCTAATCTTTTATTTAAGTCAAATATAAAAAAATATTTACGTAATATCTAAGTTCAGTGATAAAATGTATGAAAATAATGCAGACGATATTTAATTAAGTTAAAATAAGTAATGATTAAATGAGGTGGTTAAAGGAATGACGTCACAATGCTAGAAAAAAATGTTATTTTTACCTATTTATTTTGGGATAAATTGATAAATTTATTCGCCTGCTCTTAATCTAGGAAAATAGGGCTTGAAATAACAGTATTAAATGCTAAAAAAGAGGTGAAGGGATGGATTTCGAACGTTGCTAACCCCAACTCATCAAGAATCCAATATGGATGCCTCTCTGCATTGCAGGTCCAACCGCTTCATAAATTCAAGGACAGACGAACAGATAACTTATTCTATTATTATGTAGGGGATACATAAACATCTACATCTGCATTTATATCTATAACTATAAATGTTTATAGAAATATTTATATATTATATATATATATATATATATATATATGCATATATATGCTTATATATATGTATATATATTTTATATATATAAATATATATATATATATATATTTATATATATATAATATATTTATATATATATATATAATATATATAAAATATATATATATATATATATATATATATGTATATATATATATATAAATATATATATATATATATATATGTATATATATATATCATATATATAAATATATATATATGTATATATATAATTATGTAAAAATATATATATATAAATATATATATATATATATATAATATATATATATATATATATATATTATATATATTTATATATGTAAAATATATATATATATATTTATATATATATAAATATATATATATATATATATATATATATATAAATATATTATCTATATAATATATATATGTATAATATATATATATATATATATATATATATATATATATATATATAAATATATATGCATATATATACATATATATAATATATATATATATATATATATATATATGTATATATATGTATATAAATATATATGTTATATATATATATAAATATATATATATGTATATATATATATGTATATAAATATATATATGTATATATATGCATAATATATATTTATATATATATATTATATATATATAATATTATATATATATATATATATTAATATATATATATATATAAATATATATATATGTATATTTATATATATATATATATGTATATATATGTATATATAATAAATATATTAATATAATATATATTTATATATATGTATATATATATATATATATTATATATATATATGTATATATATATATATATATATATATATATATATATATATATGTATATATATATATATATATATATTATATATATATATATATATATATATATATATATATATATATATATATATATATATATATATATATATATATATATATATATATATATATATATAATATATATATATATATATATATATATAAATATATATATATATATATATATATATATATATATATATATATATATATATATATATATATATATATATATATATATATATATATATATATATATATATATATATATATATATATATATATATATATATATATATATATATATATATATATATATATATATATATATATATATATATATATATATATATATATATATATATATATATATATATATATATATATATATATATATATATATATATATATATATATATATATATATATATATATATATATATATATATATATATATATATATATATATATATATATATATATATATATATATATATATATATATATATATATATATATATATATATATATATATATATATATATATATATATATATATATATATATATAACAAGGTCAATAATTTGTTTATCTTCATACTGTGATTGCAGTTTAGAATCGCGTTGAATTCACTTAGACAGATAATTTAATGTTTTCTTAGCTACGTCGAAATTATCGTTGAGTTCTTCCCAATTTTTTTTGTCGCAATATATAATGGAAGTAAAGGAATGAAACTATCATTTCCACTACACCCTTGTGGTAGATAGTATTTGTTGTTAATAGCGGTAATAAAACTTGCATTGCAACGAAAAATAATCGATGATTCAATTTAAAATTATTGCATATGTACTTAATCTATTATTAAGCTAGATATAAAAGAATAAATTATTTACATAATATCTAAGTGCAGAATAAAACGTATGAAAATAATGCAGACGATGTTTAAGTAATTTAAAATAAGAAATTATTAAATGAGATGGTTAAAGGAATGACGTCATAATGCTAGAAAAAAATGTAATTTTTACCTATTTATTATGTGAGAAATTGATAAATTTAATCACCTGCTGTTAACCGGAAAAAATAGGGCTTGAATTAATGGCATTAAATGCTAGAAAAGTGGGAAAGAGGTGGATTTCGAACATTGCTAATCTTAACTCGTGAAAAATCCAATATGGATAATCGGTGATTAAATTTAAAATTATCAAAATATAAAAGAAAATTATTTACGTAATATCTAAGTTCAGGGAAAAAATGTATGAAAATAACGCAGACGATATTTAAATAATGTAAAATAAGAAATAATTAAAGTAGATGGTTAAAGGAATAACGTCATAACGCTAGAAAAAAAATGTTATTTTTTAAGGGGTGGATTTCGAACGTTTTAAAGATGACGGTATTTTTTTAATGATATGAAGCATATTTATAGCTATTTATTTTAGAATAGAATCGATAGTTTAGGAGGAGATAAACTTCACTCTTTTTGCGTTTTGCTAACACTAACTCACCAAATATCCAGTATAGACACCTCTATCCCTTCCAGGTCCAACCGCTTCATAAATGCAAGGACAGATGGACAGATAACTTAGTCTGTCATTATATAGGGGATTGTTATAACTTGATGTCTAAAAGTGAATAAACGTCATTACGTATAAATATAGGGAACTTTTAACTAACAATACTGATAACAACTAACAATATGGATGCATATTAATCGGAAAAAGTTTGACCCAGTCCCAGGTTTTAGGTAAATCGAAGCTCCAATGTGGTAATAGATGAACTGGTACAGTAATCAAAAATATTCACCATAATATTTCTAGGTGGTAGTGCCAAGAAGAGGTGTAGAAATATAATATATAGTGTACTTCTAAATAACACTTTTTTATCATAATGAATCTGAGATTAAAATAGTTCATATTAGTGTTTTAAAAAGACAACTTGACTTCACTAAATTTCTATACCCAAATCACAAGCTTAGTAAAATGTTTTGCTTTATTTATAAAGATGAAAATGTGGTATATGTAAGCGTTGAGATTCCTTTTATTTATTTTAAAAAGTAGAATAAATGATAGGGACGGTCACATAAAGGTGTGTGTAACGGAATAACTGAAGAATTTTAAAAATTTAAAAAAATAACTGCTTTTCTAGACAATGCCTATTAAGCATAAAACACATATCTGCGTATGACATTCTAAGATGCCATAAAACAGAAGTTTTTTCTGCAACGTCGCATGCAAGCGAAACGTGATAAATTGTAACTATTTACATCTTAAAACCAAAGATTAAAGATAAAAAACTGAGCCACCTCTACCCATACTGCGTTTCGAATTTTTACTGGATTCCCTTATACCCCTAAGGGATAATTTTATGTCCCCCGTCTGAAGCCACTATTTTGATGGCTGTCGAAATTTTTTCTATTTTTTTTCCGTTTTTTTACTTCTTGTGCCGTTGTCTGAAGTCAAGCGTCCCGGTTGTTTGGCAGATGTATTTGACACATGTCATAAAGCTGTGCTTCCTTACTTACGTTTTGCGGACTACTTCAGATTTAGCTGGATACAAATAAAAATAAGATTTCCCCTTTTTCTGCTCTTGTATGTTTCTTATAAATTTTTTGCATGGTTATACTGTTTTATGCTTTTATCGAATTTCGTATCATAAAGTTAAGATATAATGTCTAATTTGCATGTTTTTTAAGTTGTTTATTTATTACATGGTTTATGTCAATCTGTTTATTTTTTGAAAAATCGTCTATTTTTTGGACAGTATAGTGTCAGTTCTTTAAATGAACTTTTTTTTTATTTCATCATATGAAATAGTATTTTATTACAATACTTTTTAATTTTCTACTTCTATTTTCATTGATCACGGAATAAAGTATGAACTTTCACTTCTTTTAAACAAAGATTCTCCTATATTTTTAAAAATTACTTTTGCTGCTTTCCTGATTGTATCTTTTAATTAACGTTTTTATTAGTTTACGAGCAAAAAGCCCGTCACCTGACGGGATCAGTAAAATTTATAATTTTCCAGAACTGTGAAGTACCTTATAAGGCAGGCAAAAAAAATGGTTTGTTTTTTGGCTGAGAATTATCTGGTACAAGTTCAATAATTTGTTTATCTTTACTGACGCATGTTAGTTGACAACCTTAATTTATCTTGTCATATCACGTGATAGGATTTAGAGCAGAGGTTTTAATATTGACAGTGATTATTTGGCAGTATTTATGAATAACGCCCAGAATTTAGCGAATCGATGGTAAACCGTGTGGTTATGTATAAACAACAAACACACAAACGAATTCTTCTATTCTTGCTATGTAGAAATCGTGTTACAAAACACTCCCAAGTAGATTGAACACCGCTAGATGGCTCTGTAATGCAATTTCTTGTTGGCCGCTAGAGGAGTTTTGCCATAGAAATTGTATAAAACTGACCAAACTAAACTGGGTTGGGAACTCATTCGGTACACAGTTGCTTGAGCTTTCCAGCCTACTATGTTTGGTCTCTCAGTATCCAGTATATTTCATAAATATTTTCTCCCATCTAAACACATCTCCTGTAGAGGGAGCTGTAATATAATTGCAATACTGATCACCAGGAGCAAAGAAAGGAGCTTACTAATGGAGTTACCACTTCCTCTCAATACGGTGAACGATTTAACAATTGTCAATATTTATAATTATGAATTAAGGTGGCAATTTATGTAGACGATAGAAGGTTCACCATATCACTCATTCGGTACACAGTTGCTTGAGCTTTCTAGCCTACTATGTTTGTTCTCTCAGTATCCAGTATATTTCATAAATATTTTCTCCCATCTAAACACATCTCCTGTAGAGGGAGCTGTAATATAATTGCAATACTGATCACTAGGAGCAAAGAAAGGAGCTTACTAATGGAGTTACCACTTCCTCTCAATACGGTGAACGATTTAACAGTTGTCAGTATTTATAATTTATGTAGAACGATAGAAAGTACACCATATCACTCATTCTGAACAAACAGTTGCTTTGACCTTTTAGCCTACTATTGTGGCTCTCAGTATCCAGTAGACGATAGAAAGTTCACCATATCACTCATTCGGTACACAGTTGTTTGATCTTTTTAGCCTACTATGTGTGGGCTCTCAGTATCCAGTATATTTCACAAATACTTTCTCTCATCTAAACACATCTCCTGTAGAGGGAGCTGTAATATTAATTGCAATACTGATCACTCGGGGCAAAGAAAGGAACTTACTAAGGGCAATACTGGAGCACTCGGGGACAAGACAGGAGCTTTCTAAGGGAGATACCACTTTCCTCTCCAAAAAAGGTGGAACGATTTAAAACAGTTGTCAATATTTTTAATTATGAATTAAGATTGGCATTTCATGTAGACGATAGAAGGTTCACCATTCCACTCATTTCGGTACACAGTTGCCTTGGACCTTTTTAGCCTACTATGTTTGTTCTACTCAGTTTCCAGTATATTTCATATATATTTTCTCCCATTCTAAACACATCCTCCTGTAGAAGGAGCTGTATATTAATTGCAATACTGATCACTCGGGGCAAGAAAGGAGCTTACTAAGGGATGCTACCCACTTCCTATCAAATAACGGTGAAACGGATTTAAACAGTTGTCAATATTTTTAATTCATGAATTAAAGATGGCAATCTATGTAGACGATAGTAAGGTTCACCATATCACTCATTCGGTACACATTCATCGTTCGGGGCTTGACAGGTTGTCAATTGTTTAATTACGAATTGATGCGGCCTAATGTAGACTATAGGTTCACCATACACTCATTCTACTGTTGGATGTTTGTAGCCTACTATGTTTTGTTCTCAGTATAATTCATAAAATATTTTCTCCCATCTAAAACACCATCTCCCTGTAGAGGGAGCTGTTATATTAATTGCAAATACTGTATAGGAGACAAAAGAAAAGAAAGGATTTACGGGAAGCTATCCACTTCCTCTCAAATACGGCGTGAATGATTTAACAGTTGTCAATATTTATAATTATGTAATTTAAGATGGCAATCTATGTAGACGATAGAAGGTTCACCCATATAATTCGGTACACAGTTGCTTCTTTTGTAGCCTAATATGTTTGTTTCTCAGTATCCAGTATATATTTAATATAATCATTTTTCTCTCATTCTAAAACACATCATCCTGTAGAAGGAGCTGTAATATTAATTGCAATACTGATCACTCGAGGCAAAGAAAGGAGCTTACTAAGGGAGCTACCACTTCCTCTCAAAACGGATGAAATTCACGATTTCCGGTAACAGTTGCGACCTTTTTAGCCTACATGTTTGGGCTCTCTGTTTGTCAATATTTTTTAATTGAGGGATGAATTAAGATGGCAAATCTATGTAGATTTAACATGTTGTCAAATTATAATTAGGAATTAATGGGACGATAGACGGAAGAAGGTTCACCATATCACTCATTCGGTACACAGTTGCTTGACCTTTTTAGCCTACTATGTTTGTTCTCTCAGTATCCAGTATATTTCATAAATACTTTCTCCCATCTAAACACATCTCCTGTAGAAGGAGCTGTAATATTAATTGCAATACTGATCACTCGGGGCAAAGAAAGGAGCTTACTAAGGGAGCTACCACTTCCTCTCAAAAACGGTGAACGATTTTAACAGTTGTCAATATTTTTAATTATGAATTAAGATGGCAATCTATGTAGACGATAGAAGGTTCACCATATCACTCATTCGGTACACAGTTGCTTGACCTTTTTAGCCTACTATGTTTGTTCTCTCAGTATCCAGTATATTTCATAAATACTTTCTCCCATCTAAACACATCTCCTGTAGAAGGAGCTGTAATATTAATTGCAATACTGATCACTCGGGGCAAAGAAAGGAGCTTACTAAGGGAGCTACCACTTCCTCTCAAAACGGTGGAACGATTTAACAGTTGTTCAATATTTTATAATTATGAATTAAGATGGCAATCTATGTAGACGATAGAAGGTTCACCATATCACTCATTCGGTACACAGTTGCTTGACCTTTTTAGCCTACTATGTTTGTTCTCTCAGTATCCAGTATATTTCATAAATATTTTCTCCCATCTAAACACATCTCCTGTAGAGGGAGCTGTAATATAATTGCAATACTGATCACTAGGAGCAAAGAAAGGAGCTTACTAAGGGAGCTACCACTTCCTCTCAAAACGGTGAACGATTTAACAGTTGTCAATATTTTTAATTATGAATTAAGATGGCAATCTATGTAGACGATAGAAGGTTCACCATATCACTCATTCGGTACACAGTTGCTTGAGCTTTCTAGCCTACTATGTTTGTTCTCTCAGTATCCAGTATATTTCATAAATATTTTCTCCCATCTAAACACATCTCCTGTAGAGGGAGCTGTAATATTAATTGCAATACTGATCACTCGGGGCAAAGAAAGGAGCTTACTAAGGGAGCTACCACTTCCTCTCAAAACGGTGAACGATTTAACAGTTGTCAATATTTTTAATTATGAATTAAGATGGCAATCTATGTAGACGATAGAAGGTTCACCATATCACTCATTCGGTACACAGTTGCTTGAGCTTTCTAGCCTACTATGTTTGTTCTCTCAGTATCCAGTATATTTCATAAATATTTTCTCCCATCTAAACACATCTCCTGTAGAGGAGCTGTAATATTAATTGCAATACTGATCACTCGGGAGCAAAGAAAGGAGCTTACTAAGGGAGCTACCACTTCCTCTCAAAACGGTGAACGATTTAACAGTTGTCAATATTTTTAATTATGAATTAAGATGGCAATCTATGTAGACGATAGAAGGTTCACCATATCACTCATTCGGTACACAGTTGCTTGAGCTTTCTAGCCTACTATGTTTGTTCTCTCAGTATCCAGTATATTTCATAAATATTTTCTCCCATCTAAACACATCTCCTGTAGAGGGAGCTGTAATATAATTGCAATACTGATCACTAGGAGCAAAGAAGGGAGCTTACTAAGGGAGCTACCTCTTCCTCTCAATACGGTGAACGATTTAACAGTTGTCAATATTTTAATTATGATTAAGATGGCAATCTATGTAGACGATAGAAGGTTCACCATATCACTCATTCGGTACACAGTTGCTTGAGCTTTCTAGCCTACTATGTTTGTTCTCTCAGTATCCAGTATATTTCATAAATACTTTCTCCCATCTAAACACATCTCCTGTAGAGGGAGCTGTAATATTAATTGCAATACTGATCACTCGGGGCAAAGAAAGGAACTTACTAAGGGAGCTACCACTTCCTCTCAAACGGTGAACGATTTAACAGTTGTCAATATTTATAATTATGAATTAAGATGGCAATCTATGTAGACGATAGAAGGTTCACCATATCACTCATTCGGTACACAGTTGTTTGATCTTTTTAGCCTACTATGTTTGTTCTCTCAGTATCCAGTATATTTCATAAATACTTTCTCCCATCTAAACACATCTCCTGTAGAAGGAGCTGTAATATTAATTGCAATACTGATCACTCGGGCAAAGAAAGGAGCTTACTAAGGGAGCTACCACTTCCTCTCAAAACGGTGACGATTTAACAGTTGTCAATATTTATAATTATGAATTAAGATGGCAATCTATGTAGACGATAGAAGGTTCACCATATCACTCATTCGGTACACAGTTGCTTGACCTTTTTAGCCTACTATGTTTGTTCTCTCAGTATCCAGTATATTTCATAAATACTTTCTCCCATCTAAACACATCTCCTGTAGAAGGAGCTGTAATATTAATTGCAATACTGATCACTCGGGGCAAAGAAAGGAGCTTACTAAGGGAGCTACCACTTCCTCTCAATACGGTGAACGATTTAACAGATTGCAATATTTATAATTAGGAATTAAGATGGCAATCTATGTAGACGATAGAAGGTTCACCATATCACTCATTCGGTACACAGTTGCTTGAGCTTTCTAGCCTACTATGTTTGTTCTCTCAGTATCCAGTATATTTCATAAATACTTTCTCCCATATAAACACATCTCCTGTAGAAGGAGCTGTAATATTAATTGCAATACTGATCACTCGGAGCAAAGAAAGGAGCTTACTAAGGGAGTTACCACTTCCTCTCAATACGGAGAAAGATTTAACAGTTGTCAATATTTATAATTAGGAATTAATATGGCAATCTATGTAGACGATAGAAGGTTCACCATATCACTCATTCGGTACACAGTTGCTTGACCTTTTTAGCCTACTATGTTTGTTCTCTCAGTATCCAGTATATTTCATAATATTTTCTCCCATTTAAACACATCTCCTGTAGAGGAGCTGTAATATTAATTGCAATACTGATCACTCGGGGCAAAGAAAGGAACTTACTAAGGGAGCTACCACTTCCTCTCAATACGGTGAACGATTTAACAGTTGTCAATATTTATAATTAGGAATTAAGATGGCAATCTATGTAGACGATAGAAGGTTCACCATATCACTCATTCGGTACACAGTTGCTTGAGCTTTCTAGCCTACTATGTTTGTTCTCTCAGTATCCAGTATATTTCATAAATACTTTCTCTCATCTAAACACATCTCCTGTAGAGGGAGCTGTAATATTAATTGCAATACTGATCACTCGGGGCAAAGAAAGGAACTTACTAAGGGAGCTACCACTTCCTCTCAATACGGTGAACGATTTAACAGTTGTCAATATTTATAATTATGAATTAAGATGGCAATCTATGTAGACGATAGAAGGTTCACCATATCACTCATTCGGTACACAGTTGCTTGACCTTTTTAGCCTACTATGTTTGTTCTCTCAGTATCCAGTATATTTCATAAATATTTTCTCCATCTAAACACATCTCCTGTAGAAGGAGCTGTAATATTAATTGCAATACTGATCACTAGGAGCAAAGAAGGGAGCTTACTAAGGGAGCTACCTCTTCCTCTCAATACGGTGAACGATTTAACAGTTGTCAATATTTATAATTATGAATTAAGATGGCAATCTATGTAGACGATAGAAGGTTCACCATATCACTCATTCGGTACACAGTTGCTTGACCTTTTTAGCCTACTATGTTTGTTCTCTCAGTATCCAGTATATTTCATAAATACTTGCTCCCATCTAAACACATCTCCTGTAGAAGGAGCTGTAATATTAATTGCAATACTGATCACTAGGAGCAAAGAAGGGAGCTTACTAAGGGAGCTACCTCTTCCTCTCAATACGGTGAACGATTTAACAGTTGTCAATATTTATAATTATGAATTAAGATGGCAATCTATGTAGACGATAGAAGGTTCACCATATCACTCATTCGGTACACAGTTGCTTGAGCTTTCTAGCCTACTATGTTTGTTCTCTCAGTATCCAGTATATTTCATAAATACTTGCTCCCATCTAAACACATCTCCTGTAGAAGGAGCTGTAATATTAATTGCAATACTGATCACTAGGAGCAAAGAAGGGAGCTTATTAAGGGAGCTACCTCTTCCTCTCAATACGGTGAACGATTTAACAGATTGCAATATTTATAATTATGAATTAAGATGGCAATCTATGTAGACGATAGAAGGTTCACCATATCACTCATTCGGTACACAGTTGCTTGAGCTTTCTAGCCTACTATGTTTGTTCTCTCAGTATCCAGTATATTTCATAAATATTTTCTCCCATCTAAAACACATCTCCTGTAGAGGAGCTGTAATATTAATTGCAATACTGATCACTAGGAGCAAAGAAGGGAGCTTACTAAGGGAGCTACCTCTTCCTCTCAATACGGTGAACGATTTAACAGTTGTCAATATTTAATTATGAATTAAGATGGCAATCTATGTAGACGATAGAAGGTTCACCATATCACTCATTCGGTACACAGTTGCTTGAGCTTTCTAGCCTACTATGTTTGTTCTCTCAGTATCCAGTATATTTCATAAATACTTGCTCCCATCTAAACACATCTCCTGTAGAAGGAGCTGTAATATTAATTGCAATACTGATCACTCGGGGCAAAGAAAGGAGCTTACTAAGGGAGCTACCACTTCCTCTCAATACGGTGAACGATTTAACAGTTGTCAATATTTATAATTATGAAATTAAGATGGCAATCTATGTAGACGATAGAAGTTCACCATATCACTCATTCGGTACACAGTTGCTTGAGCTTTCCAGCCTACTATGTTTGGTCTCTCAGTATCCAGTATATTTCATAAATATTTTCTCCCATCTAAACACATCTCCTGTAGAGGGAGCTGTAATATTAATTGCAATACTGATCACTAGGAGCAAAGAAAGGAGCTTACTAAGGGAGCTACCTCTTCCTCTCAATACGGTGAACGATTTAACAGTTGTCAATATTTATAATTATGAATTAAGGTGGCAATTTATGTAGACGATAGAAAGTTCACCATATCACTCATTCGGTACACAGTTGTTTGATCTTTTTAGCCTACTATGTTTGTTCTCTCAGTATCCAGTATATTTCATAAATATTTTTCTCCCATCTAAACACATCTCCTGTAGAAGGAGCTGTAATATTAATTGCAATACTGATCACTAGGAGCAAAGAAGGGAGCTTACTAAGGGAGCTACCTCTTCCTCTCAATACGGTGAACGATTTAAACAGTTGTCAATATTTTTAATTATGAATTAAGATGGCAATCTATGTAGACGATAGAAGGTTCACCATATCACTCATTCGGTACACAGTTGCTTGAGCTTTCTAGCCTACTATGTTTGTTCTCTCAGTATCCAGTATATTTCATAAATACTTTCTCCCATCTAAACACATCTCCTGTAGAAGGAGCTGTAATATTAATTGCAATACTGATCACTAGGAGCAAAGAAGGGAGCTTACTAAGGGAGCTACCACTTCCTCTCAATACGGTGAACGATTTAACAGTTGTCAATATTTTTAATTATGAATTAAGATGGCAATCTATGTAGACGATAGAAGGTTCACCATATCACTCATTCGGTACACAGTTGCTTGAGCTTTCTAGCCTACTATGTTTGTTCTCTCAGTATCCAGTATATTTCATAAATATTTTCTCCCATCTAAACACATCTCCTGTAGAGGGAGCTGTAATATTAATTGCAATACTGATCACTAGGGGCAAAGAAAGGGACTTACTAAGGGAGCTACCACTTCCTCTCAATACGGTGAACGATTTAACAGTTGTCAATATTTATAATTATGAATTAAGATGGCAATCTATGTAGACGATAGAAGGTTCACCATATCACTCATTCGGTACACAGTTGCTTGAGCTTTCTAGCCTACTATGTTTGTTCTCTCAGTATCCAGTATATTTCATAAATATTTTCTCCCATTTAAACACATCTCCTGTAGAGGAGCTGTAATATTAATTGCAATACTGATCACTAGGAGCAAAGAAGGGAGCTTACTAAGGGAGCTACCTCTTCCTCTCAATACGGTGAACGATTTAACAGTTGTCAATATTTATAATTATGAATTAAGATGGCAATCTATGTAGACGATAGAAGGTTCACCATATCACTCATTCGGTACAGAGTTGCTTGACCTTTTTAGCCTACTATGTTTGTTCTCTCAGTATCCAGTATATTTCATAAATACTTTCTCCCATCTAAACACATCTCCTGTAGAAGGAGCTGTAATATTAATTGCAATACTGATCACTAGGAGCAAAGAAAGGAGCTTACTAAGGGAGCTACCACTTCCTCTCAATACGGTGAACGATTTAACAGTTGTCAATATTTATAATTATGAATTAAGATGGCAATCTATGTAGACGATAGAAGGTTCACCATATCACTCATTCGGTACACAGTTGCTTGAGCTTTCTAGCCTACTATGTTTGTTCTCTCAGTATCCAGTATATTTCATAAATACTTGCTCCCATCTAAACACATCTCCTGTAGAAGGAGCTGTAATATTAATTGCAATACTGATCACTAGGAGCAAAGAAGGGAGCTTACTAAGGGAGCTACCTCTTCCTCTCAATACGGTGAACGATTTAACAGTTGTCAATATTTATAATTATGAATTAAGATGGCAATCTATGTAGACGATAGAAGGTTCACCATATCACTCATTCGGTACACAGTTGCTTGAGCTTTCTAGCCTACTATGTTTGTTCTCTCAGTATCCAGTATATTTCATAAATACTTTCTCCCATCTAAACACATCTCCTGTAGAAGGAGCTGTAATATTAATTGCAATACTGATCACTCGGGGCAAAGAAAGGAGCTTACTAAGGGAGCTACCACTTCCTCTCAATACGGTGAACGATTTAACAGATTGCAATATTTATAATTATGAATTAAGATGGCAATCTATGTAGACGATAGAAGGTTCACCATATCACTCATTCGGTACACAGTTGCTTGAGCTTTCTAGCCTACTATGTTTGTTCTCTCAGTATCCAGTATATTTCATAAATATTTTCTCCCATCTAAACACATCTCCTGTAGAGGGAGCTGTAATATTAATTGCAATACTGATCACTAGGGGCAAAGAAGGGAGCTTACTAAGGGAGCTACCTCTTCCTCTCAATACGGTGAACGATTTAACAGTTGTCAATATTTATAATTATGAATTAAGATGGCAATCTATGTAGACGATAGAAGGTTCACCATATCACTCATTCGGTACACAGTTGCTTGAGCTTTCTAGCCTACTATGTTTGTTCTCTCAGTATCCAGTATATTTCATAAATACTTGCTCCCATCTAAACACATCTCCTGTAGAAGGAGCTGTAATATTAATTGCAATACTGATCACTAGGAGCAAAGAAGGGAGCTTACTAAGGGAGCTACCTCTTCCTCTCAATACGGTGAACGATTTAACAGATTTCAATATTTATAATTATGAATTAAGATGGCAATCTATGTAGACGATAGAAGGTTCACCATATCACTCATTCGGTACACAGTTGCTTGAGCTTTCTAGCCTACTATGTTTGTTCTCTCAGTATCCAGTATATTTCATAAATACTTGCTCCCATCTAAACACATCTCCTGTAGAAGGAGCTGTAATATTAATTGCAATACTGATCACTAGGAGCAAAGAAGGGAGCTTACTAAGGGAGCTACCTCTTCCTCTCAATACGGTGAACGATTTAACAATTGTCAATATTTATAATTATGAATTAAGGTGGCAATTTATGTAGACGATAGAAAGTTCACCATATCACTCATTCGGTACACAGTTGTTTGATCTTTTTAGCCTACTATGTGTGGGCTCTCAGTATCCAGTATATTTCATAAATACTTTCTCTCATCTAAACACATCTCCTGTAGAGGGAGCTGTAATATTAATTGCAATACTGATCACTCGGGGCAAAGAAAGGAACTTACTAAGGGAGCTACCACTTCCTCTCAATACGGTGAACGATTTAACAGATTGCAATATTTATAATTATGAATTAAGATGGCAATCTATGTAGAGACGATAGAAGGTTCACCATATCACTCATTCGGTACACAGTTGCTTGACCTTTTTAGCCTACTATGTTTGTTCTCTCAGTATCCAGTATATTTCATAAATACTTGCTCCCATCTAAACACATCTCCTGTAGAAGGAGCTGTAATATTAATTGCAATACTGATCACTAGGAGCAAAGAAGGGAGCTTACTAAGGGAGCTACCTCTTCCTCTCAATACGGTGAACGATTTAACAGATTGCAATATTTATAATTATGAATTAAGATGGCAATCTATGTAGACGATAGAAGGTTCACCATATCACTCATTCGGTACACAGTTGCTTGAGCTTTCTAGCCTACTATGTTTGTTCTCTCAGTATCCAGTATATTTCATAAATATTTTCTCCCATCTAAACACATCTCCTGTAGAGGGAGCTGTAATATAATTGCAATACTGATCACTCGGGGCAAAGAAAGGAACTTACTAAGGGAGCTACCACTTCCTCTCAATACGGTGAACGATTTAACAGTTGTCAATATTTATAATTATGAATTAAGATGGCAATCTATGTAGACGATAGAAGGTTTCACCATATCACTCATTCGGTACACAGTTGCTTGACCTTTTTAGCCTACTATGTTTGGGCTCTCAGTATCCAGTATATTTCATAAATACTTTTCTCTCATCTAAACACATCTCCTGTAGGGAGCTGTAATATTAATTGCAATACTGATCACTCGGGGCAAAGAAAGGAGCTTACTAAGGGAGCTACCACTTCCTCTCAATACGGTGACGATTTAACAATTGTCAATATTTATAATTATGAATTAAGGTGGCAATTTATGTAGACGATAGAAAGTTCACCATATCACTCATTCGGTACACAGTTGTTTGATCTTTTTAGCCTACTATGTGTGGGCTCTCAGTATCCAGTATATTTCACAAATACTTTCTCTCATCTAAACACATCTCCTGTAGAGGGAGCTGTAATATTAATTGCAATACTGATCACTAGGAGCAAAGAAGGGAGCTTACTAAGGGAGCTACCTCTTCCTCTCAATACGGTGAACGATTTAACAGATTGCAATATTTATAATTATGAATTAAAATGGCAATCTATGTAGACGATAGAATGTTCGCCATATCACTCATTCGGTACACAGTTGCTTGACCTTTTTAGCCTACTATGTTTGTTCTCTCAGTATCCAGTATATTTCATAAATATTTTGCTCCCATCTAAACACATCTCCTGTAGAAGGAGCTGTAATATTAATTGCAATACTGATCACTAGGAGCAAAGAAGGGAGCTTACTAAGGGAGCTACCTCTTCCTCTCAATACGGTGAACGATTTAACAGTTGTCAATATTTTTAATTATGAATTAAGATGGCAATCTATGTAGACGATAGAAGGTTCACCATATCACTCATTCGGTACACAGTTGCTTGAGCTTTCTAGCCTACTATGTTTGTTCTCTCAGTATCCAGTATATTTCATAAATATTTTCTCCCATCTAAACACATCTCCTGTAGAGGGAGCTGTAATATAATTGCAATACTGATCACTAGGAGCAAAGAAAGGAGCTTACTAAGGGAGCTACCACTTCCTCTCAAAACGGTGAACGATTTAACAGTTGTCAATATTTTTAATTATGAATTAAGATGGCAATCTATGTAGACGATAGAAGGTTCACCATATCACTCATTCGGTACACAGTTGCTTGAGCTTTCTAGCCTACTATGTGTGGGCTCTCAGTATCCAGTGCATTTCATAAATACTTTCTCCCATCTAAACACATCTCCTGTAGAGGGAGCTGTAATATTAATTGCAATACTGATCACTAGGAGCAAAGAAGGGAGCTTACTAAATGAGCTACCACTTCCTCTCAATACGGAGATAGATTTAACAGTTGTCAATATTTATAATTATGAATTAAGATGGCAATCTATGTAGACGATAGAAGGTTCACCATATCACTCATTCGGTACACAGTTGTTTGATCTTTTTAGCCTACTATGTGTGGGCTCTCAGTATCCAGTATATTTCATAAATACTTTCTCCCATC
Organism: Pardosa pseudoannulata; assembly: GCA_032207245.1. Lineage (NCBI taxonomy): Eukaryota > Metazoa > Arthropoda > Arachnida > Araneae > Lycosidae > Pardosa > Pardosa pseudoannulata. Next base: position 8,895,356 of record CM063507.1, on the reverse strand, counting down.
TAAACACATCTCCTGTAGAAGGAGCTGTAATATTAATTGCAATACTGATCACTAGGAGCAAAGAAGGGAGCTTACTAAGGGAGCTACCTCTTCCTCTCAATACGGTGAACGATTTAACAGTTGTCGATATTTATAATTATGAATTAAGATGGCAATCTATGTAGACGATAGAAGGTTCACCATATCACTCATTCGGTACACAGTTGCTTGAGCTTTCTAGCCTACTATGTTTGTTCTCTCAGTATCCAGTATATTTCATAAATATTTTCTCCCATCTAAACACATCTCCTGTAGAGGGAGCTGTAATATAATTGCAATACTGATCACTAGGAGCAAAGAAAGGAGCTTACTAAGGGAGCTACCACTTCCTCTCAATACGGTGAACGATTTAACAGTTGTCAATATTTATAATTATGAATTAAGATGGCAATCTATGTAGACGATAGAAGGTTCACCATATCACTCATTCGGTACACAGTTGCTTGACCTTTTTAGCCTACTATGTTTGGGCTCTCAGTATCCAGTATATTTCACAAATACTTTCTCTCATCTAAACACATCTCCTGTAGAGGGAGCTGTAATATTAATTGCAATACTGATCACTAGGAGCAAAGAAGGGAGCTTACTAAGGGAGCTACCACTTCCTCTCAATACGGTGAACGATTTAACAGTTGTCAATATTTATAATTATGAATTAAGATGGCAATCTATGTAGACGATAGAAGGTTCACCATATCACTCATTCGGTACACAGTTGCTTGAGCTTTCCAGCCTACTATGTTTGGTCTCTCAGTATCCAGTATATTTCATAAATATTTTCTCCCATCTAAACACATCTCCTGTAGAGGGAGCTGTAATATAATTGCAATACTGATCACCAGGAGCAAAGAAAGGAGCTTACTAATGGAGTTACCACTTCCTCTCAATACGGTGAACGATTTAACAATTGTCAATATTTATAATTATGAATTAAGGTGGCAATTTATGTAGACGATAGAAAGTTCACCATATCACTCATTCGGTACACAGTTGTTTGATCTTTTTAGCCTACTATGTGTGGGCTCTCAGTATCCAGTATATTTCATAAATACTTGCTCCCATCTAAACACATCTCCTGTAGAAGGAGCTGTAATATTAATTGCAATACTGATCACTAGGAGCAAAGAAGGGAGCTTACTAAGGGAGCTACCTCTTCCTCTCAATACGGTGAACGATTTAACAATTGTCAATATTTATAATTATGAATTAAGGTGGCAATTTATGTAGACGATAGAAAGTTCACCATATCACTCATTCGGTACACAGTTGTTTGATCTTTTTAGCCTACTATGTGTGGGCTCTCAGTATCCAGTATATTTCATAAATACTTTCTCCCATCTAAACACATCTCCTGTAGAAGGAGCTGTAATATTAATTGCAATACTGATCACTAGGAGCAAAGAAGGGAGCTTACTAAGGGAGCTACCACTTCCTCTCAATACGGTGAACGATTTAACAGTTGTCGATATTTATAATTAGGAATTAATATGGCAATCTATGTAGACGATAGAAGGTTCACCATATCACTCATTCGGTACACAGTTGTTTGATCTTTTTAGCCTACTATGTGTGGGCTCTCAGTATCCAGTATATTTCATAAATACTTGCTCCCATCTAAACACATCTCCTGTAGAAGGAGCTGTAATATTAATTGCAATACTGATCACTAGGAGCAAAGAAGGGAGCTTACTAAGGGAGCTACCTCTTCCTCTCAATACGGTGAACGATTTAACAGATTGCAATATTGATCACTATCTCAGTATCCAGTATATTTCATAAATACTTTCTCCCATCTAAACACATCTCCTGTAGAAGGAGCTGTAATATTAATTGCAATACTGATCACTAGGAGCAAAGAAGGGAGCTTACTAAGGGAGCTACCACTTCCTCTCAATACGGAGATAGATTTAACAGTTGTCGATATTTATAATTAGGAATTAAGATGGCAATCTATGTAGACGATAGAAGGTTCACCATATTTGCGAGAGAGAAATCCAATATAGCCGCCATTTTAGATATCACTAATGAATACTCGTGCAATGAAACCTGCGTGAACACGTACCTAAATAACCTGCAAACCAGCGCTATGTATGTTCGCTGAAGAAAAATACTAGAGGCAAAAGAATTAGAAAAGAAACTAGGTATTTTTGTCCGGACCGTGACGTTGGATTATGTCTCTTGCTGTCTTTCAAGATTTATCTTGAAAGAGATATTAAATCTGATCTCTGAAAAAAACTAATTAAGTAAATGAACTTGTAGTATTTGTATTCGAAAATAATTGTTTAGTAATTGTAATCGAAAATATTTGTAGTTTTTATGTGCAGAACTATAAACAAAACTTCCCTGTCTGGCATACATGAGAGAACTTCCAGGGAAAACATTATTTTAATTCCTGTAAAAAGTCGTTATACATGCTTAAAATGATTTGAAATATGACTTTTAATAACATTTTTCAGCTTACAAATTTATTGTGACATTTTTTGGAACAAATTCTTTAAAAAAATGAAACTGTTAAGGGGTTAACGAATTTTGTTTTCTTTATTTCATTATAAGAAATAGTATTTTATTACAACATTTTTTATTTTTATTTTTATTTTCAATAAACACAGAATAAAATATGAACTTTTACTTCTGTTAATCAAAGAAATTACTATAATTTTAAAATTTACGTTTGCTTCTTTCCTGGTTGTATCTTTTAAATTACGTCTTTATGAGTTTAGTAGCGTATAGCCCATCATATGACGGAATCAGTAAAATTATTAATTTTACAGAATTGTAGAATACACTATAAAGTAGGTTAAAAAATCGGTTTGTTTTTTGGCTGAGAAATATCTGGTACACGCTTAATAATTTGTTTATCTTTACTGACCGAATATTAGTTTGCCAACTTTAATTTATCTTCTCATATTACGTGATAGAATGGAGAGCAGAGTTTTTAATATTGACAGGGATTATTTGGCGGTATATATGAATGATGCCCAAAATTGAGCGAATCTATAGCAAACCGTGTGGTTATGTATAAAAAACAAACACACAAACCAACAAACTTCTGAATTTTCAAAGATATTTAACTTAAAGGCTAGATATTTATTAGTCCGGGAAATAGACTCCTAGACTTTTATGAAAAGAGTTTGTTGTTAATACCGGTGAGAAAATTTCCATTGCAACAAAAAGTAATCGATGATTAAATTTAAAATTATCACATACGCACCCAATCTATTATTTAATCCAAATATAAAAGAAAGTTATTTACGTAATACCTAAGTTCAGTGATAAAACGCATGAAAATAATTCAGACAATATTTAAATAATTTAAAATAAGAAATGATTAAATGAGATAGTCAAAGGAATGACGTCATAATGGTAGAAAAATATGTTATTTTTGAAGGGTGTATTTCAAAGAAGACAGTATTTTTCGCTGTGATATGAAGCATATTTGCCAATTTATTTTAGAATCGAATCGATAGGAGAAGATAAACTTTTCTCTCTTTAAATTTCGCTAATCCTAACTCATCAAGAATCCATTATGAATGCATTCTTGATATATATTCATTCTAGGTCCAACCATTTCAGAAATTCGAGGACAGACGGACAGATAACTTAGGCTATTATTATATAGGGGATTTTATAAAAGATAAAAGCTTCTAGCCCTAAACCGTGAATTCAAGACAATTGAAATGGTTTGTTAGAAAAGCGCCAATATCAACGATCTCACCGGCGAATATGGTTTGGTTAAGGAAAAAATCATCAAAGAAAAAAAATCTAGTAGATGCATATCCTATTCAATGATATGTTTTTTAAAAGTTTATAAATGGATTTACATAGGGCCATAAGATAAAGGGTAATAAGTAAATGAGATATCTAAAAAATGGAAACCTGTATACGTATGCCAAATTCGTCTCCGTAAATCAAGCTCTAATTTCAAGTGTTAAAACTGCCACTGAATCAAACTGAGTTGCTTAGTAAAGATTCAAGACTATTGACACTTTTTATAAAAGATACAAGTTTCTAGTCCTCAGCCATGAAAATGATACAAGTTGATTGAAAAGCGCCAATATTAATGATTTAACGTGCAAATAAGGTTTTGCTATTCAAAAAATATCTTCAGAGAAAAAAATCTAATAGTTGCATATCTCATTCAATGTTATATTTTTTAAAAAGTTTATAAAAGGATTTACGTAGGTCTACAAGAAAAAGAGTAATAAGTAAATGGGATATATACAAAATAGGAACACGTATGAATGCCAAATTTGTTTCCGTACATCAAGCTCTAATTTCAAGTGTTAATTCTACCACAGAATCGAACTGATTAGCTTAGAAAAGATTCAAGAATATTGACATTTTTTATAAAAGATACAAGTTTCTAGTCCTCAGCCATGAAAATGAAACAGATTGGTTCGTTAGAAAAGCGCCAATATTAGCAATTTCACGTGCAAATAAGGTTTTGCTATTCAAAGAAAAAAATATCATCAAAGAAAAAAATCTAGTAGCTGATATCCTATTCAATGTTATATATTTTTAAAAGTTTATAAAAGGATTTACCTAGGACCACAAGAAAAAGAGTAATAAGTAAATGGGATCTACACAAAATAGGAACACCTGTGAATGCCCGAATTCGTCTCCACAAATCAAGCCCTAATTTCAAGTGTTAAATCTGCCACTGAATCGAACTGAGTAGTTTAGAAAGGATTCAAGACTATTGACACATTTTATTAAAGATACAAGTTACTAGTCCTCAGCCATGAAAATGATACAGATTAGTTGGTTAGAAAAACGCCAATATTAGCGATTTCATGGGAAAAAAAGGTTTCGCTTTTAAAATATCTTCAAAGAAAATAATCTAGTTGCTGCATATCCCATTCAATGTTATATTTTTTAAAAAGTTCATAAAAGTATTTACCTAGGATCACAAGAAAAAATGATATAGGTTATTTCGTTAGGGAAAACGCCAATATTAAAGATTTCAATAGAAAAAAAAATTCGCTTTTAAAATATCTTCAAAGAAAATAATCTAGTTGCTGTATATCCCATTCAATGTTATATTTTTTTAAAAGTTTATAAAAGGATTTACCTAGGATGACAAGAAAGAGAGTAAAAAGTATATGGGATCTATACAAAGTAGGAACCCGTATGAGTGCCAAATTCGTCTCTGTAAATCAAGCTCTAATTTCAAGTGTTAAACCGGCCACTGAATCGAACTGAGTAGCTTAGAAAAGATTCAAGACTATTGACACTTTTTATAAAAGATACAAGTTTCTAGTCCTCAGCCATGAAAATGATACAGGTTGGTTCGATAGAAAAGCGCCACTGTTAGCAATTTCACGTGCAAATAAGGTTTTGCTATTCAAAGAAAAAAATATCATCAAAGAAAAAAATCTAGTAGCTGCATATCCTATTCAATGATATGTTTTTAAAAGTTTATAAAAAGATTTATATAGGGCCACAAGAAAAAGTGTAATAAGTAAATGGGATAATCAAAAATGGGAATCCGTATATGTCTGCCAAATTCCTCTCCATAAATCAAGCTCTAATCTCAAGTGTTAAAACTGCCACTGAATCGAAATGAGTAGGTTAGAAAATATTCAAGACAATTGACACTTTTTATAAAAGATACAAGTTTCTAGTCCTCAGCATGAAAATGATACAGGTTAGTTCGTTAGGAGAGCGCCAATATTAGGGATTTCACGTGAAAAAAAGGTTACGCTTTTAAAATATCTTCAAAGAAAAGAATCTAGTAGCTGCGTATCCTATTCAATGTTATATTTTTTAAAAAGTTTATAAAAGGATTTACCTAGGACCACAAAAAGAAATGGTAATAAGTAAATGGGATTTATACAAAATAGGAACCCGTATGAGTGCCAAATTCGTCTCCGTAAATCAAGCTCTAATTTGAAGTGTTAAATCTGCCACTGAATGGAACCGAGTATGTTAGAAAAGATTCAAGATTATTGACACACTTTATAAAGGATACAAGTTTCTAGTCCTCAGCCATGAAAATGATACAGGTTATTTCGTTAGAAAAGTTCCAATATTAGCTATTTCAAGTGCAAAATAGGTTTCGCTTTTAAAATTTCTTCAAAGAAAAAAAAATCTAGTAGTTGCATATTTCAATCAATGTTATATATTTTTCTAAAAAGATTTACGTAGGTGCACAAGAAAAAGAGTAATAAGTAAATGGGATATATACAAAATAGGAACACGTATGAATGCCGAATTTGTTTCCGTAAATCAAGCTCTAATTTCAAGTGTTAATTCTGCCACTGAATCGAACTTACCTTAGAAAAGATTCAAAACTATTGACACTTTTTATAAAAGATACAAATTTTTAGTCCTCAGACATGAAAATGATACTGGTTATTTCTTTAGAAAAGCGCCAATATTAGCAATTTCCCGTGCAAAAAAGGTTTCTCTTTTAAAATATCTTCAAAGAAAAAAGATATAGTAGCTACATATCCCATTCAATGTTATACTTTTTTAAAAGTTTATAAAAGGATTTATCTAGGTTAAAAAAAGAGTAATAAGTAAATGGGGTCTATACAAAAGAGGAACCAATATGAATGCCAAATTCGTCTCCGTAAATCAAGCTTTAATTTCTAGTGTTAAATCGGCCACTGAATCGAACTAAGTAGCTTAGAAAAGATTTAAGACTATTGATACTTTTAATAAAAGATACAAGTTTATAGTCCTCAGCCATGAAAACGATACAGGTTGGTTCGATAGAAAAGCGCCATTATCAGCAATTTCACTTGCAAATAAGGTTTTGCTATTGAAAGAAAGAAATATCGTAAAAGAAAAAAAAATCTAGTAGCTGCATATCCTATTCAATGTTATATGTTCTAAAAAGTTTATAAAATTATTTACCCAGGATCACAAAAAAAGAGTAATAAATAAATGGGATCTATACAAAATAGGAACCAGTATGAGTGTCAAATTCGTCTCCGTAAATCAAGTTCTAATTTCAAGTGTTAAGTCTTCCACTGAATCGAACTGAGCATCTTAGAAAGATTCAAGACTATTGACTCTTTTTATAAATGATACAAGTTTCTAGTCCTCAGCCATGAAAATGATACAGATTGCTTGGTTAGGAAAAGCCAATATTAGCGATTTCACGGGAAAAAGTAGGTTTCGCATTTAAAATATCTTCAAAGAAAAAAAATCCAGTAGCTGCATATCTTATTTAGTGTTATACATTTTTAAAAGTTTATAAAAGGATTTACCTAGGATCATAAGAAAAAGCGTAATTAATAAGTGGGATCTATACAAAATAGGAACCCCTATGTGTGCCAAATTCGTCTCCGTAAATCAAGTTCTAATTTCAAGTGTTAAATCGGCCACTGAATCGAACAGAGTAGCTTAGAAAAGATTGAAGACAATTGACAATTTTTATAAAAAAGATACAAGTTTCTTTTCAGCCATGAAAATGATACAGATTGTTTCGTTAGGAAAATGTCAATATTAGCGATTTCATGGGGAAAAAGGTTTAGATTTTAAAATATCTTCAGAGAAAAAAGATCTAGTAGCTGTATATCCAAGTCAATGTTATATATTTTTTAATTGTTTATAAAAGGATTTACACGTAGGCCACAAGGAAAAGTGTAATAAGTAAATGGGATCTCTACAAAATAGGAACCCATAAAGTTGTGTCAAATTCATCTCCGTAAATCATGCTCTTGCCACTGAATTGAACTGAGTAACTTAGAAAGATTCAAGACTATTGACACTTTTTTATGAAAGATACAAGTTTATAGTCCTCAGCCATGAAAATAATACAGGTTAGTTGGTTAGAAAAGCGTCACTATGAACAATTTCACTTGCAAAAAAGTTTTCGCTATTCAAAGAAAAAAATCTAGTAGCGTCATATCCCATTTAATGTTGTATATTTTGAAAATTTTATAAAAGGATTTACGTAGTTCTACAAGAAAAAAGTAATAAGTAAATGGGATCTGTACAAAATAGGACCCCGTATGAGTGCCAAATTCGTCTCCGTAAATCAAGCTCTAATTTGAAGCGTTGAATCTGCAAGTGAATCGAACTGAGTAGCTTAGAAAAGATTCAAGACTATTGACACTTCTTATAAAAGATACAAGTTTCTAGTACTCAGCGATGAAAATGATACAGGTTATTTCGTTAGAAAGTGCCAATATCAGCAATATCACGCTCAAAAAAGGTTTCTCTTTTAAAATATCTTCAAAGTAAAAAAAAATCTAGTAACTGTATATCCCAGTCAAAGTAATATTTTTTCTTTGTAGAGGCTTTACTTATACCTCAAAGAAAACAGTAATAAGTGAAGAAGAAACATAGTAAATACCGTATTCTAAACGTCAACGAAAAACATATTGACGGAGTTCAGATAAACATACTGTAAATTAAATCTTTTTAAATCTTTGATTACCGTCCAAAGACATGAAGCAATATTTCTACTCTACATATTCCTTCATGTTAAAAAGAATAAAAAAAACTAGAAGGCGCATTCTAGAATCTCATAGAATTCATTTCTTCCTGCATCGTTCACGAAAAACTGCTGAGGAGAAAAAAAATTTAGAACATCGTTTAGACTGCAATAGAACAGATTGAAGTTAAACCGAGCTTGAAAGATTCGACAGAAGAAAAAGGATTCTTTTAGCGAATACTTTCGAACGAGAAAAAACTCCTGATAAACACGTACAAACCAACTCGGCTGTATAATAATGCAAACTGAATGGACGCCCGACTTCGTACACAAAGCGAATTTTGTTTGATATTTTGGCACACTCCTTCGAAACCCCCTCCTATCCCTCCTTTGGAATGCCGAGTGATGTATTGTCTGCCATTTTTATGCTAGCGTGTTTATGAGACAGTTCATGCTCCGTTGTATTATTGCTTTCGAGTCATGTTATTTTCGAATTCCCTTCTTATGTAGGATCTTCAAAGTTAAAAAGAACTGTGTGGGTGCTAACGTCTGCACCGAAGAAAGGTCACCAGAGGTGAGCCTGGGGGACAAATTATTGCCGTGAATTCAAAATGTCGAAGCAATATATTTTGGTGTAAAGATATTTAACATGAGAGCATCCGTTTTAGTTATTTCGACTTCAAATTCTGTATACTGTTATGTATGTTTATACATATGTGTGTATATATATGTATGTGAATATATATATATGTGTGTGTGTATATATATGCATATATGTATACACACATAAATGCAATGAAACCTCTCTGAGCGGCCACCCCTCCGTTCCAAGAATATTTGGTCGCTGAGAGGGGTTGGCCGCTCTGAAGGGTTTTATTTACTATTATAAGATAATTACTACAATGCGTAATATAAACAAGTCTGACATATATTCCTTATGTAAGTGAAATTTAAAACTTATCTAAAGAGAAAATAGTACTTTATTTCATGCTTCTTTACAT
>CM063507.1:8855927-8878427 GCA_032207245.1 Pardosa pseudoannulata | reverse complement strand
AAGAAGAATGCTTTCAACGGTTGCAATTGACATTTGGTGATGAATCTTCAGTTTGTGCTACTGTATTCAGATGGTTTAAAAGAATTGAGCAGAGGTCGCCATTTTCTTCAGGATGAAGAACACACAGGAAGGCCGCAGTCAGCAGTCATCTCGGATAATGTGTGTATAAACATAATCTAACTGAGCACCAAAAAGGGGAGCGCGTCAGAATCAGTAAAGAAACTCTTAAGTTGCTAAATGATGGTGGCCACCGCATCATTTCTGAAACTGTACTGGGTGATGAAACGTACATACCTTTTTTTTGAATTTCCAACACTTTAAGAAAGCAAAGTACGGGTCTTTGAATATGATCCCACGCCGACAATGGTGAAAAAAAAAGCACATTGAAAAAAGTGATGTATGCCGTTTTCTTCCAAAGTACGGGATTGGTCAAAGCCATGAAGTTGGAAGGACAGAAGACAGTAACAGCAAACTGTATAACCCTAAATGTTTTCTACATATTCTACAAGAAGTGAATGTTCAACAATGAAAAACCAAGCTTCAAATTGACAAAACACGACTTGTGCGTTCTGGAGCTAGGAACTTGATTGAAGAAGAAATAACGCATCAAAAGACGGACTCACTCGACAATCATAACTTGTGGAAAGAAAAAATGCAAAGCATTGCATAGCCACGCAAACAACATGAATATAATGTCACACATAAATATAATTATACGTATTTAATAGATTTGTAGTGGTTAGAGGGTATCCACCACAAATCTACTGAATACGTATTTTTACGTGACCCGCGCTAAAGTGACAGGCTGCAAAAAACGTAAAAATACGTTACCCGCTCGCGAAGTGTTAATATGCAATTACTTTTTTTCTGAAAATGAAAAACTTCTGTTCTGAAAGTTTTAAATGGTTAATAGGAAGCTAATTGAATTTAATATAGAGTTATCATAATATAATAACATTTATCTTATCTGAAATAAATTGCGTAAGTTATATTTGAGTGTTATTATGTTATAGTATGTGTGGAATATTTATGGTTAAAAAGAAATCACAAGCACAAAAAGTCTAAAATTTTTATTCAAAAAAGTCCACGCAATAAATTAAAATATCATTTAATGTAAATTATTATCAGTGACATATCTGAGAGAACATATCACAGAATATCTTTGTTTAAAAATTTTTTTCCACATTAACTTAAAAAGCCCTGGTCATAAAAATCAGAAAAGTAAGCAATAAGAGATTCTAGAAATAAAAAAAAACTCCATAGAGTTTTTGATTCACATTCTTCTCGTGTGTCCATTAGAAATATAGCTCAGTTTCCAACAAGACGAAAGCGTTCACATTTATTTTTCTCTTTTCTCCTTTACGCTTCCTAAAAAGTAAAACACTTGCAGTATATAGTCAGTTCTAAGTGCAGCCTCGCATTTGACAGTTCTTACGCCCACAATCTCCTTTTCCTTGGCGTGCTGTCAAAGCCATGGAGTCCGCACAAGATTAAGGCCAAAAATATTTCTAGATCTGACATCACAGCCAGAGTATTGAGACAATCACCAGAGATACAGAGAGCAATTTGCCACGGTCCTTTGCTTAAGACTTTTTTTCTTCTTTTATTTAGTTTATGTACATCTGATTTTATTTACCAAAATAGCTCTCCAAATACATTTTAATAACACACTAATACAAACGGTATTAGTCACTACTTTGTTTCGTACATCCGTTTATTTATTTATTTTTTTTTTTATCTTTTTAGGGCATTGGAGCCTCGACCGTGTAAATCAAATAAGGCTACTAAACTCTAAAACACGCGCGGTCACGTGTTTGCCTGGAACATCACATTTGCTATCACGAGCAAGAGACCCAGAAGGGGCGTGACTACGAAGACCGTGACCGCACTGTTTGTTCTTGGGGAGGGACATTCTATGACCTGCCTCTGGAATGCGTGCCTCCTCCTCTCGCAGTCGTCCCTTTGTGGCCCTATGCAGGCAGCGTAAGCCATGGCGTGCGGGATGTAGGTCTGTTCTAGAACGCCCCTGAAGAGGTGAGCCATGGGGCCGTGGGCGTAAACTGGTACATCCTCTCCACCATGCGTATCCCACCGTCTTGGTACAGCACTCTGCTGGATGTAGTTCTTGTCCTCTGCAAGAAATGGTAAAATGAGTACCGCATGAAAAAAGTTTTCCTTGCACATGCAACCAGGCACATATCAACAAAAATTCAACAACAAAAGATAATATTAACAGCAATATAAGATCTAAGAACACCAGGACTATAAGTCCGCAGGACTGTAAACCTTGCTAAATCAATAACCCTGTGTTGCCTACAGGTTCACAGATTTCATAGATTCCCAATGACCACACACACACACACACACAAAATCATTGAATTTTGAAATAATTTACAACTATGTTCTTACTAGCATATAGCCCGTCATATGACGGATTCAGCAAATTTTTTAATTTTCCAGAATTGTAAAGTATCTTAAGAGGCAAGTAAAAAATGTTTTGTTTTTTGGCTGAGAATTATCTGGTACACACTCAATAATTTGTTTATCTTCATACTCCTCTGAGGTCTCCCGATACTGTGAATCCAGTTTAGAATGTGTTGAATTCATTTCGAAAGATAATTCAGTTTCTCAGCTAAGTCAAAATTATCGTTAAGTTCTTCCCAATTTTTTTGCCACAGTAATTAATGGAAGTAAAGAAGTGGAACTATCATTTTCACTATGCCCTGGAGGTAGATAGAAATTGTTGTTAATACCTGTGATAGAATTTTCATCGCAACTGAAAATAAACGATGATTAAATATAAAATTATCCCATATGTACCTAAATTATTATTTAAGCCAAATATAAAAGAAAATTATTGACGTCATATCTAAGTTCAGTGATAAAACGCATGAAAATAATGCAGACGAGATTTAAATAATTTAAAATAAGAAATGTGTTGGAAAGGTTCATCGATAAAAAGAAAATATCGATACAAATTTCGGTCGTAACCGCATTTCATTTTATGTAAATATATTGAGTCAGCCATGATATAAATTAACTTCCCCGGTAGGCTCCCGGGCTTGTCCTGCTTTTGCCTTGTCTCTTATTCTGATGTTAATAAATATGTTGGTAAGCAAAATCGACGTACTGTGTTTAAAAATGCTTTCTTAAATTTGATTTTAATGCCTTGTATATATTTTTTTTGTCGTTCGATCTGGACGAATCAACATCCATGAAATTTACCCCAACAAAATGATTCAATGAGAGGAATGACGTCATGATGCTAGAAAAAAAAATTATTTTTAGCTATTTATTTTGGGATAAATTAATAAATTTAATCGCCTGCTTCTAACCGGGGAAAATAGGGCTTGAAATAATGGCATTAAAGGCTAGAAAAGGGGGGAAGGGGTGGATTTCGAAGGTTGCTAACCCTAACTCATCAAGCCTCCAATAGGAATGCTTCTATCCATTCCAGGTCCAACCACTTCATAAATTCGAGGACAGACGGACAGATAACTATACAGGGGATTAAAACAGGGATTAACCTATGAAATACAAATTAATAATCTTTTCAAATATCTGATGAATAAAAAAGTAAATTATAAAATACAAAGTGAATTAATATCATTTTTTAGGTCTTTAACTTTTCTGGTTCTCAGCACAAAGTTAAAAATTATACATCTCAGTTATTATAAGCTTATATGAGTAATCTTGGACAGAAATAAGTCCCATAATTTTGGCCAAATTCTTTTATTTTTAGGGATCTTCTCCCCTTAAATTTACTCTAAAGATAAGTATTTGCTGATCCACATTTCAAAGGGACTATTGTAGATTTTAAAGCGTTTACAACTCGTACAACATAATCTGTCGAACTTAAAAGTGATAATCGAAAATGAACTAGATACATCTGAAGGGATAGAAAAGCTAGAGCACTTTCTAAGCAACACTCGAAGTTTACTGCGGAGCTTTAATTTATAATAAGTTGATGCGAGATTTTAAGAATACTAAACTCCTAAAGATAACTAATCGGCTTAAGTAGACCATTGTTAGGAGATTAAAATTCTATGTTTGGATTTAATATCTATAGAAACACTGTTTCATAATTTATTCTTCTCATAAAATCATAAAATTATTCAATGGATATAGAAACTTTAAATGTATCGATTATATATCAGTTCGTTTACAAACAGAATGTAGTTATGATAGTGTAAGTTCAGAAATGCGTGCATGGTACTTAAAAGTCATTGGACATTTTGAATCTTTCATGTTTTCTTAAACATCTCAAATGAAATTTGACTAATTATGTAGTTTTAAATGTATAAAGAGCCTGTTAGAGCTCGCATGTACCATTGAAGTTTTGATAATGTCTGCATTTAGGGGCTATACACAAATTGAAAAGGGGGAAAAAAAGAAAATCTAACAGACGGTATCACTAACATAGTGAGCTGTATTTTAATTAATATCTGAATACATTTAGGTGATTAAGAGCTTTTCTAACATATCGAATATAGAACCAATATTCCGTCCTTCCATTTTTACCTTTTACAGGCTAATGTTCCCATATGGGAACATAGTACAACAAATTCAAGTAAAAACAAATTTTCACGACATCTGTGTTATACATTTTAATCCGAGGTAAGGCAGGATTGATTTTTTGTATAAAATAATTTTGTTTTAAAAATAAATTTTGTAGCCTACAGAAATTCATAAAAAAGGTAAAGAAACAGGTTTTTGTTTCCCTTCTCACATAGTATCTCTCAAATATTTTCTAGATATAGAAAATCAAATCGTATTTATTTAACTAATTAATCGTTATGTAGCTTTAAATGTATAAAGAGCTTGTTAGAGCTCGCATTTTCCTGTGAAGGTTTGATAATATCTGTTTTTACGGGACGACACACAAGTTGAAAAAGGAAAAAAAAAGGGAAAATCAAACAGACAATATGACTAACATAGTGACCTGTATTTTAATTAATAGCTAAATATGTTTAGGTGATTAAAGGTTTTTTTTTAACATATGGAATACAGAAAGAATGTTCTAACCTTCTATTTTTACCTTTTAAAAGATAATGTTCCCATATGGGAACATAGTACAAAAAATTCAAGTACAAATTTTCACTACGGCTGTCTTAAGAATTTTGAATTCGAAGTAAAGGCATGATTGATTATTTAATAAAAATTTTTATTTTAAAAATAAATTTTGCAGCATTCGAAATTTATAAAAAAGAAAAAAAAAGCAGATTTTTGTTTTCGTTTTCACACAGTTTTTCTTAAATATTTCCAAGATATAGATAATCAAATCGTATTTATTGAAATAACTTTAACTAAGTATAGTTCAGTAATGTATGCATGGTAAAGTCATCGGATATTTGGAATCTTTCATTTTATCTTAAACATCTCAAACGAAATTTGGCTAAGCGTTATGTAACTTTAAATTTGTAAAGAACCTGTTAGAGCTCACCGTTCCCATTGAAGTTTTGATAATGTCTGCATTTAGGGGACGATACACAAATTAAAAAAGGAAAATGAAGGGAAAATCAAACAGACGATATCACTAACAGGGTGAGCTGTATTTTAATTAATATCCGAATATATTTAAGTGATCAAGAGTTTTTTTAACATATCGAATACAGGACGAACATTCTTCAATTTCATTTTTAACTTTCACAGGCTTATGTACCTATATGGGAATATAATATAAAAAATTCAAGTCAAAAAGAATTTTCACTAAAGCTGTGTTGTTATACATTTTAACACGAAGTAAGGCATGAATGATCCTTTTTATAAAATAATTTTGTTCTAAAAATAAATTTTGCAGCCTACAAAAATTTATAAAAAAGGAAAAGAAACAGTCTTTTGGTCCCCTTTTCACATAGCGTTTCTTAAAATTTTTCTAGATATAGAAAATCAAATAGTATTTATTTAAATAACATAAACTGAGAATAGTTCAGTGATATACGCATGATAGCTAAAAGCATTAAACATTTTGAATCTTTCATATTTTATTAAACATCTCAAATGAAATTTGGCTAATCTTTACTTAGTTTTAAATGTGTAAAGAGCTTGTTCGATCTCGTCTTTTCCAGTGAAGGTTTGATAATGTATGCATTTAGGGACTATACTCAAATTGAAAAAAAAGGAATAATCAAACAGACAATATCACTAACATAGTGAGCTATATTTTAATTAATAGCTAAATATATTTAGGGGATTAAAATTTTTCTTTTAACATATCGAATACAGAACGAATATTCTAACCTTCTATTTTTACCTTTTAAAAGCTAATGTTCCCATATGGGAACATAATATATAAAAATTAAAGTAAAAACAAAATTTCACTACAGCTGTGTTAAGAATTTTTATTTCGAAGTAAAAACATGATTGATTATTTTATAAAAAAATTTTGTGTTAAAAATAAATTTTGCAGTCTTCAAAATTCATAAAAAAGGAAAAAAAAACCAGATTTTTGCTTCCCTTTTCACACAGTGTTTCTTAAATATTTCCAAGATATAGAAAATCAAATAATATTTATTTAAATAACATAAACTGAGTATAAATCAGAGATGTATGCATGGTAGCTAAAAGTCATCGAAAATTTGGAATCTTTCATATTTTCTTAAACATCTTAAAGGAAATTTAGTTAAACGTTCTGAAACTTTAAATATGTAAAGATCATATTAAAGCTCACATATCTCAGTGAAGTTTTGGGGATGTCATCATTTGAGAACGATTTACACATTTAGAAATATTAGGAGAAGATTTAAAAAAACGTCGCCATTATAGTGATGGAATGATTTAAATTAAGATATTTAGAGATAAAGAGCTTTCTTACAAAAAGCCTTTTGTAATATGTAGGAAAAAAATAAAGTATTTTCAGTTTTTAAATGAATCTAGTTATACTATGCTCTTCCCATACTTTTTAAAATTTAAGGTATCGAATATGGAATAAATATTCTGCCCTTCCGTTTAAAATAAAAGTACACAGAATTTTCATACATTTTTATAACGATTTTGGAGGGATATATAAATAAACATATATAGGAATTTTACTGCAGGGACATAGAAACTTCAAAAAGTATCGACTATACTAGTTCATTCCAACACAGAATGTCGTTATAATAGTATAGTTCAGTGATGCAGGAATGATAGATAAAAGTTCTCAATCAGTACCTCTACGGGGAGGGAGGAAAGTCCAGTCTATGGGCATTCTGCTTTATCCCTACTTAAAAATTACGAGGACCCACTTGAACAAAGTTATTAAAACGAAATTAAAACGAAAGGCTCACCTCTTTCACATACAAGCATATATAAGTAGCATATGGCTCGATCGTGCTTGGTTTATCCAAGTGGCGTCAGAAAACAACAACATATGCAAGAATATTTTCTTTTGCTTTATGACTTTTTGCTTATATATATATATATATATATATATATATATATACATATATATATATATATACATATATATACATATATACATATATATATACATATATATATATATATATATACATATATATATATATATATATATATATATATATATATATACATATATATACATATATATATTATATATATATGTATATATATATATATATATATACATATATACATATACATATATATATATATATATACATATATACATATGTATATACATATATATATATATATACATATATATACATATGTATATACATATTATATATACATATATATACATACATACATACATATATGAATATATTTATATATATATATATATATAATATATATATATATATATATATATATATATATATATATATATATATATATATATATATATATATACATATATATACATATATATACATACATATATATATATACATATATATATATATATATATATATATATATATATATATATATATATATATATATATATATTCATATACATATACACATGTATATACATATATACATATATATATGCATATATACATAATAACATACATACATATATATATATATATATATATATATATATATATATATATATATACATATATATATATATATATACATATATATATATATACATATATACATACATATATACATATATAATATATACATATATATATACATATATATATATATACATACATATATACATATATATACATACATATATATTATATATACATATATATATATAAATATACATATATATATATATTCATATATACACACACATACACACATACACATATACGCACATGCACACATACATACATACATACATATATATGGTTCTGATTTTCCTTTTAACTCATTACCTGTATTCATGCCTGTCAAATTCTCCCTTCCGGTTGGAAAGTTGTGGTTGTATCCAGGTCCGTTGGCATAGAGCAACGTGGTGTAAGGCATGCTGTCCACGTCGGAGATCTTGTCGTCCAAACCTGAAAGAGAATTTGAGGTATAACACAAAAGTATATCATAATAGTCATAGCGAGGGTTTTTGAAATGTTTTTAAGGAACGAACGTTGCAAAAAATGCTATAGAAATTCTATGAGCTTTTTAGAGTTTTATACATGTTTGAGATGTCCTAGTAATTAACTTATATTTGAAGCGTGAAGGTGAGGTAGGGTTGACTTAAGAATTGGGTTCCCCCGCCAACTTGGCGATAATGATTTAAGTATGGTCGCCTAATATTTTCTCCTGATCTCACCGAATCCAAGCAATCTGTATGTATATTATAATTTATATGATATTTGCATCCACACCTTGCGTAAATCTTTTCTTATATAATAAAAGTGCGCAATGCTTAAAAAAATAGATATAACAGACCATTAACGGTTCACTATGGCTGATTTCTAATAATTTGGAGCTGTGTGTTTGTAAACTGTTAAGGGATTCATTGCCCATAAATATAAATGTCTGGTTTTCAAGTCGTTTTCTTTAATTAAGTAATAATATAATTCTATTATGATGGCGCATTGTGCTTTAATTAAAGTCGCCTGAAAAATTAAGAAATACAATATTTGGATGGATTACCTTTGTGTTTTAGTAAATACTGCCAATATTTTAGCCAAATTTCCCAGGGGGAACCCAATTTTTAAGTAGACCCGGTGAGGTATTTCTGTATATGTTGCTTATTACACATATACAGAATTATATACATATACGGACACATATATATTACACATACACGTGTTGCTATGTTAATAGAGTCTAAACATCTGAGTTTGGACCGTCCTCTTTTCTAGGTGCCTATTGGTTTAGCAATGTAAACAAATTTTGTAAATCTGTAGACAGTGAATCAGAATATGTGTCCAGTGCATCTAATACTTTTAATGCTGATGAATTAATTGCATTAGAAACTCTTCCTAATCTAATATTGTCCATATTGTCCATGCTTCATTTACCTAGATCCCCCCCAAATACTTCTTAAAATTTTTCCAATTTTATTAACACAGTTGTTAAGAACTATTCTGTCTTTAAAAGGCTATTATTTTAAATGTACCAGGATCTACAGCCGTTATGTCTCCTTGAGAAATTTTTAATTATATTTAACAGGATTCTACTATGCAAATTACTTTTATCCCTCCGTTGTGAAAAGTTTATTTTTAAATGTGCCAGGATCTACTAGAACAGAAGTCATGTCTCCATGAGGAAATTTTAATTATATTTAACAGGATTCTACTGTGCAAATTATCTTTATCCCTCCGTCTTATTGTAAAAAATGCCGATGTCAAACGAGTTGTTCAAAAGAGGTACAAAGCACCTAATATTTCCGTTTTTACCAGCACAAATGCGAAGAACTATCCTTTCGTGAAAAGGTTATTTTTTAAATGTACCAGGATCTACAGCCGTAATGTCTCCATGAGGAATTTTTAATTATATTTAACAGGATTCTACTGTGCAAATTAACTTTATCCCTCCGTCTTATTGTAAAAAATGCCGATGTCAAACAAGTTGTTCAAAAGAGGTACAAAGCACCTAAGATTTTCGTTTTTACCAAGACGAATGCGAAGAACTATCCTGTCGTGAAAAGGTTAATTTTTTAAATGTACAAGGATCTACACCCTTCATGTCTCCAAGAGGAATTTTTAATTATATTTAACAGGATTTTACTGTGCAAATTACCTTAATCCCTCCGTCTTATTGTAAAAATGCCGATGCCAAACAAGCTGTTCAAAAGAGGTACAAAGCACCTAAGATTTCGTTTTTACCAACAGGAATGCGAAGAACTATCCTGTCGTGAAAAGGTTAATTTTATAAATGTACCAGGATCTACAGCCGTTATGTCTCCTTGAGAAATTTTTAATTATATTTAACAGGATTCTACTATGCAAATTACTTTTATCCCTCCGTCTTAGTGTAAAAAATGCCGATGTCAAACAAGTTGTTCAAATGAGGTACAAAGCACCTAAGATTTCGTTTTTACCAACAAGAATGTGAAGAACTATCCTGTCGTGAAAAGAATAATTTTTTAAATGTACAAGGATCTACACCCTTCATGTCTCCATGAGGAATTTTTAATTATATTTAACAGGACTTTACTGTCCAAATTACTTTTATCCCTCCGTCTTATTGCAAAAAATGCCAATGTCAAACAAGTTGTTCAAAAGAGGTACAAAGCATCTAAGATTTCCGTTTTTACCAACACGAAATCAAAGAACTATCCTGTCGTGAAAAGGTTATTTTTTTAAATGTACAAGGATCTACAACCATCATGTCTCCATGAGGAATTTTTAATTATATTTAACAGGATTCTACTGTGCAAATTACCTTAATCCCTCCGTCTTATTGTAAAAAATGCCGACGCCAAACAAGTTGTTCAAAAGAGGTACAAAGCACCTAAGATTTTCGTTTTTACCAAGACGAATGCGAAGAACTATCCTGTCGTGAAAAGGTTATTTCTAAATGTAAAAGGATCTACAACCGTCAAGTCCTTTATGAGGGATTTTTAATTTTAGTTAATAGGATTCTACTGAACAAATAATGTTTTTCTACTTCATGTAACATACCATTTTAAGTACACCAATTCAAAATCTGATATTTGTTTTGATTTTCCTATAATAAATGAACGAAAGGAGAATTTAAACCAACCTAGTATGGGATTCCCCCTCTTCGGATATCCCCCAAAGGAGAAGACATGCGAGTGGTCAGACGTGACGACTATGAGCGTATCTTCTGGTCTGGTCAGTTCCAGTGCTACCATCACTGCCTGTTCTAAAGCCAGGGTATCCACCAAAGCACGGTGGGCATTGTTGAAGTGGTGAGAATGGTCAATCCTGCCGGCTATTCAGGTGAAAATAAACAGAATAAGTTATAGAAGTCATCATACAGATAATTTAAAGAATGGTGGACATTAGAAATTGTTTACAGATATTATTAACACTAGATTTACGGTGTTGATCGTATACCTAATTTTACTGAAGTGAGTCAATTTGACTCAGACAAGAAAATTGAAGTTTTTTGCAAAGAAAATGGTTCCAAATTAATTTATATAAAATGTTTCTTATCAAAAAATTCATGGAAAATATTTTTTACATATAAAATCCGTTTTTGAAGCCAATTTTCGGCAAACATTTCTATTACATTTAGCACAATGGCTTCTACATCTGTTTCTTTTGCATGATTGTTGAACTTGACAATTCTTCCGTGCGCCAGTAGCATGAATTTCTGTCATGGGAATGGAAGTGTTCTCGACTTCTTCGTTATATTTACTTTATACCATATTTATTACTATATTTATTTATTTTCATATACATTCTATGAGTCAAATTGGTTTACAACAGTGAAAATAGGTATACCGCATTTGATAATACGAAATGAAAAGGTCTGAGGGGAAGAGGAATGAAAGTTTAAATATAATTTATTACTTAACTAAAAACAACGTATGTTTTTGAAAAGAGATATTAAAATTTTATATATATATAGTGATCAAATTTTTATTGAGTCAAATTGGCTCGGTCCGTAAATCTAGTGTTACTGTTTGGTAAAAATTACTGATATGTTACTGAATACAATAGAAATCGTCTATAAGGAGACTGTAAATGCTTAAAAAAGTGTTGTTATAGATTCTATTGATTCTTAGCTCTTCAATTAGAACATAAAATTTACTTTAGTCTACCAATAAATTTCCTGTTATGCGATTAACTGTTAAACCATTCTATAGTCCGTAAATCTAGTGTTGACAAAAACAGGAACTATATGTACATATAAATTGAAGTTATCTAAACAAAGCGAAGTGTATAAATGATACGGGACTGATAGAATTATATTTTAGGTTATAGGCTACAGATTTTTTAAATTTAACCTTTAAGTGCCTTTTGGCAACATACCAATTTAGTCTTCTAAAATACTATTAGATTAATATTGAGGCTCTAATACTTAATGCTACCAATAAAATACAAACTGAAGGTATTATTCAACAATTTTCAATACGTAGATTATACCTCTACTGCTTTTAAGAATATAGATTTATTCATTCGTTTGTTTGCTACACTGGCTTTTTTTTTAATTCGAGCAATTAAGGGTTAAGTTAATCATTTCTAACTCGTATATAAAAGTATTTTTTACAAAAATGCTTTTATTTAACAAGAAAAGCGATAAAAAGTAGTTAAAAAAATTGTTTCTATTTTTAGTTATAACACTTGCAAATACGCTATCTACCAATAAGTATTTGGACACCTGTGATGGAAAAGAAAAACTAACTTTATTCAAAATCAAATGTTGGTAGAGCCTACACGAGAAGCAATTACAGCGTGAACCCCCGGGGGCATACTTTCCACAAGTCTTTGTATTACAGCTAGTGGTATTGTATCCCACTCGGATTGGAGTAGACATACAAGTTCTTTCACTTATTTTGGACGGGTAGTGCACCCCTTAACCCTCCGAGTGGAACACACCGAGGAAAAAAAGTCTCCAAAAATACGCTCAAGTTTTATTGTGTGATTGACCAAAGTGATCTATGATTTTTTACTTCACCCTTTGTCGACTAGATTGGAATACGGGAAACCCACCCTCGTTATTGTCCCTTTACTTCCGGTTATAAATAGATATATAAATAGACATTATAGATTTTTAATTTTTAATACACATAAATCTCACCAAGTCTCGAAGATCATCCCATAAGAAATAATGGATTCTAAAATTACAATTAAAAATATTCTTTAAGAGAATGATTTATATTTTTTTACAAAAGTCATCCAAGCTATTTAAGTGGTGCAATTAGAGATACACCTCTTACTGCAAACGAAATACTTCGAAATAGAGATTTACAAAGCCATGAAAAGTTATCAGCGTCTTTGTGCCTCAAGGAGTAGGGATGCAGTTCCTAAACAATCGACCTCAAAACTCCATGGAGGAAAACACTGGCAGAAATGTACAATGCATCCATTTTCGGAACGTTTTTGAAAGTTGAAAATTGTACATGACAACCTCTTTGAAGACATCATCGGTTTGGCGGAATTGTACGTGCGAACCACTTAGTGGGTTAATTCGGCGATTCAACTCGTCCCAGAGGTTCTCTATAGGGTTCAGGTCTGGGCTTTGGGCAGGCCAGTTCATTTGATGAACTCTACTGGCACCATACCAAGCCTTGGTTAACCTCGAAACATGGCAACTGGCATAGTAACAGCAGTCCAACCCTGTCTGTTGAAACTCCTCGCGGATGAGGGCCATAGGTTGGGTGCGGTTCTTCCGAATTTCTCTGGACAGAAGTAGTCGGTTTCTATCTCCCAGTTTCGTTGGTCTGCCGACTCGGGGCACATTCCGACAATAACCGTTCACCTTCCACTTCTGAATCCCATAGGCCACTGTCGATTTTGGGTACTTCAATTCACTAGATATGTCCCTTAAGGATCGGCCACATTTGTGATACCCAAAATTTATACTTTTCTCGAAATCAGAAAACTCCGAACTGCGTGGCATCTTGCATGCGGCTAATGCCGATGCTGTTTACTACACGATGTATACCGGCAGAAGTCGTGACGTACCTCAGGACCGCAGATATCGTTATTTGCATAGGTCTCCAAATACTTATTGGTAGACAGTGTAGATGTTTAGCATCTCTGCAATTGGGATTTCAAAAACACTGAAGATCTTTTAACATTTATCAAACTGATTTTATTTTGTTTATCTTTTTCCAGTCTAATTTATGATTAATTATTGTATTGTTACCGCAATGGAAACTATGTGCAAAATTTTAGATATCTAGCCAATCAGGAAGGCTCACTTGCTAGATATCTAAAAATTGATTACAGTTAATATACTATACTAAAAACGTACTATAATTAAAAATTTATTTCAGAATATCAACAGACTCACAAAAAATTAAGTAAAAACGATTAAAAACACTTTATAACGTCTATCGACTCCTTTGCTGTAGTGAAACATATTGAGAAAAAAAAAACAAAAACAAAAAAAAAACATACGGACAGATGATTACACAATTTCAGAAATAGTATGAATAAAATTAGTTTCCGAATAGATATGATTGATAAACCTTTACAAAAAGGAGTCGTTGTATTGTTAACTTTTATAATTACTCAATGATATAGATTATAAACTGTTTATATACTAGCATAAAGCCCGTCATATGACGGGATCAGTAACATTTTTAATTTTACAGAATTGTAAAGCACCCTATGAGGCAGGTAAAGAAAATGGTTTCTTTTTTTGGCTAAGAATTCTCTTTCAACATAAAACAATCAATGATTGAATTTAAAATTATCGCATATATGCTAATCTATTATTTAAACCAAATATAAAAGAAAATTATTGACGTAATATCAGCACTTTCTATATCTTAGAGTTATTAAAATTCACCTATACGTAAATTTAAGTATAAGAGAATGAACAACATTAGAATTATTTCTTAAATTTCACATAAATGTTTGAAGCATGTAAAATTCATTTTAAGTTAAGATTTTATTTAATTATTTAACTTATTTATTTTTTCATAGCATAGTTCTTTTGTTTTCTTTGTTTTCATAGATTTGCACTTCTTTCAACGTCAATCTATTCCGTTGATAAATTTAACGATGTGATTGCTTTTAAAACTGAAAAGAGACCACTTAATATTTATGTCACGTGTTTCATAATTAAATTTTAATAGTTTTTCCTAATTAAATTTTAATTAAATTTAAACAGAATAAAAAATCATCTATTGTGGTGAAAAATATTAAGCTAGAAACTTACAATGTCCCCTTAAAAGGATGATGAAAATTACAAAACATTTCTCTAATTAATATCTTAGAGTTATTAAAATTCATCTGTATATAAATTTAAGTATAAGTGAAAGACCTACATTAGAATTATTTCTTGAATATTACTGGGTTTTCAGGTTAACCATAAGAATGTTTGATATATGTAAAAATCCTCTTCTGATTTACTTTAATTATTAAACTTATTAATTTTTATTAATCATGTTTCTTTTCTTTCATTTCTATTTCGCAGTTTTGCACTTCATTCAAGGTCAATCAATTCATTTGATAGGTTAAATGGTGTGATGGTTTGAACGTTAAGTTATTTAAGTTCAGTGATAAAACGTATGAAAATAATGAACACGATATTTGAATAATTTAAAATAAGAAGTAATTCAATGAGATGGTTGGAAGAATGATGTAATATTGATACAAGAAAATGTTATTTTTACCTATTTATTATATGATAAATCGATAAATTGAATCGCCGGCTCTTAACCGGGAAAAAAAGGGCTTGAAATGGTGACTTAAAACGCTCAAAAACGGAAGGAGTGGATTTCGAACGTTTTTACAGACAATAGAATTTTTAGCTGTGATATGAAAATATTTACAAGAATTTTTTTTAAAAATCAGATCCACAATTTAGGAGAAGATAAACTCTACTCGGTTTGAATTTTGCTAACCCTAACTCATCAAGAATCCAATATGGATGCCTCTATCCATTCCAGGTCTAACTGCTTCATAAATTCGAGAATAGACTGACAGATAACTTAGGGTATTATTACATAGGGGATTATAGTTATTTATCATTTTAAAGTAAGATTTTTATTTTTAATAGTCTATATAGCTTACCTTCTACCATGAGAAAATATCCCCTGGGGTTCTTGCGAAGTATTTCTATGGATTTCCGGGTCATTTCCGCCAAGGAAGGTTCTCCGTCAGGTCCGGAATCTCTGTCTACCTCGTAAGCCATGTGGCCGTGGTTGAATAGACCTAAGACAGGAATTTTTAAACTATGACTCTTCTTTGAAAAGTTCTCAAGCGCGTACCAAAGTTTTTGTTGATCATCAACTACTAATAGAATACTAATAAATAACATAGCACTAACACAAGAATTTAATAAGAATGTTGGAAACTGCATATATATATATATATATATATATATATATATATATATATATATATATATATATATATATATATATATATATATATATATATATATAATAAATTGTATACACACACAGAGATACACTGCTCTAAACAATTAGAGGAGTACATGGTTTTAAGGAAATTACGTCAAAACCCAGAAAAAGAATGTAAGGACAGAAATCGAAATTAACTGTGAAATTCGATTACTCAGTTATATTTGAGACAAGGTGACTTGAAAATGTCTTAATAACGTGATTTACCGGAATCCATGAGTTGGCGTATTGTAAGGAAACTTGAATCTGGGCAAACACAACGTAGAGTCGAGGACGCTGTAGGAGTAGCCAGAAATGTCGTTGAAAGGTTGTGAAATCCAAGAAACAGAGAATGTTAGCCGTCGACCAGGTCAAGGTCGGCCACGCACCACTACAGCAACTGATGACCGGTATATATCATTAACGGCTATTCGAAACAGAACAGACAATTCTACTCAGTTGCAAAGACAGTTTCTTTTGGCAACATGACGAAGAGTGTCCATCCAAACAGTACGTAAAAGCCTACATCAGGGAGGTCTCTATGCAAGTAGACCAATGGTCTGCATTCCCATTCCCTTGGCATCAATTGATCAACTAATCAAGCGCCTAACCGGGTCCATACGGCCGTTAGGCCCTCCAGGCTGATACCGGCGGCGGTGGGCAGATCGCAAGTGTTGGACTATCCCACTCCATACTAAACCCTCCGAAGTACCCGGCCCACGCTCGTCGCACCGCAGGCTCAATCCACGAGCGAACGCAAAAGACGGGCGATGATAAGAGAAGGGAATTTGGAAAACTACCAGATGCTTAGCGGACCTCTTGACACTGGAATTAATGCGGGTGGAGCGAACCACGCGAGCTGAAAGAAATAAAACAAGAGAGGGAATTTTGCTAGTTTGTCCCAAACAGGACGGGAAACCAAAAGAGAGAGATAGGAAATTTAGAGAGGCGACCCTCCTAAAGCTAGGCCTCTGGACCATCACTCAAAAGTTATTGCGAAGGAACTTTGGCTCACCCTGCGGAACCCCTGTGATTCGGCGTGCTCGAAAAAGGGATCATTGGAATTTCGCATTATTCCAGGAGCCGAAAAAAACCCTAACCGATGAGGCAAAAAAATGAAACTTGAGTTCCAGTGAGAAGAAAGGAGAACAAAAAGAATGGGCGGTAGTTCCCCGGAAAAAGGGATCCTCTGGAGTTAAGAAGATGGGCTGCTAAACATCGAGATTGAGAGCAATATGATTGGAACCAAGGAGTGTTTACAGACGAGTCCCGGTTCAGTCTTGAGTGTGATACCCGACGCGGTTTGGTATGGAGGGGAAAGGAGCACTTGAAATAACCGCACATTCCTTCGTGAAAGGTTACAATACAGACGACCTGGTTGGATGGTATGGGGTGGAATCAGCATAGGGAGATATTCGGAATGGTACTTTGACGGTCCGAAGGTATAAAGGCGAGATACTGAGATCTCATCTCATACCGTATGCTGCAGCCATTGGAGATTCTTTTGTTTTCCAGCAGGATAATGCCAGACCGCATACAAATAGTCTTGCTTAAAGCTGAAAATATACAGCATATGGAATGACCAACTTGCTCTCCTGACTTCAATCCAAACGAGTATGTTTGGAACATGATTGTATGACGCATTACTGTGAGACCAAGACCTCCTTTTACTTTCCGAGACTTGGAGAGTACACTTATTGATTAGTGGAACAGTATTTCCCAAAGTATTGTTGATAACTGTTACATCCCGGAAGATAGTAACTCTAATATGTTGACTCAAATGTAATGAAAAATAAAAATGGCTCGAGATGAGAACAAAAACAACCACTGTCTAAAAGTATACAACTCTATTTAATTATTACTAACATAACACATAAACTCAGATATTAAATTTAGCAAACATAAGTATAAGGAAATGAAACAATTAGCGTATTTAATGGTCAACAAAACTTAAATCAAATTAAAAACAACGAATCAGCCATGAGACAAAAGTAATACTACCTCCACGATAGACAAATGAACAAGCCAACCACGCGGCTAAGCAAACAAAACACTGTATTTAAACAAACTAGGAATGTCCCGGAATGACGCTTCGGGGAAGAGATACTGCAAGCGATAAGATTTAACCATAGGGTCTAACAATAACATCATCGCATCCATGGAAAACAGGAGTACAGCAGTCTTAGCTGTTCGATGAGACAACATGCCATATAAAATATCTTGCATCATTTCTAAGCAATACTTTTTTTACCTAGAACTTGTAACCAAATTGTTGTCCTAAAGCATCTTTTCATGTTTTTTTTTGTATTTTCAAAGAATTAAAGCTTAATTACGAATATTTTATGTCTTTTATACTGTATTGCGCATTAATACTCATGAACTATCCATTTCTGTGCCAATACGTAGATGTCTCTTGAGATTTTCTTAACTTCATTGCTTGCAACCGTAATTTTTTGAACAGTGTATAAATATCCGATCCATTCACAGTACTAGCTGTTAGATTCAGTATCAGTTATCCTGTCTAACGTATCTTTCCATGGTGTTGTACTATGAGTTATAGTTACTTTTTGTCGGTGTTGTTAAAAAGATTCTCGAGTATCAAAATGTGTTTATTGTACAGAACATATTTTTCAGAACGAATATTTTTGTTTAATAATGTTTGGAGAAAATACTGATTACATATAATATTATTTAAACTCTTTTTTATTCTACGTTTCTCTTTGTTTTCATTTTTCCTTCTTCATTATCAATTTCTACTATATATATATATATATATATATATATATATATATATATATATATATATATATATATATATATATATATATATATATATATATATATATATATAAATGTCCTCTAGTCACAATAATTATGTAGCTCCCTATTGCTTTTACTTAACCGGGCTACTGGGCAACGAGAAGCCTAAACAGCTAGCAGTAATAAAGATTCAGTCGGGCCACATTGAAGAGAACGGCACAAGTGTAATTAGAACTTTATTTTGGAGCTCCTAAAAAAATACAGCTTTACAAATCAAAGTCTGACAAGAGAAAGACACAAAAATCACTCTGCTCTAACAGAGGTGCACCCAAGGGGGGAGACAGAAAGGATTTTCCCGAAATACAAGAAACTTACTCAATGAATTAAGCTGTTAGGAAAAACGTAGAGCTATTTGCCGGCGACAGTTGGAAAACGTGTTGAATAGACAGAAAATTTACATCTATAGGACAGAAAGCTTTGGGAAATGCATCGAAAGAATTTTAAGTCGAGGACGCTCCTTTGATTAAGACATTTAGAGGCTGGGAAAAAGATTTTAAGGAATTCGAATGGGAGAGAGGAGGTTTTGAAGGAAATATTAGAGTTAAATAATTTTGATTTATTACATGTATATATATGTATGTATATATGTATATATATGTATACATATATATATATATGTATATATATATATGTATATATGTATATGTATATATATATATATATATATATATATATATATATATATATATATATATATATATATATATATATATATATATATATATATATATAGAGAGAGAGAGAGAGAGAGAGAGAGAGAGAGAGAGAGAAACCATGAATTTATATATATATTCGATGGTTTAAACAATAGAACATTTGACTGCTCATTTCATTGCCTATCACCTATAAAAATGTAAAATTATTTATTAAAACTTTACTTATATCCAAGCGTAATGTAGCAGAAAATAAATAAATAAATTGATCTTTCATTAATTATGGAGAAAAGGTTTTGAACATTTTTAATGATGTGGTATACTTTAACGCTTTTAAAACTTCTATATACATTCATTAAAATATTGATCGAACTATTAGAGTTAAAACACAATATTGTATTGTAGTAAAAATATTATAATGATTTTTAATAGTAATATATTATAGTAATTATAGCAATTTATATTAGAGTAAAAACCTAAAAAATATTTTACGTAATTAATCCAACGCAAAAATTAAACAAAAATATAAATAAATAATATATTATGGTAAAATAAAAAAAGCATTTATTATCATAAATCCAATGTAAAATTAAGCAAAATTTTAAAGCAAAAACATTCAATATGATAAATCCAATACAAAATTAAACAAAATTAAAAATGAATTCTTGGTTTGCAAGGTAACAAATTAAACAAAAAAACTAATAACAGTGAACTTAATTAAGAAAATAGTTAAGATTTTTTTGCAGTAGTAATCACAATACTCGTATTGGAGACTTTATCTATGAACTAAAGATATATATCATAAACTAATGCTAGGTTGGTATTGATGAACTCGATTAATTTTCGTGAAATATTTTGGAGGAAATTATTAGTAGTGAAGTTAATTTCAGAGCACATGTGATTAGTTTTAATAATACTCTTATCAAAGTCCTTATTGATAACCAAAATATGTAGATTATATATCATTGTTTAACTAATATTCACGTATAAGGTTTGGTTAGGCAAAATGTTTGTTTAGACATGAAAAGGTTTGATTTCAGAACTTTAAGCATGTTTATGTATGTCTTAATGCAGTATTACCAATATCTATAATCTTGGAAAAAATGGATAGTGAAAGTGAAAGATGTTGCCACACTGTGAAACTCAAATGTAAAAAAAAAATAAAATCTGCATTCCATATGATACTCTTTGCAAAATGAGTGGAAAATCAGCAACCCATTTCTGATTATAATCATGTGTTAAAGCAAATTCTTTTCTCTAGGTGTGTAGAAATGTCACCAATATTGTTTTTGAATTTATCGAGTGGTTAGCGTAAGGGTTTTGAATACTAGAATTTTGGTTGTTTTTCCACTAGAAAATCAAAAGCAAGTATCTAAACATGTTTGGTAAAGTTTCAGGTTCATTAAAAAACAGCGAAGAATACAATTTTAATACCTGCTTTTAAAGGTTACAGAAAAAAGGTTAGATAGTTAAAACATTGTATGCGGGGCGCGTACTAGTACGTTTTCTTGCGATTGATACTTGAGCGCGCGTCACGTACTACTACGAGTTTTACCTTGTACTTCTTTATATAGGAAAATGCTTTGAAATTTACCACATTGTAAAACATTATTAGTTTTATGATTGCTCTTTTCATTTTTTATAATGTAAAAATGATTATATATAACATAATTCGAAAAAAATGAAACTATATACTACTATTTCTATTTGATTTTTCATATTTACAATACTATTATAAATGTATCCACTAAAAATATTTATTTTTTGTTTATAAAAATCTTATAGTTGTTATTTATATATTTTTATTTATATATTTGTTTATATATTCCAATATAAAATAAGAAAAGTTGGTTAAAATAGGAAATAATTTTCGATCTATTGAGATTTAACTGAATAACTAAATTGACGCTCAAAACGCCCTCTCCTGGTACAATTCCGCTGCAAAATGAACAAGCACACAATGTGTAAGGGTTTTGAATACCAGAAGTTTTGTTGCTTTTCCACTAGAAACTCAATAACAAGTATCTAAACATGTTTGGTAAAGTTTCAGGTCCAATAAAAACAGAGAATAATACAATTTTAATACCTGGTTTTAAAGGTTACACAAAAAAAGGATGATAGTTAAAACCTTGAATGCGGGACGCTTACTAGTGCGTTTTCTGATTGATACTTGAGCGAGCGTCACGTACCAGTACTGGTTTTGCCATGTACCTCTTCATACAGGAAAATGGTTTGAAAGTTACCCCACTGTAAAACATTATTAGTTTTATGATTGCTCTCTTTATTTTTTATAATGTAAAAATGTTTATATATAGCATAATTCTAAAAAAATAAAACTATATACTACTATTTCTATTTGATTTTTAATATTTAAGATACTTTTATAAATTTATCCACTAAAAAATATTTTTTGTTTACAAAAATCTTATGGTTGTTATTTATATATTTTTATTTATATATTTGTTTATATATTGCAATATAAAATAAGAAAAGTTGGTTAAAAAATTAAATAATTTTTGAATCTATTGAGATCTAACTGAATATCTAAATTTAAACGTCCGATACCGGTACAATTCCTCTGCGAAATGTACCAACACACAAGGGCAACTTGATGATGTTCTAACACCAGTTATTCTTTAACTCGCACATTTGAGA
>CM063507.1:8840927-8843427 GCA_032207245.1 Pardosa pseudoannulata | reverse complement strand
ATATATATATATATATATATATATATATATATATATATATATATATATATATATATATATATATATATTATATATATGCTATATATAAAAATATTTTGTCCATTCATAAAATTAGTAAACAAATATAAAAGAAAACATCTGCCTTCTATGAAATTTTTCCCTAATTAATGACCAGTTGTGAGGTAAAGATTGTATCTTAGATTTATTTCGGTAAGTGCAGCCTAACACTGTACCTCAAAATATTCCGGACATCCCCAGCACGTGCTTGGTACGACATCGGAAATCTAACGAGAATCTTCTGCACGGCATCTTCAAACTGCAGTTCCGTTTAAGAGGTTATTTGACTTAGGAATTCGCACAACCCCTTTAAGACTATTTGTACCAATTACGAACCTCAAGCCAAAATACCGAGTCATTTAAATGGATTTTGAATAAATTGTGTATATTCCTAGACAAGATTATTCAATTCAATCCCTGGTGCAAATCACGGTTCCGGAATAAGTCAGAGATTTGGAAAACAGAATTTCTAGAGTGTTTTGAAATACTATAGCTTAAGAGGGTATAGAATCTTTGCAGTCTTAATATCTTAATGATAACAGCCGTTAATCAGTTCATTATAAAATATTAGTCTATTAATGTTTCAATTATTTTACTAATTTGCTTTTAAATATTTAGCTTACTTTTTTTCCTTATAATAATTATTTTACTAGTTCATTATCAGATCCGAAATGTTATGAATACAATGTAGTTATCGTATTTCATCTAGTATACATTTTATAACATAAATGTTAAAATTATTAAAATCTTAAATTAAGTTCAAATTATTTTATTATTTTGCTTACATTTATTTATCTTACATTATTTTCATTATAATAACTTTTTACTAGTTCATTATTAGAACCCAAACTGTATGAATGGAATCTAGTTTTCCCATTTTATGCAGTATACATTTAATAGCATAAATGTTAGAATTATTTAAGTTTAAATTATGAAATTATTAAATAAAGTAGTTTAAATTATTTTATTATTTTGCTTACATTTATTTAGATTATATTATCTTCATTATAATTATTATTTTACTAGATCATTATCAGATCCGAAACGTTATGAATACAATATAGTTTTCGTATTTCATCTTATATTACACTTTATAACATAAATGTTAAAATTATTAAAATCTTAAATTAAGTTCAAAAATTTTTATTATTTTGTTTACAATTATTTAGCTTACATTATTTTCATTATAATAACTGTTTTAATAGTTCATTATTAGAACCCAAACTGTATGAAAGGAATCTAGTTTTCCCATTTTATGCAGTATATAATTTATAACATAAATGTTTAAATTATTTGAGTTTAAATTATGAAATTATTAAATAAAATTTAAATTATTTTATTATTTTGCTTACAATTATGTAGCCTACATTATCTTCATTATAATTATTGTTTTACTAGTTCATTATTAGAACCGAAACTGTATGCAGGGAATCTAGTTTTCTCATTTTATGCAGTATACATTTTATAATATAAATGTTAAAATTATTAAAGTTAAAATTATTAAATCATTAAACAAAGTTTAAATTATTTTATTATTTTGCTTACAATTATGTAGCCTATATTATCTTCATTATAATTATTGTTTTACTAGTTCATTATTAGAACCGAAACTGTATGCAGGGAATCTAGTTTTCTCATTTTATGCGGTATACATTTTATAACATAAATGATTAAATTATTTGAGTTTAAATCATGAAAGTATTAAATAAAATTTAAATTTTTTTATTATTTTGCTTATAATTATTTAGCTTACATTATTTTCAATATAATTATTGTTTTATTAATTCATTATGAGATTCTGTATGAATGGAATCTAGTTTTCTGATTTCATGCAGTATACATTTTATAACATAAATGTTAAAATTATTAAATTATTAAATAAAGTTCAAATATTTTATTATCTTCCTTACATTTATTTAGCTTACATTATTTTCATTATAATTATTATTTTGATAGTTCATTATCAGATCCGTAACGTTACGAATGCAATGTAGTTTTCGTATTTCATGCAGTATACATTTCATAACATAAATGTTAAGATTATTTATGTTTAAATTATGAAATTACTAAATAAAGTTTAAATTATTTTATTATTTTGCTTACAATTATTTAATTTAGATTATTTCATTATAATTATTGTTTTGCTAGTTCATTTTGAAACCCCAAACTGTAGGAATGGAAACTAGTTATCTCATTTCATGCAGTATACATTTCATAACATAAATGTTAAGATTATTTATGTTTAAATTATGAAATTACTAAATAAAGTTTAAATTATTTTATTATTTTGCTTACAATTATTTAATTTAGATTATTTCATTATAATTATTGTTTTGCTTGTTCATTTTGAAACCCCAAACTGTAGGAATGGAAACTAGTTATCTCATTTCATGCAGTATACATTTTATAACATAAATGTTAAAATTATTTAAGTTTAAATTAT
>CM063507.1:8818427-8835927 GCA_032207245.1 Pardosa pseudoannulata | reverse complement strand
AGATATCTTGTCAAAATTTAAAAAAAATAATAATTAGAAATTTGAAAATACAGATTTTCATTTTTTTATAAAAATTTTTGAAAAAGTTTTGTTGTATAGGTGCAAGTGTACTAAAATTACAAAACAATAAAATAATTAGAAATTTGAGGAAAATATCCTTTTTTTAATTTTTTTGCTTAGAATATTCTTTAGAACATCTAGTATATTGTGACAAAATTTTATAACAAAATAATAAATCAAAAATTTGAGGAAAATACCGATTTTTCTTTTTTTTTTTGCCTGAAATGTATGTTGGCACATCTAGTATATTATTACAAAATCAAGACGATATTATAATTAGCAATTTGAAGAAAATACCGATTTTTCAAATTTAAAAAAAAATTTCTTTGGCAGTTCTAGTAAATTGTGACAAAATTTTGAAACGATATGATAAATAAGAAATTTGAGGAAAATACCCAATTTACTCTTTTTTTGCTTTTTATAATATTGTTTATTTCATTGAGTATCTTGTAAATTTTAAAAGAAAATAATAAAAAATTTGGGAAAATACATTTCATATAAAATATTTGTTTATTATATTATTAAGATAGTAATTACATTTGAGAAAAATATTTTTTTTTTTAAATTAAAAAACTTTTTTAGTTTAGATTGTACTTTTTATGATAAATAAAATTTAGAATTTTACTATTATTAAAAATTAGTTGTAATTTTCAGTTTAAGTGTTATGAGTTTGGGATTCTTGCATACATAGCTGTATTTACAATGCTAAAACTCAAACAAATATGAATAAATGGACTTGAATTTTTATACATATTTAAAAATGTCTGTAAGAGAATTAAATGTGGATTTTATATAAAATTCGATAGAAAATAATTTTTAGTTTATAATATAATGGAATTTATGCTTTAGATCAGTTTTACATGTAAAAATGAACATAAAAATATTTAGGGAAATATGTATAAAGTTTAGAGTTCTTTAAATATAAAATTGCTAATTTAATGATACAGTGAAGTTTTACATGTGTTGTTGTTCTAGAATTGAGTAAAAGTGTACGAAACGTTGAGAATATTTAACCCTTTAACGGCACGTGGTTTTGTAGCAAAACCACCTATTAAACAACTTTTTTTAACTTTACTTTTTGGAGTACTTTATTTTATCTTTTTGTAATTATTTACGGCTCCAATCTCATACATCTGTGTTGTATTTAAGCCAATGATGTAGAATCAAGAGCTTTTGCAATTAAAAAAACTTTTTGGAGACATGGATGAGTTTTCGATATATATATATATATATATATATATATATAATATTATGTGTGTTTTTGTGTATGTATATATATGTATATATATGTATATATGTATATATATATATATATATATATATATATATATATATATATATATAGAATATATGTATATATATATATTTATAATATATATATATATATAAATATATATATAAATATATATTTTTTATACAAATATATATATTTTATATATATATATTTATTATTTTTTTTTTTTATATACTATTTATACATACAATATATTTTATATTTAAATTTTAAATATAACAGATGATAATTCTACTTTACTTATTGATTTTTTTCTTTTTAAATATATGTGTTTAAACTTTCTGTACTTGAGAAGTCACATTCAATATATCTTACTTATGACCTCAAATACAAGTATCTATACAAACAACACTTTTTAGTTGTTAAGCTATTTATTTATTATACCTGTTTAAGGATTATCATTTATTGTTCTTCCAGTATAGTTAATAAAAAAAAAAAATAATTAAAGTACTATATTTAGTCAGTTAAACCATAATAAATTAAATCCTAATTTGTATCCTCTATCAAACCCTTCTCAAAAGTATTTTTTATATATTTTACATATAACAAAGCTTATATATAACAAATATAATTAATTAAAAATAAAATTTTATTGTGATTTTAAAAATTATTTAGAAATTATGTATTTTATATAAATGAAATGGCATTCATTGTTTGAAAGTTTCATTTTAATATTTAAATATGTAAACTTTACACATTTAAATCTTAAAATGAAACTTTTAAAAAATTATTGTTAATCAATCCATTTAAAAATGCACACTTTTTTAAATGAAGTATTTATACTCTTTTCGTGCCATTTTTCTAAATTCTATAGCTACCTAATATGTAAAACTTTACTGTATCACGAAATTCTCTGTTGTATATTTTCTGAGTTGCTAATTTTCACGTATTTAAAGTATGTAACTTATGCAGTTTCCATATGAGGAAAAATAAAAATCTTAATTAAACTTTTAAACAATGATTGCCATTGAGTCCTCTAAAACCACATACTCATTAAATGAAATATTTTGAATATTTCGTACACTTTTTGTAAATTCTAGAGCAACCACATGTGTAAAATTTTATTGTATTATTAAACTAACTATTGTATGTTTACAGAGTTGTACACGTTTTACATACTTAAAACGTAATTTATGCATGCAGTTTCCACAAGTGGAAGAATAAAAATCTTAAATGAAACTTTTAAATAATGTTTGCCACTTTGTTATCCAAAAAACGTACTTTTTTAAATGAAACACTTTCACTTTTGTCTTGCCTTTTTTTTAAAATTTTATAACAAACACATTTGTAAAACTTTACTATATTATAACTTACCGATTGCATATTTACAGAGCTAGAAATTGTTTTACATATTTAAAGTATGTAATTTATGTATGCAATTTACATCTGTGGAATATTTAAAATCTTAAAATGAAACTTTTAAACAATGATTGCCACTACATTCATATAAAACACATAATTTCTAAATTAAATATTCTCAACGTTTCGTACACTTTTACTCAATTCTAGAACAACAACACATGTAAAACTTCACTATATCATTAAATTAGCAGTTGTATATTTAAGGAACTCTAAACTTTATACATATTTCCATAAAGATTTTTACGTTTATTTTTACATGTAAAACTGATCTAAAACATGAATTCCGTAAATATCCAACCGCTCATTTTGTGATATTGTGAAGTTTTACACATTTTGTATCTATAGAATTTACAATAAAGGCACGAAAAAAGTGAAAATATTTCATTTTAAAAAGTATATATTTTCTCCGTGGCAACCATTGTTTAAATATTTCATATTAAGAATTTTATTCTTTCACAGATGGAAACTGCATAAATTACATACTTAAAATATGTAAAAAGTTTATAACTCTGAAAACATACAACTACTAATTTAATGATATAGTGAATTTTACATATTTGGTACCTATAGAATTCATAATAAAGGCATGAAATGAGTAAAAATATTTCATTTTCAAAAGTATTTTTAGATAGATTGAGTAGTAATACATTTTTAAAAGTTTCATTTTAAGATTTTCCTTTATCCACAGATAGAAACTGCATAAATTACATACTTAAAATATGCAAAATGTTTGTATCTCTATAAATATACAATTTCTAATTTGATGATATTCAAAATTTTTTAGTCTTCCATAGACGGAAACTGCATAGATTGTAATTTATAAAATCAGAGTAACATCCTTAATTTTTAAATTAATTTTTAAATAAAAATTTCATCTCAAAATTTTTTAGTCTTCCATAGACGAAAACTGCATAGATTGTAATTTTTTTATAATCACAGTAATATCCTTAATTTTTAAATTAATTTTTAAATAAAAGTTTCATTTAGTTCAAAATTTTTTTGTCTTCCACAGACGGAAACTACATAGATTGTAATTCTAAGAATCAGAGTAATATCCTTAATTTTAAAATTAAATTTAAATAAAAGTTTCATTTCAAAATTTTTTAGTCTTCCACAGGCGGAAACTGTATAGTTGTAATTCTATTATAATAAGAGTAATATCCTTAATTTTTAAATTAACTTTTAAATAAAATTTTCATTTCAAATTTTTTTAATCTTCCACAGACGGAAACTGCATAGGTTGTAATTTTTAGAATTACAGTAATATCCTTAATTTTTAAATTAATTTTTAAATAAAAGTTTCATTTCAAAATTTTTTAGTCTTCCACAGACGGAAACTGCATAGATTGTAATTTTTAGAATCAGAGTAATATCCTTAATTTTTAAATAAAAGTTTCATTTCAAACTTTTTTAGTCTTTAACAGACGGAAACTGCATAGATTGCAATTTTTTTTTATAATCAGAGTAATATCCTTAATTTTAAATTAATTAAAAAAAAGAGTTTCATTTCAAAATATTTTAATCTTCCACAGGCGGAAACTGCATAGACTGTAATTTTATTATAATCAGAATAATATCCTTAATTTTTAAATAAAAGTTTCATTTCAAAATTTTTTAGTCTTCCACAGACGGAAACTGCATAGATTGTAATTTTTAGAATCAGAGTAATATCCTTAATTTTTAAATTAATTTTTAAATAAAATTTTCATTTCAATAATTTTTAGTCTTCCACAGGCGTTTACTGCATAGATTGTCATTTTTAGAATCAGGGTAATATCCTTAATTTTTAAATTAATTTTTAAATAAAAGTTTCATTTGAAAAATGTTTAGTCTCCCACAAACGGAAACTGCATAGATTGTACTTTTTAGAATCAGAGTAATATTCTTGATTTTTATATTCATTCTTAAATAAAAGTTTCATTTCAAAATTTTTTAATCTTCCACAGGCGGAAAATGCATAGCTCGTAATTTTATTATAATCGGAGTAATATCCTTAATTTTTAAATTAATTTTTTAAAAAAAATTATCATTTAAAAACGTTTTAGTCTTCCACAGACGGAAGCTGAATAGATTGTAATTTTTAGAATCAGAGTAATATCCTTAATTTTTAAATAAATGTTTCATTTCAAAAGTTTTTAGTCTTGCACAGACGGAAACTGCATAGATTGTAATTTTTAGAATCAGAGTAATATCCTTAATTTTTAAATTAAATATTCAAACCTGAATTTTTTTATTTCTTTCCACGCTACTACTGTCCTTTCAAACATCTTCCACAATAATTTATCAAAATATTCAAATCTCTGATTCACCGTTTCAATAACTTTTGTGTCGAAAGTTTACTGATTGCAAAAGTGTTTATCTAAAGCTTCCGTATCAGCGAGTTACATACCAATTATATATCACGTAATAACTCTATGAGAATAATACAATGCAATGCGTAATTAAGGTGCCTCGTTATATATACGGTTGCAGATATAACGGAGAAATGTATAAAACGCTTCCAACAGCTGGATTGTCGAACACGGCATTTGTATCTTCAATAATTTCTGGAGAATAGCATACAAATTCCTAGCCCTAATAGCATCTTTAATAAGACTGGGGAGTTAAGTTATTGTCTCCGAATATCTCGTTAAGTCTAGACATGCTGTTATTACGTCCCTGAATCCCATTGGAATACTTTAAGAGATTCCTGGGGAATCTCACGTGTATTGTAAGAAAGTTCTATACACAACCGAAGTAGAAATGCATTCATTCCGGAATAATATTTATAAAGGTATAAAAAGGAGATGGCGTCAAGCATGCTTTCAGCACTGTAATAAAATAATGATACATAGTTACTTACAGTTCCTAAATCATGTAAGAATAACAACATTGTATGAATTACAAAAACATAATATGTATGTGCTTCATTTATTTAACTCTTTATTCTTAATCTTATTCTTAAATGATAATTGTTAAAGGTATTAAAAGCGAAATATTACGAAGCATTCTTACAACACTGTAGTAAAATAATGATACATAGTTACTTATAGTACTTGTATCATGCAAGAATAACAACATTGTATAAATTTAAAAAAAGAATATATTTTTTTTTAATTTACTTAACTCTTTATTCTATGATCTTTTTCTTAAATAATGTTTGTTAAAGGTATTAAAAACAAAATAGCACGAAGCATTTATACAGCACTGTAATAAAATAATGATACATAGTTACTTATAGTATTTATATCATGTGAGAATAA
Organism: Pardosa pseudoannulata; assembly: GCA_032207245.1. Taxonomy (NCBI): domain Eukaryota; kingdom Metazoa; phylum Arthropoda; class Arachnida; order Araneae; family Lycosidae; genus Pardosa; species Pardosa pseudoannulata. The sequence goes on along the minus strand of CM063507.1, from coordinate 8,829,969 downwards.
CAACATTGTATAAATTAGAAAAAGCAATATATATCTTTTTATTTACTTAACTCTTCTTACTATGATGTTAATTTTAAATAATATTTGTTAAAGTTAATAAAAACGAAATAGTGGGAAGCATTCTTAAAACACTGTAATGAAATACTGACTCGTAGTTACTTATAGTACTTATATCCTGTAAGAATTGCAGTATTGTAAAAATAAGAAAAAAATAATATTTTTTAAATTTATTTAACTTTTTATTCAATAGTCTTAGTCTGAAATATTATTTGTTAAATGTATTAAAAATGAAATAGGGAGAAACATTCTTACAACACTGTAGTAAAATAATGATATATTGTTACTTAAAATATTTATATCATGTAAGAATAACACAATTGTATAAATTAGAAAAAATATAGTTTTATTTACTGAGCACTTTATTTCCTGATTTTATTCTGAAATATTATTTGTTAAATGTATTAAAAATGAAATAGAATGAAGCATTCCTATAGCACTGTAATAAAATAATGGTAAATAGCTACTTATAGTTCTTATATCATGTAAGAATAACAGCATTGTATAAATTAGAAAAAAAGAGTATATTTTTCATTTACTTAACTCTTTATTAAATGATATTATTCTTAAATAATATTTGTTAAAGATATTAAAAACAAAATAGTACGAAGCATTTATAGAGCACTGTAATAAAATATTCATACATAGTTACTTATAATATTTATATCGTGTAAGAATAACAGCATTGTATAAATTATAAAAAAATAATATATTTTTTATTTGCTTAACTCTTTATTCAGTGATGTTATTCTGAAATAATATTTGTTAAAGGTATTAAAAACAAAACAGTGTGATGTATTAGTACAACATTGTAATGAAATAATGGTACAATAGTTGCTTATAGTATTTATATCATATGAGAATAGCAACATTGTATAAATTAGAAAAATATATATTTTTTATTTACTTAAATCTTTATGATCTTTTCCTGAAATAATATTTGTTAAAGGTATTAAAAGCGAAATGGCTCGAAGCATTCTTACAGCCCTGCAATAAAGTATGATATATTGTTATTTACTATAATTATATCATGTGAGTATAACAGCCTTCTATAAATTAGAAAAAAATTATTTTTTTTATTTACTTAACTCTTTATTCAATGATCTTATATTGAAATAATATTTGTTAAAGGTATTAAAAACGAAATAGTGAGAAGCATTGTTACACCACTGTAATAAAATACGGATACATTATACTTATATGATGTAAAGATTGTAGTATTGTATAAATTAAAGAAATAAGATGGGTTTTTATTTCCTTAACTCTTTATTCTGAAATAATATTTGTTAAAGGTATTAAAAACGAAATAGTGTGATGCATTCGTACAACACTGTAATAAAATAATGATACATAGTTACTTATAGTATTTATATCATGTAAGAATAACAGCATTGTATAAATTAGAAAAAATAATATATTTTTTATTTGCTTAACTCTTTATTCAATAATCTTATTCTGAAATAATATTTGTTAAAGGTATTAAAAACGAAATAGTGTGATGCATTCGTACAACACTGTAAAAAAATAATGATACATAGTTACTTATATGATGTAAATAGCAATTGTATAAATTAAAAAAAATAAGAGTTTTAATTTACTAACTCTTTATTCTGAAATAATATTTGTTAAAGGTATTACGAATATTAGCTTTTACAACATGTAATAAAAATAATGATACAATTACTTATAGTATTTATATATGTAAAAAAACACATTGTAAATTAGAAAAAATAATATTTTTATTGCTTAATCTTTATTCAATAATCTTATTTAAATGGTATTTTTAAATATTAAAACGAAATAGTAATTTTTACAATTGTAATATGTTACATATACTTATATATAACAATTATAAATTAAAGAAATAAATTTTTTATTTATTAACTCTTTATCAAATATATTTAAAAAGTATTAAAAACGAAATAGTGTCATGCATTCGTAACACTGTAATAAAAAACTGACATATGATACTTTTGTATTTATATCATGTAAGAATAATATTGTTTAGAAAAAAATATTTTTTATTTGCAAAATTTTTTCAATTTATTTATTTTTGTTAAATATTAAAAACGAAATAGTCATTTTGCAGTAATAAAATCTACATTATAATAAAAGATGTAAAAATTACAGTTTTATAAATTAAAAAAAAAAAATTTTTTTTATTTACTAACTCATGAAATTTTGTTAAAGGTATAAAACAAATAAGTGATGCATTCGTAAATCGATTAAATAATAATTAGTTACTTATAGCTTTTATATCATGTAAGAATAACAGCATTGTATAAATTAGAAAAATAATATAGTTTTATTACTCTCTATTTCTGATCATTACAAATAATTTGTTAATTGTATTAACCGTTTTAGCAATGTTATATAATGAAATGATTTTTAAATAAAAAATCACATGTAAAAAAATCTTACTATTGCTTTAAAATAGAATTGAAAGCATTTTAAAGTATTTTTTTACAATAAGTTTTATTTTGAGATAATTGTTTCTTTTTGTACAATTGATGAAATATATTTTGTCAATTTTACTAATATATGTATAAATAAAAAACATTAGTTTGCCTATGATTGTAGAATCATTGCCGGATGTATATCAATTGTAAAGACGCAAAAATAGGAATATTTAAGTTCTCAAGTAATTCCTTTTAAAGATGGCAGGTTTCGATTGCTTGGAATCTTCTTCTAAATTATGAGTACTCACTTGAGCAAAAGTCATTCTATCACCCTAGCGGTGCTCATTAAAGAAAAGAAATTCGCACACTTGTGCGTTAATATGATAACGTATAGCTAAATAAGTTCTAGGTTTCTCCAAGAGGCATCAGAAACAACAGGACATGTTACTGCTCAAAGTTTAATCCTGTTGTATCTACCCATCCCCGTGGGGTCGAAAGGTCGGTACAGATGCACTATATACGTCTTGTTTTTTTGTCGTCAAAATTTGGCGATTTTACGGGGCGATGAGGGGGTTGGTGTGTTTGTTCTGACTTTGGTGGCGGGGTGTGACAGCTCTAATGTGTTCTTACACCTCATTGGTGCACGTGAATTCTGACGGTATTACCCGGCACTATTGCAGAAAATTGCATCTTAGTTGTTCTTTTGGTTTGCAGTCGCCTAGGTCAGGTTGTATTGTTTTTTTGTTCTTATCATTTTCTGGGATTTAGTAAGTAATTTTTTTTTGTTCTTACCATTTTCTGGGATTTAGTAATTTACTTATGATGGGTGTAATTATTTCGGTTCTTATTATTTTTGAAATTGTTAAAAGGTATCAGGATATTCTAAATCAAACAAGATGCTTTGGTTTGGAACATTTTGTTTTGATTCTCATCGTTTTCTAGAATTTAGTTAATTTGGTTATGGCGGATTAAGTTATTTTGGTTCTTACTATTTTTGAAATTGTTAAAAATTATCAGGATATTTCCAATCATTTTTATTTTGGTTTGAAACATTTTTGCTTTGTTCTTATTTTATGGGATTTAATTAATTTAGTTATGACGGGTGAAGTTATTTCGGCTCTTACTATTTTTGAAATTGTTAAAAAGTATCAGGATATTCTAAATCAAACAAGATGTTTTGGTTTGGAACTTTTTTGTTTTGTTCTTATTTTCTAGGATTTAGTTAATTTAGTTATGACGGTTGAAGTTATTTCGATTCTTATTTTTGAAATTGTTAAACAGGATATTCTTAGGTGTGAGGTTTTTGCCATTTTAAACTCCAAGTGTGAGGAACAACGGTATTCCGAATCTGATTTTTTTTATTTAGTAAAAAAGAATTATTTCAAAGTTTTTTTAAGGGAGGTAGGGGTGTTGAAGAATGTTTGTGGCTCTACCCTTTCCAATTTTCATCTGTTATTAAATTTATTTTGCACTTCTTTTATTACAAGGGATGGGAGTTGAGGGGGTAAACCCCCCTCCCATGTTAGATTTTTTATAATATTAGTGCTTATTAAAATATATTGTGTTTATTCTGTTGATATATATCATAAATATTACTAATCTGTTAATTATTTTTAAATTAATGTTAAAATGATAATTATTATGCTAATTTTATTTTAATAATGCTTTAACCCTTTAGCGGACAGTGGTTTCACAATGAGACCACATTTAAATATCTTAATTTTTTTCTTTACTTTTTGTAGACATAATGATTTTTTCAACTTTTTATGTTTTGACAATTTAAACCTTTATATATGACAGCACTACATTTAATTTATATTTTTTTCTTTTGAAGTATATGCTATTAAATTTTCCGTACCTGGAAAGTCATTAATTGGATTTTTCTGACTTATAATTTCAAATAATACTTATAAATTGTTAAGTTATTTATTTATTAAACTATTTGTTAAGCTATTTATTTATTACACTATTTGTTTAGCTGTTTATTTATTATACTGTTTATGAAGCTATTTATTTATTATGCTGTTTATTAAACTATTCATTTATTCTACTGTTTGTTAAGCTATTTATTTATTATACTATTTTTTAGTTATTTATTTATTATACAATCTATTAAGCTATTATTTATTATACTATTTTTAAGTTATTTGTTTATTATACCAGTGGTTCTTAACCTTTTTAAGCCGCGACCCAAATTTGAGAATTATGTTCATGTCGGGACCCAAAAAAAGTCAAAACTTTTTCATTGCTTTATTTTAGAGCGTATTTTTAAAAAATCTTCAATCCTACGATGATGAACTTTCAAATTATTTATTTATTTTTTTAATAATAAAGATAAACAAAAGTACTTTTCGATCCAAGGAAAATTTAATTAATAATCAAGTGTTTTTAATAATTTTTATTGACCAAATTAAAATATATTTATAACTTTTTGAAAATAATTGACATTTTAACTTATTCCTAAAAAAAAGAAATATCAATACATATGTTAAGTTTTTTAAATTTTAAATGCAAGTCATACAGTTTTAATGAGAACCTTATGCTTGAATACATTTTGAAAGATCTTCAAACCTCGGTTGAATGCTTGTCAAGGAGCACCTTATATCTATTTCAGGATTTAACTTGTTCTAGGAGGTGTTGGTATTACTTATTATTTGGTGTATTACTAACTTTTTTGGTTCGACTCAGCGCGACCCAAGAAATATGCTTCGTGACCCAATTTTGGGTCGCGACCCATAGGTTTAGAACCGCTGTATTATACAATGTGTTAAGCTATTTATTTATTGTACTATTTGTTAAAATTTTTATTTATTGTACTATTTGTTAAACTTTTTATTTATTGAACTATTTTAAGGATACTTATTTATTATTCTTACAATATAATTAAAATTTTAAAAATTATTATATTCACTCTCTACAAGAGGAGGGGTTTATCGGTTTAACTACTCTCCAAGCCCTCCTAAATGTATACCTCTCTAAGAAATGTTAAGAAAAAATTTCATATATTTTACATTCATAAGGTTCATAGATAACATTTATAAACTAATTTCATTAAATCACAAATAATTTATGTTGGTGACCTTCAAAGGGTTAAATTGTTAATCTGTTTTTTTACTATTAAAGTTTAGTTTTGTTAATGTTGTGTTTCAAGTATGCCATGCTTTTTTCAACTCCTCTTCTTAGCCCACTCTCCTGTTTCTAATCATGGATCTTGTTGGTGCTTCAACCACATTTGGCGAAATTGGCGTGCTTGCAGCTTGCGTGCGTGGCGTGTTTGCAGCGTGGCGTTTGAAATCTGGCGAGGGGATCGTAACTCAACAAATTGATACATAAACAAAAACAACATTTTGAGGAAAAATTTTACAAAAATTGAATATTTAAAATCTAATTGAATTAACAAAGAAAACACAAAGGAAACACATAACATTCATACTAAATAGACTGAAACATTCACTTAATCACAAATTAAATAAACTGAGTGTGATTTTCATCACAAATTTGTGATTTAGTGTAAATTGTATTTACTTAGAAAATAAAGAAAAAATTATATAAAAATACCATTCAAATTTAAAAAGGTTAAACAGAAAACAGAAACTCAAAAGGCTGCTCGACTTCAAAAACGTCGTGAACAGTATAGAGCTAAACGAGAAAAAGAAACTTCTGAAGAGCGAGAAAAAAGGCTTGCAAAGACTAGACAAGCAAAAAAGGACAAAATTGATATATATTCTCAAAAAAATTGGAAAATACCAAGTGAAAGTTAGTCTAAAGGATGAGGGAGGGTAGGCGGGATCTCATCCCGCAAAATACTCTTTGACTTTAAAGAAACTGTATTTTGAGTGGAAGTTGAAGAGGAGTTGTAAAATTGAAAATTCTTTTTCAAATCTCTTATTTATCTTTCAGAAAACGCGTACCGTCGCCATGTTTTTCTACTTGGCGATTTTTCAAAACACGCGTTTTTCTGTTGGTCGCCAAAAGAAAAAAAACATGGCGGACGGGACCGGCGTCTATAATGCATCTGTTCCGAAAGGTCTACATCAGGTGCATTACACCCCGTAAAAATATGAGACTGAAGGTAATGTGCAGCTTTACTTTGAGTTAGGAACCACGAGGACTAAAGACTGACTTTACCTCCAGATCTAATCCTCGTAATTTAGAAGCAGGTACCAAGAAAAAGATACCCCAGTCCTAGCCTGCCTTCTAAAAAAGTATAGTTAGAGAACTTCAAGGACATAGTGACCAAGAACCTATGTAATCACAGTTAATTTAATCAAAGAAATTTCTAAGAATTGAATGTATTTCTCACATTTATGTTTCTTCCAGGATCATTCTCCACCAGCTGCCTGGCGATGTCTTTGCAGAGAGGACGGGCGTCTTCGGGCATTTTGTCGTCACTCTCCCAATACCGGCTGGCCGAGTGACCATACATAGCCGCCGGAGTGGCATGCGTCACTCTGGTGGTGGTCACCAAACCCGTCGATTTACCTATGAAAAGAATAGACGATATATTTTAAATCAGTTATATTATTTATAATTCAGAATTAAAGATCATTACGTCTTAGAAAGCAGATTTACAAACCCGTCGATTTACCTATAAAAAGAATAGACGGTACATTTAAATCAGTTATATCATTTATAATTCAGAATTAAAGATCATTACGTCTTAAAGCCTCAGATTTACAAACCCTCGATTTACCTAAAAAAAGAATAGACGTACATTTTAAATCAGTTATAAATTTATAATTCAGAATTAAAGATCATTACGTCTTAGAAAGCCTCAGATTTAAATCGATTTACCTATAAAAAGAATAGACGGTACATTTTAAATCAGTTATATCATTTATAATTCAGAATTAAAGATCATTACGTCTTAGAAAGCCTCAATTTACAAATGATTTACCTATAAAAAGAAATAGACGGTAATTTAAATCAGTTATATCATTTATAATTCAGAATTAAAGATCATTACGTCTTAGAAAGTCAGATTACAAACCCGTCGATTTACCTATAAAAAGAATAGACGGTACATTTTAAATCAGTTATATCATTTATAATTCAGAATTAAAGATCATTACGTCTTAGAAAGCCTCAGATTTACAAACCCGTCGATTTACCTATAAAAAGAATAGACGGTACATTTTAAATCAGTTATATCATTTATAATTCAGAATTAAAGCATTACTTAGAAAGCCTCAATTTACAAACCCGTCGATTTACCTATAAAAGAAAAGACGGTACATTTAAATCAGTTATATCATTTATAATTCAGAATTAAAGATCATTACGTCTTAGAAAGCCTCAGATTTACAAAGTCGATTTACCTATAAAAAATAGACGGTACATTTAAATCAGTTATATCATTTAATTCAGAATTAAAGATCATTACGTCTTAGAAAGCCTCAGATTTACAAACCCGTCGATTTACCTATAAAAAGAATAGACGGTACATTTTAAATCAGTTATAAACATTATTTCAGAATTAAAGATCATTACGTTTTAGAAAGCCTCAGATTTACAAACCCTTTCGATTTACCTATAAAAAGAATAGACGGTACATTTTAAATCAGTTATATCATTTATAATTCAGAATTAAAGATCATTACGTCTTAGAAAGCCTCAGATTTACAAACCCGTCGATTTACCTATAAAAAGAATAGACGGTACATTTTAAAATCAGTTATATCATTTATAATTCAGAATTAAGATCATTACGTCTTAGAAAGCCTCAGATTTACAAAGTCGATTTACCTATAAAAAGAAAAGACGGTACATTTTAATCAGTTATATCATTTATAATTCAGAATTAAAGATCATTACGTCTTAGAAAGCCTCAGATTTCCAAAGTCGATTTACCTATAAAAAAGAATAGTCGGTACATTTAAATCAGTTTATCATTATAATTCAGAATTAAAGATCATTACGTCTAGAAAGCCTCAAATTTACAACCCTCGATTTACCTATAAAAAGAATAGACGGTACATTTTAAATCAGTTTATCATTATAATTCAGAATTAAAGATCATTACGTCTTAGAAAGCCTTAATTTACAAATATTTACTATAAAAAGAATGCGAATTTTAAAATCAGTTATATTTATAATTTTAAAGTCATTGTTAGACTTACCCTCGATTTACATAAAAAGAAAAACTACATTTTATCATATATAATATAATTCAGTAAGATCAATTACGTCTTAGAAAGCCTCATTTACAAATATTTACTATAAAAAGATAGCGGTACATTTTTTCTATCATTTATAATTCAGAATTAAAGATCATTATCTTAGAATTAATTTAACAAAAGGAAAATATTACTTACATTATCTTTATTTATAAACCTTTTTTATGGATACCACACACAAAACATAACATTTATAATATATTTATTTTAATATATAATATATTTATATATATATAAATATATAAAAATATATATTTAATATATAAAATTAATTAACTTTAATATTTATCAAATATTTAAAAACATATTTAAATCTCTTTTCTAAATGGTGTAATCAACGAAGTATTTTCCCCTTAACATTCTTTTCTGTCATAAAACTGTAAACTTTTGTCTATACAGCAGTTTAGGTGTTACGGAACATGTTCGTGTTTTGCTGATATTGCATTTAATTCCTTATTAAGTTGTTTTTTACTGTGAAAAAATTCTTTCTGTCATCTATCTTGGGTGCACTTCTGTCCGATCAGATAACTCTGTGGCTTTTGGTTGTATGTTGTACAATGATTAGATGTGCATTGTTGTCACTCTGGAATAAAATTAATTAGACTTCTGCGTTTTTACATATGAGGATGACTGCATCTTTGCATTTTTATTATTGCTAGCTGTGAAGCTTTTTGTCATGGAATTTTATAAAAAATGGATTACATATATACACATCCCAAAGAATTAGATATGATATATTTATAGTAACAATAAACTGCTCGTGTACAATATGTTCAGCATACGAAGAGGCTATGCTTTTTCTTTCCAAGTATAGTGCGATGAGCGACATAATGGGAAAAACAGCTGATTTATAGGAATTCGATAAAGGTAAATTCTTAATAGCTTGGCGACTGGGAACATCTATATCAGAAACGTTTAGTGGGCTGTTCAAGTGTATTGGTAGTTAACACATATCGAAATTGGTATGGGGATGGTGAAAAGACAAGTCACTGTCCAGTGGTGTATAGTCCATGGTGCAGTGTTTCCAGAGGAGAATGGAAATTGCTACCCATTGTTCGCCGTGACCGAAGAGCTACAGCAGCAGAAATTACCACTAGTTACAGCAGTGGCGACTCAGACAGAGTTTCTGAACACACTGCGCAACGTATATTGCTACGTATGTGTCTACTCAGCCGGAGGTCAAAGCATGTCCATGCTATAACGGCACGTCATCGCCTGCTTTCTTCAATGGGCCAAGAAACATCGGAACTGGACATTAGAGGAATGGAAGTTGCATCCAGGATACTTTTTTCCAATTCAGCAGGCGACACTGACAGTATCCTAATGCCATAACAAGGCTGCGAACCTGATACCCATGCAGCACCACCGGGATAGCACGTGCTGCTTAAGGTATGTTACGAACGCGAGTAAGATTACTCCCGCTGGGTCCTCGTAATTTAACCCTCTGACTGCTTGCTCATCCCGCGATTTTCACGGGCATGTGTTTTTTTCCTTCTTTAATAAAAGAACACATCCAGCTTTTTCCTCGTTTAACCAGTGAAATAAATTATATACAGTTTTAGACATTTAATCATGTAATAAAAAGAATTATATGACTAGAACTATAGTTATATTAGATAATAGAATAATAGATAGTATGTTATAAATAGAAATTAAATGTTATTCAATTAAAATTTATTAAAATATAAATTTTTTATGTGATAACATTTAAAATTAGTTTTTCTGACAGCTTAGTTTCTCATGATAAAAGTGAAAATAAAAAATCTTTTCCAAAAAAAAAATGAGTATTTCAATTTTCCAATTTATATATATATATATATATATATATATATATATATAGATATATATATATATATATATATATATATATATATATATATATATATATATATATATATATATATATATATATATATATATATATATATATATATACATATATATATATATATATATATATATATATATATATGTATATATATATATATATATATATATATATATTATATATATAATATATATATATATATATATATATATATATATATATATATATATATATATATATATATATATATATATATATATATATACATATATATATATTATATATATATATATATATATATATATATATATATATATATATATATATATATATATATATATATATATATATATATATATATATATATATATATATATATATATATATATATATTATATATATATATACATATATATATATATAAATATATATATATATATATATATATATATATATATACATATATATATATATATATATATATACATATATATATATATGTATATATATATATATATATATATATATACATATATATATTATATATATATATACATATTATATATATATATATATATATATATATATGTATACATATATATATATATATGTATATATATACATATATATATATATATATGTATATGTATATATATGTATATGTATATATATATATGTATATATATATATATATGTATATATATATATATATATATATATATATATATATATATATATATATATATATATATATATATATATATATATATATATATATATATATATATATATATATATATATATATATATATATATATATATATATATATATATATACTTAAAATATGCAACAAAAAATACACAATTTTTGAAGAGGTTTCAGTTTACAAATTGATTAGTCAGAAGGTTAAAAGGATTGACCAAACAGGAGACCTCCAGGCTTGAACTGCTACCTCCAGAGATAACGTTCGAGAACTTGGAGGACTTTGTGACCACGAACCTGTTTTATGTTCCCCAGTCACCTTTAGCAGACACGGCGGTTCTTAGGCCGGCTCAAGCCTCGAAATGTTAATTTCTACTAA
>CM063507.1:8805927-8813427 GCA_032207245.1 Pardosa pseudoannulata | reverse complement strand
AACAAAAATAGTCGATTAAAATTATCACATATGTACCTTATTTATTATTTAAGCCAAATATAAAAGAAAATTATTTACTTCATATCTAAGTTTAGTGATAAAATGTATGGAAATAATACAGAAGATATTTAAATAATTTAAAATATGAAATGATCCAATTCGATTATTAAAGGAATGACGTCATAATGCTAGAAAAAATTGTTATTGTTAAATATTTATTATGTGAAAAAATGATAAATTTAATCTGCTCTTTAAATGGGGCTTGATATAATGGCATTAAACGCTCGAAAAGGGGAACGGGGTGAACTTCGAATGTTTTAAAGAGGAGAGTATTTTTTGCTGTGATACGAAGCGTATTCATATCATTTTATTTTAGAATCGGATCTATAGTTTAAAAAAAGATAAACTTTACTCACTTTGAATTTTGTTAACCCTAACTCATCAGAAATCCAATATGAATGCTCTGTCCATTCCAAATTCGACCACTTCATAAATTCGAGGACAGACGGACAGATAACTTAGGCTATTATTACAATACGTGAAGAAAGTTTAAGGATACAAAACATGAAATGTTTATGAGGCCAGGGACGTACAAAAATATGTGAATTTAGCAAAATAAAAGTCATAAAAAGTTGAAAAAATAGTAAAAACTTATTTAAAAAATAATAAAACAACCTTAAAAATAATAAAACAATTTTAGGAATAAGAATTTAAAAGAAAAAGCAGAAAATATTTAATTAATTAGACATTTAGAAAAAATTGGCTACGACGGGAGTAGAACTGTCAACCCGAGAAGTACGACAAACAGATGGGCGGATACTCTACAGAACGTGCCACGCCTACACCCGTTGAATTAACTAATTAGAGTATATGACTTCGAGTAAAAACAGTCCAGACTTTTAAATATTACGCTCTGCCCTTGCCGTCCTATCAATAATAAATTTAGTATAGAATAAAATTGAGAATAAGGCTTGAAATTATAGCATTAAACGCTCGAAAAGGAGGATGGGGTGTATTTCGAACTTGCTTTGAGTTTTTCTAACACCAACTCATAATAAATCCAATATAGATGTCTGTATCCATTCCAGGTACAACCGCTTCATAAATTCGCAGATAGACGGACAGATGGACAGACAACTTAGGCTTATTATGACGACTTATTTATTATATAGGGGATTTTCTTTCAATGATCGTCCATTTAACAGAACTGATGTGATTATTTCATTTCAAAAGCTATTAACTTCAGTAGCCACATTGAAAACATCCAATTGAGGATTTTCATTATAAAAGCAAATAAAATGTATATTTAAAATGCGGTATAAAGCTCTCAACTCACCAAGGGTATGTAACACAAATCCTGTTCAAAGTCACTAGAAATCTGATGATTCTTAAATCGTGACTGAATGTAAAAGTACTAGAATTAGCTTTAAATATTTCACTTCTGCTGCACTTTTCTTCGCAGCTGAATGGGAAATTCTCACGGAATTAAACTGCATTTACCAAGACTTGAAATTTGTGAAAACATATATGTACATACAAAATATCGCAATAGAATATTCAAAACGCGATTTTAATTCAAATTAGCACTTAAAGCTGTTTAAAAGTTTAAAGCGCTTTAAGTTTCTATTCAGAGCTGTCTCAATTAGAGAAAATAATACTCGACAATCGAAGTTTTAAAGCCCACGGAATTCGATTACCTGGTATGATTGGGGATAGAATTTGATTGAAGTACGTGGAAATGTTAGCGTAATTGAATGATTAAATCTTACTTCTGCGTACATAAATTGTGAATTTAATATGATTTTGCTGTCCAATTTCACTGTTTTAAGCGATGTTCATTCGAGGAAATCTAATTTGACCGCAATTTATTAGGCCATCTAATTAGTAGAAAATCTCGGAACGAAATAGCGAATTAAGGAGACAATTTATTCTCCGACTGAAAGTCCGGTAATTAGATAATTCCATATTTGAAGAGGGAGGGGGGCATTATGTAAATCAAGATAACACAGGTGAAATTTTATGTCCGAATACACGAGAGGGGCTGCGAAATGGCTTAAAGTCTCTAAATAAGTTTTAGATGTTAATATTCAGATTTAGAAGAGTAGAGGAGAAAAATTAGACAATTTGACAATTTGTTCTACAGTTTTAATCGAATCACTCATTAGGGAAGTTTAAAAATGGGTGTGACGCTCTGTGGGTCAGGGTACACGGTGCATTTCCAGACAATGTTTTTTTCAATTTTACAAATTTCACTATAATTTTATTCACCATAAGATAAAACAATTATCTTTTCCCTACATTTATATATTTATAATTTTTTATACTTCTATAATTATATATATTCTGTATTCAAATCCCATATACAATAATAGCCTATATTATCTGTCTGTCTGTTCTCGAATTTATGAAGCGGTTGTACATGAAATGAATAGAGAGATCCATATTTGAATGCAAAATTCAAAGCCAGTTCAAAATCCACCCCTTCCCCTTTTTGAGAGTTTAATGCCATTTTTTTCAAGCCCTATTTTCCCTGGTTAAGAGAAGGCGATTAAATTTATTAATTTATCACATAAAAAATAGGTAAATGTAACATTTATTTTTCTAGCATCATAACGTCATTCCTTTAACGCTCTCATTTAACCATTTCTTATTTTAAATTATTTAAATATCATCTGCATTATTTTCATACGTTTTATAACTGAACTTAGATATTACGTCAATAAAGCGATTTCACGCAGCAGGGCACATCTAAACTTATTGCTATTCTGTCTTTCGTTTCAAACGGAAGGGCAGTTTATTGTTTGTCTATTGGCTGTTGTAAACATGAAAATGAATGGGAATGGCATTATAGTAGTTCGTGACGTTGCGACAAATTGCTCTATAATTTTCTTTTATATTTGGCTTAAATAGTAGGTCAGGTACATATGTGTTAATTTGAAGTTTACTCACCGATTACTTTTTGTTGCAATGAAAAATTTATCACCGCTATTTACAACAAATTCTATCTACCTCCAGGGTGTAGTGGAAATTATAGTTTCCTTCCTTTACTTCCATTAATTACTGTAGAAAAAATTGGGAAGAACATAACGAAAAGTTCGATGGACCTAAGAAAAATTTGAATTATTTTTCTAAATGAGTTCAGCTTGATTCTAAACTGCATTCCCAATATCGGGAGACTTTAGAGGAGTATGAAGATAAACAACTCACTGAGCGTGTACCAGATAATTCTCAGCTAAAAAACAAGCCTTTTTTATCTGCCTCATAGGGTATTTTAAATTTCTGGAAAAATTTTACTAATCCTGTCATATGATGGGTGTTTTGCTAGTATTTATATATTACATATTTTATATAATTATATATTTATGTATTTATATATTTCCTACATTTATACATTTTCTATATTATATATTTACACACACATAAATATATATATATTTATATATATATATATGTGTATGTATATATATATATATATATATATATATATACATATATGTATGTATATATATATATATATACATATATATATATATATATATATATATATATATATATATATATATATATATATATATATATATATATATATATATATATATATATATATATATATATATATGTGTGTGTGTGTGTGTGTGTGTGTGTTCACCAGTAGAAATCCTTCCTATTCCATTCCTAATACTAGAGTTTTAACTCGTGGGTTACATCACCCAAGTGATTTCAAGTAATAGCTGATTGGCCGGCAAAAATGACTATTTAAATAAATGTCTAGAGTTCCGTCACAGTTTTGATAGTTTTTCGATACAGTTTCGATGGAGTTTTGATATCGATAGAGTTTCATATAAGGTCTGATTATGATGCTTTGCTGTGTCAATCAATAAACGAAGTTAGATTGAATTTTCGAGTGTCTTGATTGTGTTCTCATCGCGAGGTTCCAGGACTGCAGGGCGGGGAAAACCGCCCTGAACACCTCACTTCGGAATAAGGCTAAAAGCCTTATTTCATGTATATATTTAATATATCAAAATTATTTAACTTTAATATTTCCTTAAAAACTTCCTCTCTCCCATTCTAATTCTTTTAAATCTTTTTCCCAGTCTGTAAATAGTGTAATCAAATGAGTGTTTTCTACTTAAAATTCTTACAAAATCTTTTTATCCTAAAATGTAAACTTTCTGTCTATTCAGCGCGGTTCCCAGCTGTCGCCGGCGAATGGCTCCGAGTTTTTCATGGCCTTGCACTTAATTCGCCGAGTCAGTTTTTTTCTCTGCGGGAAAATTCTTTCTGTCTTTACTCTTGGGTACTTCTTACTTCTGTCTTTAGACTGATGCCGTTCTCTTCAATGTCGCCCAGACTACATTTATATTAATGCTAGCTGTTGAGCTTTCTCCTTGTAAAGAAAAGTAATAAATAATGGTTTACACACACATATATATATATATATATGTGTGTGTGTGTGTGTGTGTGTGTGTGTCTGTGTGCATGGAATATGATATGTAATAATGAGCGCGTAATGTGTAATTTGATATGTAATAAATCAAAATTAATATCTCTACAATAGCTACTAAAACAACTTTTTTTCCTCGTCTCATTTTGTAACTTCTAATTGCACTGTCATAAACTGTAAGATAAAGTCATATATTTTCCCATATAAAAGATGAATTAATATAATTAATATAATTACTTGATTAATGAATTTGAATGAAGCAAATCATGAATAAAATGAGGTTATAAATAAATCAAATTAGTCATATGATTATATAAAGTGTAACAAGGGAGGGTTTCCAGCAGTTTTTTTAAACCATACCTGGAAATCATCTAGTATATAGTCTACATCATTATTAATTTTACTCGTTAATGTAATAAAGGAGACACATACCACTTAAACTTTATAGAAACTTGCCATGAATGAAGATTTTTGTTTGTGATGCAGGAATCACATGCTAATTAATGCCATTTAAGAAATTAGTGTCAATTTTTAATATAATATGACATTTAATCTTTTGAAACATAATTACATATTCACATTAAAGTTAATTGAAACTATATTTTGAGAAATACCAAAATTTTAAAATTAAAAGCATATAAATTGAATTAAATCGCCTGTATTTCATGATGTAAAAGATAATTAAAATTAGAAGACTGAAAGGACTGTATACTTAATTACTGAAAAACCTCACCATAGGTTTAGACAACACTTTGTATTAAAAACGGGAGATAGTCTTTAAAACAAGAACCTTTATAACCTTAAAAAATGATAGTTGACAGTGACAGTAATTATTAAGTTATAAAACACGATTTATAGTTTACAGTGTTGAAATATTAATTACATTCAGTCTTTATATGCATTAGTTGATTTAACTGAATCTAGGTCATAGATCACAGTTTTCCACTATACCAGTAGGTAGTTTCTGTGCCTTTCTCTCAATTTTAGCTGAAGCTAGGTAATAGCACACAGATTTCCATTACACCAGAAGCTGTTAGCTTTTTTGTCTTTTTCTCAATTTTAGCTGAAGCTAGGTAATAGCTCACAGTTTTCCATTATACCAGAAGCTAGTTTCTGTGTCTTTCTCTCAATTTTGGCTGACGCTAGCTAATAGCTCACAGTTTTCCATTTTACCAGAAGCTCTGTGTTTTTCTCTCAATTTTAGCTGCAGCTAGCTAATGGCTCAAAGATTTCCATTTTACCAGAAGGTAGTTTCTGTGTCTTTCTCTCAATTTTAGCTGAAGCTAGCTAATGGCTCAAAGATTTCCATTTTACCAGAGGCTAGTTTTTGTGTCTTTCTCTCAATTTTAGCTGAAGCTAACTAATAGCTCACAGTTTTCCATTTTACCAGAAGCTCTGTGTTTTTCTCTCAATTTTAGCTGCAGCTAGCTAATGGCTCAAAGATTTCCATTTTACCAGAAGCTATTTTCTTTGTCTTTCTCTCAATTTTAGCTGAAGCTAGCTAATGGCTCAAAGATTTCCATTTTACCAGAAGCTAGTTTCTGTGTCTTTCTCTCAATTTTAGCTGAAGCTAGCTAATAGCACACAGTTTTTCCTTTTACCAGAAGCTAGTTTCTGTGTCTTTCTCTCAATTTTATCTGAAGCTAGGTAATAGCACACAGATTTTCATTACACCAGAAGCTGCTAGTTTCTGTGTCTTTCTCTCAATTTTAGCTGAAGCTAGCTAATGGCTCACAGTTTGCCATTATACCGAAAGCTAGGTTCTGTGTCTTTCATAGGTCGCCAGTATCTTTTCATCCGACAAAGTTGTTGCCCAGTTTGTAATATATGTCTCAAGAGATCAAGTTTAGAACTATATAATTTATATAATGAGCCAGACATAATAAATTTCATGAAATTGCAAAGAATAAAGTGAGCAGGCCATCTAATCAGAATGGACAATGACCGAACAACAAAAAGAGTCTTTGATGCAAAACCTACAGAAATGCGAAGAAGAGGAAGACCCAACCTGAGATGGACAGACTGCCTGGAAAGGGACCTTAAGGTACTGAATGTAAAAAAACTGGAAGAATTTGGCCTCCAGAAGGATGTTTTGGAAAAAGCTTATTAAGATAGTCAAGCCCATGCTAGGATGTCATGACACTGAAGAAGTTGCTTCTGTGTCTTTCTCTGAAATTTTCAAAGTGCTATTCTCACCTTTTTAGGAGAAAATACTGAAAGGGTAAAAAACCCTGGGCTTACAATCAAATGAGAGAGAAAGAGCTTAGAAATGGTAGATGGAGGCCTTACCATCTGCTTGTGCCCAGTATGCCAGGCAGGGTATTCTGGACTGTCATTTATTGTATTTTCAGTTCACAGTATTGAAATGTTAATTACATTTAGTGTTTAGATGCATTTGATCATTTAGCTGAGGCTAGCTAATAGCTCAAAGTTTTCCATGATACCGGAAATTAGTTTCAATGACTTTGTCTCCACTTTTTTAATTGCCAATCTCACCCTATCAGGTGAAAATGGTAATAGGTTAAGCAAATCTGGGCTTACAATTATATGAGAGAGAGAGGACTTTGAAATGGTATATGGAGGCCATACCTTCTGCTTGTGCCCAGTATGCCAGGCATGGTATTCTGGACTGTCATTTATTGTATTTATAGTTCACAATATTAAAATGTTAAATACATTTAGTGTTTAGATGCATTTGATCATTTAGCTGAGGCTAGGTAATAGCTCAAAGTTTTCCATCATACCAGAAATTAGTTTCAATGACTTTGTCTCAACTTTTCTAAGTGCTATTCTCACCCTTTCAGGTGAAAATGGTAATAGGTTAAGCAAATCTGGGCTTACAATTATATGAGAGAGGTAGAAGGAAATGGTAAACGGAAGTCTTACCTTCTGCTTGTGCCCAGTCTGCCAGGCAGGGTATTCTGGACTGGAAGCTAGACTGGCATTTATCGTATCTCCCGCTGTCGTCCAGGCCAACTGTCTCGAAGCGACCCTTCACGCCGCACAGAAGAGCAGTTGCACAAGCTCCAGAATCGCCCACTTGACTGTCCGTG
>CM063507.1:8780927-8800927 GCA_032207245.1 Pardosa pseudoannulata | reverse complement strand
CAAATGGTGTCAAAATACATTTGCAATGCTCAATTTAAAGTGAATAGAATGAGATCGGCATATAAAAATTTAAAGCAAAAATGGCATAACTCTATTTAAAATTAAAAGAATATTTGAAATTAAAACTGACAAAGTAAATAAGTCGAGAAAATACGGTCATTAAGAAAGAAAAATTTTATACACACATACAGATAAAATAATTTGATAGAGATAAAGTAATACAAATAAAATAAATGCACTCCGTGGAATCAGGACAAGAAATATTTTTCGAACGAAATACACCTGAATAATATTGATCTACGGGTTTTAAAACTTCGGTGTTCCAAACTTAGTTAAAATTCATCAAATATTGGGGATTTGTATATTGAACAATAGAAAAAAATCATTAATAAAGTGTACAAGTAAACTCTTGCTCTATTATATGAAAATAAATAAAATAATTGTTATTTTCGGGAAATTTTAATGTCTTTTGACCATCATTTGGTGATTGATGCTTTAAAAGATGTTAATTATTTTATCACATATATTAAAAAAAATTGAGTAAATGGTGCCAAAATATATTCACCATGCTTAATTTAAAGTGAATGGAATGATATTGGCATTTAAAAATTCAATGTAAAAAAGGCACAACTCTATTTAAAATTAAAAAAATATTTGAAATTAAAATTGACAAAATCAAATAAGTGAAGAAAATAGGTCATTAAGTAAGAAAAAATGTTTACATATATACAGATAAAATAGTTTTTATAGATGCACTCTGTATAAAAAGAACAAGGAGTATATTCCGAACACCGGAATAATGTTGATTTACGGTTATTAGAACTCCAGTTTCCAAATTTAGTCAAAATCCATAAAATATTTGGAATTTGTATATTGGACAGTAGAACAAGTTCAGTGATAAAACGCATGGAAATTAATGCAGACGATATTTAAATAATTAAATGAGAGGGTTCAAGAAATGACGTCATAATGTTAGAAAAAAATGTTACTTATTAAATATTTATTATGTAATAAATCGATAAATTCAATCACCTGCTCTTAACCGAGAAAAACAGAGCTTGAAATAAAGTCATTAAACGCTCGAAAATGGGGGAGGGGTAAGAATATTTATATTAATTTATTTTAGAATCGGATCGATCGTTTACGAGAAGATAAACTTGACTCGCTTTGAATTTTGCTAACCCTAACTCATCAAGAATCCAATATAGATGCCTCTATCCATTCCAGGTTCAACTGCTTCATAAATGCGAGGACAGACGGACAGATAACTTAGGTTACTATTATATAGGGGATTAGTTAATATTGTAATTCAATATAATCGGAATTCAATATAATTTTTTATGTATGTATACATTCTTAATGCACTAAGACGCATGAAACATAAAAATTCACAAAAAGGACCACTTAAAAACAGTTTTAATTGTAAAGTGTATGCATATCATTATACATTCTTAATCAATATTAATAATTGTTGCAACACAATATCATTCGAACAAATAAGTTGGGGAGCAGTATAACTCCCGGTTATTCTTCCTGAAAATTATTTTACAGCGAACAATCCTAATAATATTAATAATATTTTACTAATAATATTTCTCATAAATCCTAATATTGTCCTAACATACGCAATGGTACTTAGATTGTGTAATGGTGCAGCAATAAGTAATGGATTTTCCGAGCCATGAGTGTAAAATTAAACGTTCAGTGCCTCAAATTACAATTCTCTAACCAACTGTCATTTTGAACACCGTAAAAGAGAATGATTTCAGGTTCAGAAAGGCGCGGTAAATGATTATTCAATAGATTAACATAGATTAGTACAACCTGGAATGCTAATAGATACTAATATTTGACCTCAATATTTTATCGAAACAACAAAAATTTAGAATTGTTTATCTCATCTCTATGATAAACATCTAAAACTGATGATTTGACGTAATTTTTCTGATGTAAATTCTTGAAATGAAACAATAAAATACATTAAATGCTTACTGTGAACAAGCATTGCAGTAAATGGTACAATGGTATAAAATTATGTACAGAAGTTCTGTGTAACTAGCATATAGCCCGTCATAGGATGGGATCAGTAAAATTTTTATTTTTCCTGAATTGTAAAGTACCCTTTGATTCAGGTAAAAAAAAATGGTTTGTTTTTTGGCTGAGAATTATCTGGTACACGCTCAATAATTTGTTTATCTTCATACTCGTCTAAAGCTTTCCTAGAGTGTAAATGCAGTTTAGAATCACGTTGAATTCGTTTTGTCAAACCATGTGGTTATGCATAAAAAACAAACACGCAAATGAACAAACTTATTAATTTTCAAAGATATATAATTCTAGATATTTCTTAGTCCGTGAAATAGACTCCTAGACTTTTATGTTGTTAATACCGGTGATAAAATTTTCATGGCAACAAAAAATAATCGATGATTAAATTTAAAATTATTACATATGTACCTAATTTATTATTTAAGCCAAATATAAAAGATAATTATTAACGTAATATCTAAATTCAGTGATAAAACGTATGAAAATAATGTAGATGATATTTAAATAATTTAAAATAAAAAAGATTA
Source organism: Pardosa pseudoannulata (assembly GCA_032207245.1). Classification (NCBI taxonomy): domain Eukaryota; kingdom Metazoa; phylum Arthropoda; class Arachnida; order Araneae; family Lycosidae; genus Pardosa; species Pardosa pseudoannulata. The sequence goes on along the minus strand of CM063507.1, from coordinate 8,798,351 downwards.
AATGAGATGGTTAAAGGAATGACGTCATAACGATAGAAAAAAATGTTATTTTTACCTATTGATGTGATAAATTGATAAATTTAATCGACTGGTTTTAACCAATGAAAATAGAGCTTGAAATATTGGCATTAAACGGTCGAAAAGGGGGGGGGGTAAAGGGTAAGCATATTTATAATAATTCATTTTAGAATCGATCTTTAGGAGAAGATAAGATTTACTCGCTTTGAATTTTGTTAATCGTAAGTCATCAAGAATCCAATAAGGATGCCTCTATCCATTCCAAGTCCAACTACTGCATAAATTCGAGGACGGACGAACAGAAAACTTAGGCTATTATTGAATAGGGGATTAATAAAAAATGTAATTCAATATCACTGGAATTCAATATAATTTTTTATGCATGTATATGTCCTTAATGCACTAAGACACATAATACATAAAAATGCACAAAAAAAGACCGCTTAAAAACAGTTTTAAGTGGAAAGTGTATGTATATGAGCATATATTCTTATTCAATAATAATAATTGTTGAAAATCAATACCATTGAAACAAATAAGTTGGACAGCAGTATAACACCCCGTTATTTTTCCTAAAAATTATTTTACAGCGAACAACCTTAATAATATTACTAATATTTTACTAGTAATATTTCTCATAAATCCTAATATTGTCCTAACATACGCAATGGTACTTAGATTGTGTAATGGAGCAGCAATAAGTAATGGCTTTTCCGAGCAATCATGTAAAATTAAATGTTCAGTGCCTCAAATTACAACTCTCTAACCAACTGTCATTTTGAACAGTGTAAAAGAGAATGATTTCGATTCCAGAAAGGCGGTAAATGATTATTCGATAGATTAACTTAGATCAATAGAACCTGGAATGATAATAGATACTAATATTTTACCTCAATATTTTATCGAAACAACAAAAATTTAGAATTGTTTATCTCCATAGTAAACATCTAAAACTAACAATTTGACCTAATTTTTCTGATGTAAATTCGTAAAATGAAACAATCAAATACATTAAATGCTTACTGTGAACAAGCATTGCCATAAATGGTACGACCTAGAAGCATGAAATTTGGTACAGGAGTTCTCTGTAACTAGCATATAGCCCATCATATGACGGGATCAGGAAAAGTTTTAATTTTCCAGAATTGTAAAGTACCCTATAGGTAAAAAATGGTTTGTTTTTTTGGCTGAGAATTATCTGGTACACTCTCAATAATTTGTTCTCAATAAGTCTCCAGATACTGTGAATGCAGTTTAGAATCACGTTGAATTTATTTAGTCAAACCTTGTAGTTATGTATAAAAAACAAACGAACTAACTTCTTAATTTTTAAAGATAACGCTAGATATTTAACGCTAGGTCTAGTAAGTAACGCTAGCTCTAGTAACGCTAGCGCTAGATAACTCTAGCTTAAATGCTAGATATATATTAGTCCGTGAAATAGACTCCTAGCTTTTATGTAAAGGATTTGTTGTCAATTCCGGTGATAAAATTTTCATTGCAACAAAAAATAATCGATGATTAAATTTAAAATTATGACACATGTACCTCATCTATTATTTAAGCCAAATACAACAGAAAATTATTTATGTCATATCTAAGTTCAGTGATAAAAAGTATGAAAAAAATAATGCAGACGATATTTAAATAGTTTAAAATAAGAAATGTTTGAAAGATATGGTTCAAGGAATGACGTCATAATGCTAGGAAAAATGTTATTTTTTCCTATTTATTATGAAATAACTTGATAAATTTAATCATCTGGTCTTAGCCGAGGAAAATAGATCTTGAAATAAAGGCATTAAACGTTCGAAAAGTGGAAAAAATGTACATTTAAAGTGTTTTAAAGACGAAAGTATTTTTTGCTGTGGTATGAACCATATTTATACCAATTTATTTTAGAATCAGATCGACAGTTTAGGAGAAGATAAACTTGACTCGCTTTGAATTTTGCTAACCGTAACTCATCAAGAATCCAGTATGGATGCCTCTATCCATTCCAGTTTCAACCACTTAGTTCGAGGACAGACGGACAGATAACTAAGGATACTATTATATAGGGGATGAATTAATAAAGTAATTTAATATAATCGGAATTCAATATAAATTTTTATGTATTTATGCATCCTTAATGCACTAAGACACAAGAAACATAAATATGTCTAAAAAGGACCGCGTAAAAATTTTTAAATATAAAGTGTATGTGTATCAGCATACATTCTTATTCCATATTAATATTTGTTGCAAATCAATATCATTGGAACAGATAAGATGGACAGCAGTATAACATCCGGTTATCCTTTCTGAAAATTATTTCACTGTGAACAATACTAATAATATTAATTATTTTACTAATAATATTTCTCATAAATCCTAATATTGTCCTAGCATACTCAAAGGTACTTAGATTGTGTAATGGTGTAGCAATATATATATATATATATATATATATATATATATATATATATATATATATATATATATATATATATATATATATATATATATATATATATATATATATATATATATATATATATATATATATATATATATATATATATATATATATATATATATATATATATATATATATATATATATATATATATATATATATATATATAAATATATATATATATATATATATATATATATATATATATATATATATATATATATATATATATATATATATATATAATGAGTGTGTTGACAAATTCATTATCGTCACTTTACATAACACTTCTTGAGTTAATAAACTGGTAAATTTTTAGATCATTGAGGATGAAGTATAAAAAAAATTCTGAGATAGAAATGAGATTATGAAAGGGATAGGGGAAAGAAATATAATTTGCACGATTCCTCACTATTTTATTTAGGTTGTATTTTGATATATTTTATATTTTAAACATTTTACAGTTAGAATTTTATTTTGCCTTAACAATACAAGTGTTCTGCCACCAAGTCTAGAGTTTCAGAGTTCAGTCTAGAGTTCCAGAGTCTCAGTACAAGAAAATCAAAATAAAACTGCCGTTTGAGAATATGCTAAAATATATTTCATTGACGATGATTTATAAAAAATAATTATGAGATTATTTAAGGACTATGGAAGAGAAATGTAATTTGTATTTTTCCTCACTATTTTATTTAGATTGTAATTTGATGTTTTATATTTTAACTTGGTACAGGTATTATGTTATTTAGCCTTAACGATATAAGTTTTCTGCCACCAGCTCTAGAGTTTTATTATTAATTTTTGTTTTATACTCAGTACTAGAAAATAAAAATAAAAATGCCGCTTGCAGATGTGTTAGTTTATCGACGATGAAATGTAAAAAAAATTAAGCCTAGTTGTAAAATGAATATTTAAGTAATATCTGAAGCTTCAGAAACTAAACATACCTTTTACCTGAAAGCGTAACATTTTATATACAACATAAGAAAACGCATTTTAAGTCAATGTATATTAGTTATTTCCTATTCGTTATGAATGACTGCGTATTTCTAACTTAATTAACTAGGAAATATCTTCTCCCCTTTGGTCAATTTTTGCTGACGACACATGCACGATCATAAATTACATACGTTCCATTACCAGAATTAACAAACGTATCAGCTTATCTCTCTCTGATTGGGCAAATGGAAAATTCGCTCTGTACACTGATAAACATGCATTGTCGTGTTCCATAATTTTAACATTAAAGTTCACATTACTACTACTGTCCGTTGGTCATATACTATTAGGTATCAGTTTGAATACAAAACCATAATGGAAAGCATGAATTATGCTGTTTAAGGAGAAATTTTGATCCCTTAGGCTCATCTCTTTCTCTCATTTATTCAAAATGGTTTATTGCATAGAAATTAATCTCTATGTTTTGAAATCCTTTCTTCATTCTAGTGTATAGATTACTCTACAAAACAGATTCGTAAAATTAACTGTTGAGAAAAATTCACAGAACTATACAGTTTATTGCATATGATTATAATTTATATAGATCTACATTTAGTCTTCCTCATTAACTTAGGTTTAAATTTTTATTTTAGAAAACCTATATATTTTTGGAATTGGCAAAGTACCTGCTATTTTTTAAATAAAAATTGAAAATCGAGTTTTTAAATGACGAGCACTTTCCAATTCTAAAAGTCCAACGCCAGTGTAGACAGGCCCAAGCCAGGTGTAAAGCTTTGCGTCTTTCAGTCATCAAGTGTACACGAATGGACCTTCCTAAAGTCCACATCAATGATGTTTCGTTGAATGGTTCGCACGCTGACACTTTTGATGGACCAGCATTCAAATCTTCAGCATTTTCCGAAGGATTGCAATTCTGTCACGTTTAATGGTTCTCCCAGTCGTTGATGGTACCTGCAGCATTTTGCCGAAGAGTTGCACTTTTGTCACGTTTTATGATTCTCCCCAGTCGTCGATGGTACCTGCAGCATTTTGACGAAGAGTTGCAATTCTATCATGTTTAATGATTCTCTCCAGTCGTCGATGGTCCCTGCAGCATTTTTACGCAGGGTTGCACTTCTGTCATGTTTAATGATTCTCCCCAGTCGTCGATGGTCAATGCAGAATTTTGCTGAAGGGTTGCACTTCTGTCATATTTAATGATTCTCCCCAGTCGTCGATGGTCCCTTCAGCATTTTACCTAATGGTTGCACTTCCGTCACGTTTAATGATTCTCCCCAGTCGTCGATGGTGATTGTAGCATTTTGTCGAAAGGTTGCACTTCTGTCACGTTTAATGACTCTCCCCAGTAGTCAATTGTCCCGTTCTTGCACCATCTTTTTCCTGCCGCAGCGATGTCGGAAGTTTGATGTTTTCTCGTATTAACTATATTCAAGGTACACTTGTGAAATGGTCGTACGGGAAAATCAAAATTTCATCACTACCTCGGAGATGCTTACATATTGATAACCTGCCAATGTAGCAGCAGTTATAGATTAGACAAGATTACCAGTTATAGATTAGACAGATACTGTGCGTATCTCTTTATTTGCATCTTCTTCTTCAGGGGCATGACAACCCAGGATGGGCCAGGGCCTTCTGTTACAATAAGTTACATTCGGTTCAGCTTGTTTTACCTCTTTCCGTCAGCCATCGCCAAAGGTAAACAGACCGGCCTGAATTAAAAAGAAACTTCGGACCTCTCAAAACCAATAGAAGGGTCCATTGGTATGGGGGATTCTGACCACCCCCCACCGTTCTGGAGTGGACCCCTGTTTTTTCTCCGCAAGGCAGTTCGATTTTTTAGAGGACAATGTCATTACCAGAGGAGAGAAGAGATCGAATCGCTGCTGGCATCCACTGCTTGCTGGATAGACATTTTTTGGAGCTTCACGAAAATGAGGCAAAAAAAAACGACGCTATGATGGCTGAATCCAGAGGAGTTTCCCCTATCTACAAATGTAAAGTTGTATTCCAGTTGTATTCCTTAGGAATTTATTTAACTGTATAAAATCATTTAATCAAGATATATTTGTTCATGTGTTGTTTAATGAGTTTATATTTCTTCTTTCTCAAATACTAGTCCAACGTAACATTAATTTCTACACCTTCTCAATAAGCTTTTTCCAAGACATCCTTCTGGAAGCCAAATTCTTCCAGGTTTTTTATCTTAAGTACCTGAAGGTCTCTTTCCAGGCTTTGTCCATCTGAGTTTGGGTCTTCCTCGTCTTTGCGTTACTGTAGGTTTTGCATCGAAGACCCTTTTTGTTGTTCGGTAATTGTCATTCTGATTAGATGGCATGCCCACTTTATTCTTTGCAATTTGAAGATATTTATTATGTCAGGTTCATTATATAAGTTATATAGTTCTAAACTTGAGCTCTTGAGCCATATATTATTTCTTTGTATTCCTCCAAATATACGAGGCGCATCCAGAAAGTAAGTTTCCTGATGTTTTCCCCTTTAAAGTAAACGTAATTAGCCGTGTCAATTGCGCATGCGTAACAGATCTATGATGTATCAATCATATGTCAGCTGGACAGGTCCCGACTCGTGCCAGTAGCGTGGTAGCAGTGGTCCGAAATGGAAACTCTAATTCCTTCTCCCGCCGCCTGCAAGGTTCGGTCGGTGATCTTGAATGCACAAAGCATTGCACCAATTGAAATTCATTGTCAGCTCTGTCAGGTCTATGAGCCAAAACTGACACCCGTACATTCAACGCTTAGGAACAGCACTGACATTTCTGCTACGGTATCAAGATGACAGGGACGAGTTCCTCGACAGATCGCAATGAGACTTGGATTTCTCACTTTAACCCGGAAACCATGCAGCAGTCAATGCATTGGCATCATAGTGAATCTTCGGTCAGGATTCAAACCGACCTTCGGACCAAATTCAAACAGACGCAGTTGCACAGTGTTCTGGGACAGGAAGGCTGGTTTTAATCACAGGCGGCAGAGTTCTACGACAGAGGGATACAAAAGTTGATCCGACAATATTACAAGTGTCTCAATTTTGCTGGTGGCTATTTTGAAAAATAGCTGAAACATTGCTGTACCTATTGCCAATAAATATGTCCCTGGAAGAGTGAGTTCTTTTTTTTATTTTAATTAGGGAAACTGACTTTCTGGATGCGCCTCGTACTTCTAAGGATTTTTCTTTCAAAGATCAACAATATCTTTTAGTCTGACAAAATTATTGTCCAAGTTTCACATGCATAATTTAAAACTGATATTATTAAACATTTGTAAAGTAAAATTTCCTTTATTTGCATACGCATGTATATATTAGTTTTTGGTTCTTCAATGTATAATAACAGTAATCCTAAAGCAATCTTTGGTCACAAATGTAATAAATAAGAACATATTATTTTAAAATAATGGATAAAACTTATTATTTTAAACAAAGCTTTAAAACTTTAAACAAAGCATAAATAAAGTTAGAATATTTTGAACAGTTTAGAAAAATATTTATTATAAATAAAATAAAACTTTTTTTTTATATTTAATAAAAAGTAGGCTGCTATAAATTAATAGCAGCCTTGTATCAGCTAGAAAAGCGATAATATCTCTTCAGAACATAAAATCTTTTCATATATAAAAACGATAATTCTGATACAAAAAAGAGAATGCAATTGACGTACAAAGAAAGACAGATTTTGTTTTATTTAGGGAGCAAATTTTATGTTTATTGTAAATGCATTGCGTCATACAAAAAGTTAAATATTTGCATAAAATTAAAAATTTTTTAATAGTTTAGAAAAATATTTATTCAAAACAAAGCAGAACTTTTATTTTACATTGAATAAAAATAGTCAGCTATAATGAAGACATTTCAGCTAGAAATGTAAAAATATCCTTTCAGAAAAAAATGTTTTTAGAACAACTAAAATCTTCTGATATATAAAAACTGCACATCTTGAAAAACGTTCCTTTCAATCCTCTTAAAACAAGAACATCTACTAAATAATACAAAGTTGCTTATGTTATGCAAAAATCAAAATCACCGAAGTAAACGAACAGAAATAAATAAAAAGAAAAACAAGAACCTTTTTGAAGAAATGTTGTTCCAGGAGCTGGTTTCAATCAGTTTTGAATATTCTGAAAAAACATTCTTGAAAGATAAAGCTCGTTCGCCAGAAAATATAATAGAATCCGAAAACGTGCTTTGGATACAAAAGGAATGAATTGTAAAAGACTGTTCGAATATCTCGGCTCAAAAGTATCAGGAAATATTAAGAAATATGATACAAGATTTTAAAGATTTTACACATTAATTATATTCTACACTCAACAGGGCGTGATACACAATTTTACCGATAGTTGACCTTGACATCATCAGTATCAGTTCATCTAGTCTCCTGCACCACGTAATTTATTAGCTACTAGCAATTGTGCCCGTGCTTTGCTACGGTGTACTTAATGTATTACTTTTAAACAAAGACTTTTTTCGTGTATAACTCTCTAAATTCTTCACAGTACAGTTCGAGTCATTGGTATATTTATGTATTTCTATTATAAGGGTATTATAACAATATTGAGTTTTTATACTACTGTATTACTACAGTACGTTGATTAGCAACGTTAATAGATCTGGACATATTAAGTGGTAGAATAGGAAGCAGATGTTTTGGCAACAGTTCTAATTTTGTTGGTTTATTATAAGTGTTGTCCAAAATTAAGGATATTTATGACAAACCACATGGTTTTGTATGAAACAGAAGCACGCATTCGTATTAACAACCCTATGAATATAAAGATAACTATATAAAATGATAGGTTTTATTTGACCATGAGAGTCATTGAAATTTGTACTTTTTGTAGTTAGAATATTGTTGATAAACATTTCATTGTAACGTAAAAATGAACCAAGAATTAAATTTAAAATTAGTTCTTATATAAAAATGCTATAATTTGCGTCCCATAGAAATGGAAGTTATTCACTTTATATCTCCATTTCCAGATCAAATCGAATGGATACTACGCAGACGATGTTTAAATAATGTAAAATAAGAAATGAATAAATGAAATATTTAAAGAAACCACGTCATAAGGATAGAAAAATATCGTTTTCATCTATTTATTATGTGATAAATTGACAATTTTAATCTCCTGCTTTTAACCGAGGAAAACTTACTTTTAAAACAATTACTTGGGATGACGTCACATTGATAGAAATATTGCTTCTTTCACTTAGTTATGATGCGATAAATTAAAAAATGAATCGTTTATATTTTAACCGGGGAAAATAATGCTTGGAATAATGACATGAAATGCTCGAAAAAAGGGGAAGGAATGGATTTCGTCCGTTAAAAATTAAAAAAAACCCTTCCCAGTGATATACCTAAGAATTTCCCAAATTTTCACGGCGATTGGATGTATGGTTTTTTAGTCTGTAGAGTACAGACAGACAAACACAAATTCATTTATATATATATAGACTAGGAATTTTATGAATAAATCTTGTTTTTAGCTCATTTGAAATTTTGTATCTCTGAGATACGAGTGCTTAAAAACGTTTGTCGTTTGAAGCTTTATGGTAGCATTAAAAGTTCCTGTAATACTCTGATTTGTTAGAAATCCTTTATCTCTGTGATACAATGGCTTGTTCGTCGCTTGAAACTTTGTAATAGTATTAAGATTTCCTGTAATTTTGTGAATTGTTTAAAATTTTATATTTATCCTCATTTGCTTATTTGAAATTATGTATCTTTGAAATAGAGGCGATTCTCTTTATGATAATATTAAGATTTTACTGTAATTTTTCGACTTGTTTTAAATTTTATATTTATCCTCATCTGCTTATTTGAAATTTTGTGTCTTTGAAATGGAAGCGATTCACTTTATAACAATATTAAGATTTTACTGTAATTTTTCGACTTGTTCTTTTCTTAAATTTTATATTTATCCTCATTTGCTTATTTGAAATTTTGTATCTTTGAAATAGAAGCGATTCACTTTATGACAATATTAAGATTTTACTGTAATTTTTCGACTTGTTTTAAATTTTATATTTATCCTCATTTGCTTATTTGAAATTTTGTATCTTTGAAATAGAAACGATTTACTTAATGACAATATTAAGATTTTACTGTAATTTTTCGACTTTTTTAAAATTTTATATTTATTCTTATTTGCTTATTTCAAATTTTGTATCTTTGAAATAGAAACGATTCATTTTATGACAATATTGAGATTTTCCTGTAATTTTTCCACTTGTTTTAAATTTTATATTTATCCTCATCTGCTTATTTGAAATTTTGTATCTGTGAAATAGAAGCGATTCACTTTATGACAATATTAAGATTTTACTGTAAATTTTCAACTTGTTTTAAATTTTATATTTATCCTCATTTGCTTATTTGAAATTTTGTATCTCTAGAATAGAAATGATTCACGTTCGTTACTTGAACTTGAAACTTTATGGTAGTATCAAGATTTCCTGTAATATTTTTACTTGCTTGAAATTTTATATTTATCCTCATTTGCTTATTTGAAATTTTGTATCTTTGAAATAGAAGTGATTCACGTTCGTTGAGTTAAATTTTATGGTAGAATTAAAATTTCCTGTAATTTTTTTTGACTTGTTTGAAATTTGATATTTATCCCCGTTTTTTTATTTGAAATTTTGTATCTCTGAAACAGAAGTGATTCACGTTCGTCGCTTGAAATAATACGGTAGTATCAAGATTTCCTGTAATTTTTTACTTGTTTGAAATTTTATATTTATCCTCATTTCCTTATTTGAATATTTATTTCTCTTAAATAGGCGTGATTCATGTTCGTCGGTTGAAATTTTATGATAATATTAAGATTTCCTGTAATTTTTTCACTTGTTTGGAAAGGATATTTATCCCCATTCGCTTATTTGAAATTTTGTATCTCTGAAATAGAAATGATCCACGTTCGTCGTTTGAAATTTTATACTAGTATTAAGTTTTCCTGTAATTTTTCGACTCGTTTGAAATTTTATATTTATCCTTTTTTGCTTATTTGAAATTTTGTATCTCTGAAATAGAAGTGATTAACGTTCGTCGCTTGGAACCTTAAGGTAATATTAAAATTTCCTGTAATTTTTCGGCTTGTTTGAAATTTTAATTAATAAGTGTATAGTTCGAAATAATGAGGTTTTTGAATTTTAATTTCTTTATTGTTAAAGTTATAAACTTTTATTATGTAAATATAAAAGAGAGGACCTAATCTCAATTTCAAAATGTATGTAAAAGGGGGTACCTGTGGGGAGTTAAAATGGTATGCCCGGAACTCTGCTGGTATAGTTCGAAATAATGAGGTTTTTGAATTTTAATTTCTTTATTGTTAAAGTTATAAACTTTCAATTAACAAATTTTAAAATAGTTTAACTTTAACTCTTTATTTATTTTGGTTGATCAACAGCCAATTTCATTTTGTCGAAATTTTATTACTATTTGTTATAACTACAATATGTGAACCTTATTTTTTATTATAATTCCGATTTATTGATGTCTGTTTCACTATCTAATAGGCTTTTAACCTAGAAAAACCTTTGTTTTTAGAGTATAAACAGATTTCTAAAAGAAAAAATTGCTTTTTTTCAAGTACTTTCTCTCCAAACCTTTTATAAGAGCATCAACAAAGTAATAGATAGTTGCTTATGTTATGCAAAATTCAAAATAGTCGAAGTAAAAGAACAGAAATATATACAAAGAGAAAAACTAAGGAGTGTGAAAAATGGTGTTCCTAGAGTAGGTTTCAATTAATTTTGAATATTCCACGAAAATATCCTCGGAGATAAAAGCTTCTATCAGTAAATATAATAGAATCAAAAATCCTATTTGGGATGCAAATGAAATGGATTGAAAAAACATGTTTGAATAACTCTACTGAAAAGATTGTAAAGAGATTAAAAGGTAAAACAATATTTAAATAATTATCAGTCTAGTTATACTTTATCACATACTTTTTAACTCTTATCTACAATGCATAGTTTGAGAGTAAAAGCTATCGTAATTAAAAGTTGACTAATAAATCTCATCTAAAATACGGTGTTCGTCTGTAAAATCTATCATAATTAAAAGTTGACTTATAAAATTTATGTACAATGCATTGTTTATCAGCAAAAGCTATCGTAATTAAAAGCTGACTAATAAATTTCATCTACAATACGTAGTTTGTCTGTAAAATCTATCGTAATTAAATATGACTAATAAATTTCATTTACAATGCATTGTTTGTCAGTAAAAGGTATCGTTATTAAAAGTTGACTAATAAATTTTACCTACAATGCATTTTTTGTCAGTAAAAGCTATCGTAATTAAAAGTTGACTAATAAATATCATCTAAAATACGTTGTTTGTCTGTAAAATCTATCGTAAATAAAAGTTGACTAATAATCTTTATCTACAATGCATAGTTTGAGAGTAAAAGCTATCGTAATTAAAAGTTGACTAATAAATTTTACCTACAATGCATCGTTTGTCAGTAAAAGCTATCGTAATTGAAAGTTGGCTAATAAATTTTACCTACAAAGCATTGTTTATCAGTATAAGCTATCGTAATTTAAAATTGATTAATAAATTTTACCTACAATGCATTAATTGTCAGTAAAAGGTATCGTTATTAAAAGTTGACTAATAAATTTTACCTACAATGCATTTTTTGTCAGTAAAAGCTATCGTAATTATGTGTAAGTTGTATATTAAAATTATAACTGTATACAAAAATATTCATAGTACTTAGGAACACTTATATTACTTAAATATATATTAATGAAATTCCATACTGGTATAGTGTAACTAAATCTTATTAACTTCCACTGCATACAAATTTCAGTTTATCAGTTTTTCAGTTTATTTTAGTATATTTTCAGATTATAAGATTATAGAAGATTTTATTTCATTTTTGTTTTCAATTTATACACTTTTAACCAACACGTATTACAGTTATTAAAATTTTATTCCATAATTATTTTTCCTCATAAACTCTCAGGGTCTTTAGAGAAATATTCATACGATTTATGAGTTTCCTATTGGAATTATTAAATATGAATAACTCATTCGGCAAAGGCCGATTAAAGATCAGTAATTGATCAGTGATGGTGACTAATTCAAATAAAATAGGTTCTTGGTCATCACGTCCACTAATTTTCTAAACGATACCTCTGAAAATTCAAATTCGAAGGTTCGAATCTCGCTGATGTCTTGGATGTTCGTAGCCGTTCGGAATCGGCTTTAAGCAGTAGGTCCCGGTCTCATTAGCCGTCGTATAGCAAACGAGTGGACCGTAGTACTTCATACCAAAACATTAGCTTATTTCTGAGGGAGAAAAACTGCATATTTTATACATACTTTCCTTTCAAAGCTTTTAAAACAAAAACATCAAGAAAGTAGCACTAACTCGCTTAAAGTTTCAAAAAGTAAAATCGCCAAATGAAAACAACATGAATAAAATTTAAAAAAAGCAAAAGTGAAAGCTTTTGATGAAGTTATGTTGTAAGAGCTACCTTCAACAGTTTTGAATGTTCTAAAAAGAAAAATTTTCCATACGGATTCATTCCGTATAATATATAATAGAATCCAAAAACGTGCTTCGGAAACAAATGGAAGGGATTGGACCAGATTATTCGAAATTCTTGAAGACTGCTCGAAGACTTTCAAAAGATCCACAAAAAGGGGAATAATAAATTTTATTAAAGTTTTTTCATCAAACTATTTATATTTTAGTAGCATTGTAGCTTTTAATTCTAACGGTAGAATGACAGATAGTTTTAACTATCTAGAACGACTGTTACGGTACAAATGACAGCAATAACAAATCAAATATAGATATTGACAAATGACAGCAATAACAAATCAAATATAGATATTGGATTTTTAATACAAATGGAGACCACAATTAGCCCCTATTTTTTTGTTTGAAGAGATTGCATTTTAGTTTTCTGTTTTGTGATTAATGTGTCTAAGGCCTGTAATGGCCAGTGGCCAAAAGATTGCACGGCTTTTATTCAGCAGCACTTGAATTCTTGTGCAAACGGCATGAAGCAGCATCTTCTATGCCAATATAATTGCCATCTTTAACAAAAGAATACCCTCAAGAAAAGTTCCGATAACACGTTGAAGTTGCTGATTCAACGACCCGGAATTCCATAGCTGCAGTTAGCCGCTTCAAACTCATCGCACATCTTCGCCAACAACTTCGCCAACCTTCTTCGTTGTACAACTTCACCAAGTACATTTCAAATACTGGTAATACTTCAGAATAAGGTACCCCTTGGGTACTTTGGCGAAATTATTGGCGATGTTTACTAACACACGAAGGTATTCCATCCACTGTATCCCTTGTTTTTTTGGCGACTTTAATTGATGCAGAGTTCGCCATTGTAATAGAATTATATACTCTTACTTGATTAACCGAAATCACTTAGAAACTAGGCATTTATATTATTGATCCATTAATCCCCTCAACAGTTTACAAAGCCAACAGTTTTAAATTATTCAAAATTAACCTTAATGAAGCATTAATAGTTCACTCTCATTTTTTAATCATTACGTTCATTTAATATATAAGAAAAGAGTTTCATAAGAAAAGCTGATTCCAATATAATAAAAATCAAAATGTAGGTTACGGTTTGTTTGGATATTTCGAGGTCAGGATAAATATTAGGCTACCATGCTTAGATCTTTATCACCAAGTTGGCGGGGGCACCCAGTTCTGATAGCAAACCCAAATGCTTGATGGTTTTTTATGTAGGAGCATTTGTTTACTTTTCCAGTTGCTTATTCTTATTAAAAAACTGTATTTACGTACTTTTTCGATTTAATATGTTTGTAATTATCAATATATCAATGACTTTCATTCATTTAAATTTCCATTTATTACTTCAAGTTTTTAACAAAGAGAAATAACGTGTGTGATGAGGCGATTTAGATCAGTAATATAATTAATAAGAGAAGTAAAATGCTTAGAATGTAAATCTGAACTCATCCCATTTTGTAAGGAGAAGAGGGAAAATAAAAATTATTTCCAACGTCTTGTGCGGCGATCTGGGTTTATCTCAGTCTCAGATTAGAATCACGCCTCCATACATGACACTAAATAAGAATGTACCTTTGTGGAGTTATTTTTGAGTCTCTAAGGGACAGTGCCCAATTTGAAGAAAAGGTTTTTCCGTTGGCGGTTTCAAGACGGGGTAAAAGAGACCAACTGGATTTTTACAGCTCTCCTGATTGGAAAGAGAGATAAGAAGGGACACTGATAAAATACATAAAATAAAGAAGATAAGAGAGAGGGGGGGGTCCGAAAGTGGAGTAGAAAAGTCCGACTCTCAGAGGTCAGAGTCTGAGAAGACAGCTGACAGAGATTTCGGGAGTCCAAGGAGAATAGCCTTGATTTCGACAGAGACTTCGGAAATGTTTGAAACATCTCGCGTCTAACAGCAGTGTTCCTGTGTCAAATAACACACCTCAAATAATCAGAAGGAAGCCCAGACCAAACGGACGGAAGATTGAAAATTGCTACCTCACTACCCAATTCTGGATAGCTCCCAACCAGCAGTGTTCATGGCACACCATACTTACCCACAAAGGTACTCATAATTATACATATTTTGAAATTGAGATTTTTTCAGCCTCTTTTTTTTAATTTCTCCTTTTCATTCAGCCTTTTTTTAAAATTGCAACTGTTTTTTTATCAATTAATGATATTTTATCAATTTTCAAGTAATATTCTATCAATTCTGGTAATATTTTTCTAATTTGATGAAAATTATATCAGTTCATGAGTTTTTACACCTGAGAAATTAGATTGATATAATGTATTCTTTAGTTTTTACATAATGATAATATAAACTAAAGAAGTCTATTTTTCATTACAATTATAGGCACCTATATGAGAGAATTTAGGACGGGGGACTGTATATGCAAGTATTGTATTTAGATATTTAAGTGTTAAATTTAGTTTAAAGAACTGGAGTTACAAAATTGGGGAGGGGAGTTATATATGTATATATATATATATATATATATATATATATATATATGTATATATATGTATATATGTATAAATATATATATATATATGTATATATATATGTATGTATATATATATATATATGTATGATATATATATGTATATATATATATGTATATATGTATGTATATATGTATGAATATATATATATATAATATATATATATAAATTATATATATATATATATAAATACATATATCAAATATGTATGTGTATATTATGTTTATAAATATAAAAGTTAAATTATAAATATATAAAAAATTTTTGTATATATATGTAATATATATAAATATATATATATATATATATATAAAATATATATATATACATGTATATATTATTTATATATGTATGAATATATGTAGAATATTAATTATATATTATTATATATTTTATATATAAGTCTATATATATATAACTATGTTATTTTTATATATATATATATATATATATAAAAATATTTTAGATATATGTTGTAAATATACAGTATATATATATATATATATATAATATATATATATATATATATATATATATATATATATATATATATATAAATATATATATATATATATATATTACATTGTCAAATTTTAATTATATATACTTATGAGACAAGATAAACAATGAAATTTAATAAGTTTATGTTATTATAAAGTATATATAATTGTATAAAATTTACTTATTTTTTACTTTAAACAGTAACAAATATTAAACAAAGTCTATAGTCTCTCAGAATGTTAATTTAGCTCTTAATATATTACGCAAGAACCCAAATAATATTTGGTCCTTGTGACTAACAAATATAAATACCACTATAAATTTGATCATAGATATATACCTAAATTTAAACGAGAGCTACACGACAACGTGTGTTTTCAGAACAACAAAAAAATGTATGTATTCAAATATCTTCATTTCAAACTTAAAAAACAAAAGCAGTAACAAAATAATACAAAGTTGCTTCTGTTATGCAAAAAGCATCAATATAAACGAACATAAACGAATAAAAAGAAACACAAAAGCTTTGGAGTAAATGGTGTTCTCTGAGCTGGTTTCAATCAGGTTTGAATATTCTAAAGAAAGTTTTCAGAGAAAAAAAGCTCTTTCCACATAGAGTGTAATAGAATCGAAATACATGCTTCGGATACAGATGAAATGGGTTCGAACACATTACTCGAAAATCTCTGTAAAATTTTTAAGAGATTAATAAAACATAATAAAGTAAAATAGTTTTTAAAAGTTTTGTCAAACTACTATATATATATATATATATATATATATATAATATATATATATATATATATATATATATATATATATATATATATATAATATATATATATATATATATATATATATATATATATATATATATATATATATATATATATATATATATATACATGTATATATATATATATATATATATATATATACATACATATATATATATATATAATATATATATATATATATATATATATATATATATATATATATATATATATATTTATACATATATTTATATATTGCTTCATAAAACAAATTTTTATAATTTGTATAAGAATAGGTCCTTATTAATATTATCCTCATTATCGTATATCCTTATTAATTATCTAGAATGATGCTTATTTTAAGGATAGCAAAACATTATTATGCTGAATTTATGAAGATACTTATGTTAGAAAAATACTAAGGTTAATTAAGTTTTAATGAAGAAATATTAATTAGTAGTTGCATATATAAAAGTCCTTAGTTTGAAAATTTTACTCTGTCATTCAATAATTACTACATTTTATCTCCTAATCCTTTATAATGCACAACCTAATTATATAATAATTATTATGGAACATGACATTATAATGAAAAAATTATAGAGAGATGTCATTTGAATACATATTTCCCATTTAAAGATTATATAGTATTTACTCTTTAACACTACTT
>CM063507.1:8768427-8770927 GCA_032207245.1 Pardosa pseudoannulata | reverse complement strand
CTTTAGTCTCATCGACATCCAAGTTAATTTTTGGAATTCCAGTGAAAGCAAATCTAGGAGGCGGATCCGAAGGATTATCACAATTAATTTAAAAAATTGTCTTGCTTGACTGATTCCATCTGTACTACTATCAGAGTCACTACTATCCAGGTCATCTAGTAAACTTTCGCTACTATCATTTACAGATAATTCAGTTTCTGATTCCGAGTCACAGTTCGAATCACAAGAAATGAGCTCCATATGCTCTGAATTATCCATTATTTAAAAGTAAAAATATATTATTCAACTCTTATATCAATAAAATTATCAGCCGGTTAGTAAAATATAACCAGAAAGCTATACACTGAAAGATAACAATTCGTCTTCTGATACAAAACATTCGAAAAAACCCGCGCTTTTGAACCAATCAGAGTAGAAAATACAATAAACTGCAAACTATCATTTACTGGACATCTATACGAAAAATTTGTTACTAAAATTGGAAAAAATACGGCCGAAACAGTGCAAGCGAAAGAGAAATCAGATTTCCCGTAAGCCGTTCGGGCAAATCAGTAAGTTAGTTATTACTCCCGACCCAGCAAAAGCCATACGGGAAAGAAACGGGAAAGATACGGGAAAGTTCGGGCAAATCAGTAAAGGCCCGAAAGCTGTGCCCGTACGGCGTACGGGCAAAACAGGGAAGGGGTTAAAGCTGATTCCGAACGGCTACGAACATCCATGCCACACTGGGATTCGAACCTCTCAACTCCGGTACAGAAAGCCAGCACACTAACCATTACGTTATCATTCGTCGAACTTGCGCAACGTTCAGAGTAATCTCTTGAATGAATGTCATATGTGTTACAGCGCCATCTATGGGTAGAATTTTGTACTAAATATTTTTATGCGATAAATGTATAGCGAATCATTTTAATTATCTGTGGTTCCAATTCTATCTTATTTGGATTAATAGAACGTATTCTGGAATCCTCAGAATTGGAGAACTTATTTTTTGCTAACCCTACATATAAATATAATATTCCAAATATGTATTTATTTCCCATTTTTCCTGCTCTCCTAATCAACCACATGTCCTTCAAAAGGAAAAACATCGCTGCACAAACAGCAGAAAGTATATAACAACATAAAAATTATCTTTACGTAAAACATTCAAACCATATAACGTCAAGAAAGAGTCGAATTCATTCCTAGCAATAGAAAACGGATCATCGTTATCCAATATAGCAAAGTGCTGGCATAATGGAAATATTATGCCACTTCAAAAAAACTCTAAATTTATTTCGGATCATAGAACCAAACTTCTGCTTTTCATACTTCCCTCTGCACTTTCTCCGTTTTTTTGCCATTTTTAAAGGATTAAAGAAAAAAAAAGAACTCTAAAGAAAAGAATGTTACGTTTGTGAAGGAAAAAAAAGAGGGGGGAAATCGAACAAGGAAATGCATGTTCAGATTCTTGTCACTGTGCATTTCTATGGATTTCGAAAAATATGATGAGTTCTTCCGTGTTTTATAATGTTTTAAAGCTTTTTTATTTCCAATATTTGCTTTTTCTGGGAATGGATTTGAAACCCGTTAGTGACATAAAGTTTTAGTTGTTTTATTAGTGAACATTAGGTTTGATTTGAAGCACTGTGGGCTAAATTTTTTTTTAAATATGAGTGATAAACATATCAACCCCTGTTTGTTAGAAAAGTTACTTTGTTATGTGCAGTATAGAGAAAATATTGTAGTTGCCCAAAGAATAACCTCAAGATTTTGATGTACTCCTAAATAACGGGCTTGGTACAATTTAATACGATTAATATGCATCCATGTTGTTATTTGAAAAGTACACTGTACATATGAGCCGCTCAGAAGATGAGCCGCTCTTCTTTTTTTTTACTTTGTTATGTGCAGTATAGGGAAAATATTGTAAATGGCCAAAGAATAACCTCAAGATTTTGATGTATTCCTAAATAACGGGCTTGGTACAATTTAACACAATATGCATCCATGTTGTTATTCGAAAAGTACACTGTACATATGAGCCGCTTAGAAGATGAGCCGCTCTTTATTTTTTCTTTTTTACTTTGTTATGTGCAGTATAGGGAAAATATTGTAAAGTGCTAAAGAATAACCTCAAGATTTTGATGTACTCCTAAATAACGGGCTTGGTACAATTTAACACAATTAATATGCATCCATGTTGTTATTCGAAAAGTACACTGTACATATGAGCCGCTCTTCTTTATTTTTTTTACTTTGTTATGTGCAGTATAGGGAAAATATTGTAGTCACCCAAAGAATAACCTCAAGATTTTGATGAATTCCTAAATAACGGGCTTGGTACAATTTAACACGATTAATATGCATCCATGTGGTTATTCAAAAAGTACACTGTACATATGAGCCGCTCAGAAGCCAATGCGATTAAGTCCATTTTTTGATATTTTCTGATTTTTGGAAATTTTGATGAAATAAATAATAATCTTCTTATTTATTAAAGGATTTACTCGTTGGT
>CM063507.1:8748427-8763427 GCA_032207245.1 Pardosa pseudoannulata | reverse complement strand
TGAGGACCTACAATGTTTGTTTTGTGCTGCATTAGGGAGTAAAATTACACACCTATATGATGCTCCCATAGTAAAATAGCCTAGGTACTGGTAAATTCTGTAACAGCAATGTTACCATCGCATTGGAGATAATAATTTTTACACCCATCCAAATATAAAGTTAAGGTCAGAGATGTAGGACTTGTACATTAGTATGTAGTATCAGTTATTAATAAAAAAATTTGTGTTAAAACATAATAGATGTAGATTAATAGATGTAGGACTAGTACATTAGTAAGTAGTGTCATTTAATGAAAAAATAATTTAGGGTTTAAACATAATAGAGTTAGGACTAGAACATCAGTATGCGGTATCATTTATTAATAAAATAATTTAGGATTAAAGCATAATAGATGCAGGATAACAGATGTAAGACTCATACATTAGAAAGAAGTGTCATTTACTAATAAAATATTTTCGTGTCAAAGCACAAAATATTTAGAATTACAGAGGCAAGACTATTTCATTAGCAAATAATGTCATTTATTGATAAAATAGTTTCGGGTTAAAGCAGATTGGATGTAGAATGGTAGATGTAAAGCTAGTACATTAGTAAGTGGTGTCATTTATTAATAAAATAATTTCGGGTTAAAGCATAATAGATGCAGAACAACAGATCTAGGACTGGTACATTAGTAAGTGGTGTCATTTACTAATAAAATAATTAAGTCAAAACGTAATACATGTAGAATAACAGATGCAAGACTAGTGTATTAGTAAGTAGTGTCATTTATTAATAAAATATTTTCGGGTTAAAGCATAATAGAAACAGGATAACAGATGTAGGACTGGTACATTAGTAAATGGTGTCACTTACTAATAAAATAATTTGAGGTTAAAACATAATAGATGAAGAATAACAGATGTGGGGCTGGCACATTTGTAAATATGTCATTTAATAATAAAAATATTTTCGAGTTAAAACATAACTGAGTTTCCCTAAGAAAAAGAGCAGAAATTGAAAACACTACTTTATCAGATTCTGTTTCTAAAGATGTAACATCAATTACAACAAAATAGAAACGTTCCTTTTTTATGTAATGCGCTCTACCAACAAATATATAAATGAAATCTAATCCTTAAAAAATATCATATCACATTACAAACATCGTAGAATCAAGGTACATTAAGTTCCAGTAATACTCCTGTGAAATGATAAAAGAATATTTAGTAATTTATCACCTGAATTTAATTTGTAGTTATAATATTTTTAATAATTGTTAAAGGCAATTAATCAAAATCCGCAGTTAAACGATTGTTTATTAATTATTTAAAAGAAACACTTTCAAGTATTTATATTTTGTGATGTCAAATGGAAATTTCATTAGTTTAGTGACGAGCTCATGTCGTAGTTTAAACCATTGACTACAGTTCTTTACGGTCATCAAAATTTAGCGTTTTTCTTTATATGTCGTAAAAGCGTAATTAATTACAGATTAAATTAAAGGCATCGTTTAAAACTTTTTAAGGCAACTGTTTACAAGCGATGCTATTCAATATCATTAGAAATGTTTTGTTTCGCAGAAGGTTAATCAATCACTTGGCGACTGAATTAACATTTTTACGCCAATAGTTATCATTAATCAGGATTCACTAAAAACTTTTTATATTCTATATTTTCATTAAAGTCTTAACTCATCAAAAGGTAATAGTTAAAGACTGATTAAATTCATGATTTCCTGAATGTTAAAATAAAAATACTTGAAACTTCTACTCAGATTTTTTGGTCTGTACGTAAAAATCCTTCTTTCGGGTTTTGTAGCGAAGTTTGGCGGTGAGTTTGGCGTATTTTGCATAAGACGACAAAAGAATTACTGATTTATTAGCAAAAAAAACTCAATTCATCACTGGCTTTGAATAATCCAGTAAGCTCTAGTACAATTAAATGCACAGCGCACACAAAAATACACAGTGATCTAAAATTCACAGCGACGTGTCAAAGCTACACGTCTTTCGAATCTAAGTCTGTTATTATAATGCCACGAGCTGACAAATTGATCCGTATTTATAGTACCGCAGATACAGCTCAAACTAATTCAGTACACTCTAATACGAATCAGTACACAGTGCAAACAAAAATAAACAGAGAGAGGAAATTCACTACAGCGAAGACAAGCAACATGTCTAACGAATCTAAGTCTGCTATTAGAATGCCATGAGTTGACGAATTGCGCCGTATTTGTAAGACCACAGACAAAGCTCAGAATAATTCAGTACGCTCTAGTACAATTCAGTACACAGCGCACACAAAAATAAACAGCGAAAGGAAATTCACTACAGCGAAGCAAAGCAAAACGTCTGTCGAATATAAGTCTGCTATTACAATGCCAGGAGCTGACGAATTAAACCGTATTTGTAAGACAGCTCAGAATAATTCAGTACTCTCTAGTGAGATTCAGTATACAGCTCACACAAAAATAAGCATTAAAAGGAAATTCACTACAGCGAAGCAAAGCAACATGCCTTTCAAATATATGTCTGCTATCAGAGTGCCAGAAGCTGACTAATATAGCCTTGTTTGTAAGACCGCAGACACAGCACAGAATAATTAAGTATGACCTAGTACAATGCAATGCCCAGGGAACTGAAAAATAAGCAGCGAGAGGAAATTCACTACAGCGAAGCCAAGCAACATGCCTTTCAAATATAAGTCTGCTATTAGAATGCCAGGAGCTGACGAATTGAACCGTATTGTGTAGGACCGCAGACACAGCTCAGAATAATTCAGTACGCTCTAGTACAATGCAATGCCCAGGGAACTGAAAAATAAACAGCGAGAGGAAATTGACTACAGCGAAGCAAAATAATATGTCTTTCGAATCAAAGTCTGCTATCAAAATGCCAGGAGTTGAAGTATTGAGCCATATTTGTAGGACAGCAGACTCAGCTCAGAATAATTCAGTAGGTTCTAGTACAATTCAATGTACAGCGCATACAAAAATACACAGAGAACTAAAATTTACTGCAGCGTGTCACAGCAACAAGTTTTTTTATTCTAATTCTGATATCAAAATGCCAGGCGCTGACGAATTGAGTCGTATATGTGGAATCAGAGATACAGCTCAGTATATTTCTGTACGCTCTAGTACTATGCAATGCACAGCGCGCTCAAAAATAAACAACGAGAGGAAATTCTTTACAGCGAAGCAAACCAACATGTCTTTCGAAGCAAAGTCTGCTATCAAAATGGCAGGAGCTGACGAATTGAGCCGTATTTATAGAACCAGAGACACAGCTCAGAGTAATTCAGTACTTTCTTTTTCAATTCAATGCATATCGCACACAAAAATACACAGCGAGCGGAAATTCATTGCAGAGAAGCAAAACAACATGTCTTTCGAATCTAAGTCTGCTATCAGATTGCCAGGAACTAACGAATTGAACCGTATTTGTAGGAGCGCAGACACATCTCAGAATAATTCAGTACGTTCTAGTAAAATTCAATGCACAGTACACATAAAAATACACAGAGAACTAAAATTCACTGCAACGTGTCAAAGCAACTTGTCTTTTGAATCTAATTCTGATATCCAAATGCCAGGAGCTGACTAATTCAGTCGTATTTATAGGACCTCAGACAAACCTCAGGATAATTCAGTATTCTGTAGAACAGTTCAATACTCAGCGCATACTAAAATAAACAGCGAGAAGAAATTCCTTACAGCGAAGAAAAACTGGATGTCTTTCGAATCAAAGTCTGCTACCAGAATACCAGGAGCTGATGAATCGAGCCTTATTTATAAGACCAGAGACACATTTCAGAGTAATTTAGTACTTTCTTGTACAATTCCATGCATATCGCATTCAAAAATACACAGCAAGAATTTCACTACAGCAAAGAAAAAATGAATGTATTTCGAATCCAAGTCTGCTATCAGAATGCCAGGATTTGACGAATTGAGACGATTTATAAAACCAGAGACAGAGCTCATAGTAATTCAGTACTTTCTAGTACAATTCAATGCATATCACACTCAAAAATACACAGCAAGAATTTCACTACAGCAAAGAAAAAATGAATGTCTTTCGAATCTAAGTCTGCTATCAGAATGCCAGGATTTGACAGATTTAGCCTTATTTATAGAATCAGAGACACAGCTCAGAGTAATTCAAAAATACTTTCTAGTACAATACACAGCAATATCGCACTCAAAAATACACAGCAAAAAAAAAAAAAAAAAAAAAAAGGAAGTCTTTCGAATCCAAGTCTGCTATCAGAATGCCAGGATTTGACGAATTGAGACGATTTATAAAACCAGAGACAGAGCTCATAGTAATTCAGTACTTTCTAGTACAATTCAATGCATAACGCATACAAAAATTTAAGCAAAGTAGAAATTCAATACAGCGAAGCAAAGCAACATGTCTTTCAAATGTAAGTCTGCTATCAGAATGCATAGAGTTTACGAACTGAGCCGTATTTGTAAGAGCACAGCCTTTTTTATGTATATTCAGGCTATTAAGGCTCTAGAAGAATCTGATTACGAGAAATATGTCGCGAAAAAGTTCGCTATGTCACTCATAATTTCACCAAGTTGCTAAATTTGACACTTAAAATATAGTTCCTAAATCTTATCCAGCAAGCCAAAAGAGGCATAATTTCAAGTTTTGCAACAATATACAGAGGGGATTAAAATTCATTGTAACGACTGTTAGAGTTGTTAGCACAAAAGTAGCAACTTTCTCAATATAATGTGGTGTCGAATATTTTCACTGTACAACTACAGTTCTAAGACTTTAGAACACCACATTTTCTTGGTTTGGTTTGGTTTGGACCTCTGTGGTCTACTTTTTGCAACACGAGGGATAATGAGACCGGCACCTACTGCTTAAAGCCGATTCCGAACGGCTGCAAACATCCATGCCACAGTGGGATTCGAACATACGAATTCCGGTTCCAATTGGTGATTGGTTGGTTTGGAGTACTATGGTCTACTTTTTGCAACACGAGGGCTAATGAGACCGGGACCTACTGCTTACATTCGATTCCGAAAGGCTACGAACATCCATGCCACCATGGGATTCTAACCTATGAACTCCCGTACCGAAGGTCAGAACCCTAACCTTTCGGCTCCACATTTTATTGAGAAAGTTGTTTGTTTTGTAAAGTTCTCTGTAAGCATCAATTTTATTACACAGTGTACATGTTCATATTACTGTTTAAATAAAAACCATATAAGGAATTGCATGAATACATTCTGTACTATTTTTTTTTTTCTATAAAAAATATCGCAGGATTTAATACACAAGAATAATTAAAAATAATCCCCTTAGATAAGCTGAAATATATTTTATAACCGTAGTCATAAAAGCTATTTCTTAGTGAGAAAAAAAATAACATGAGTGAAATAAAAATCCGCTAACGTTTAAGAATAAAAAAAATATCAAATTATTTCATCTGACGTCTGGAAAGCCGAGCCTCCATTTTATGAATCGATGTGAAATGACAAGGGAGGCATTTTCGATATTTGCGTTGAATATGTTCTATTTTTAACGAAAAATGGATGGAATGATAAAAAAACTGTATTTTCTATGAAATCGTATTTCAGAATAAGGTAATTCTATATTAGATCTTTTTTAAATATCTTTTAAAGATAAGCAAAAAAATTACCAAATATTATTTATGAAACCATAGAGGAGAAATGGCAATGAAAAACAGTTATGAAATGTGACGCAGACACACAGACGTTTTAGATTGTCTTACTGTATAAATATCGCATATTTCGTTTTTGTTCCTTGCTGTAACCTTTATATGAAAATCGATTATTGGATATTAGTGTTTTTGCTTATTTTTATTATTTAGATTATTGTAACATGTACAGTCAAATATCAAGTCAATAATCTTGGGTCTTGCCTTTCGCTTTTCAATTTATATGGTATTATAAATTGTTTGTTTCGCCAATTCGCCAAATTCGCTGTATTAGTTCTTTTAAATAAACTCCATGTCGCAACATTAAAAACAGAAATGTTTTCCGAGATTCTTATTCGAAGCATACGTTCCGGTTTTTCAATTACCGAACATTAGTGTTTAGTTACCAAGCATACTTGTTCCTCACTTAGTCTACCACAGTGCCACTGAGATTCATTAGTCTTATACACAGTGTATACTTTCCTATTATCCCCTATATAATAATAGCCTAAGTTATCTGTCCATTTGTATTCAAATTTATGAAGCGGTTCGACTCTCACTAATTAAATAAAATCCAATGCAACTAAAAAAAGGGTTAAATTAAGGATTCAACTCTTTATCCAGTAAAAAGTCCACATATAAATTATAACTTACATTTTTTAAAATTTAATAATACATTTTATTTGCTTTCATTTCTTATATAAATAATGGGGAAAATATTTTAAAAAATCACATTTTGTTTTCAGTGTAGTTTAAGGTTTAAAAAAAATGGCGTTTTACCAATTAGCAACCCTGGACTTTGGCTGAAAAAATAATTTTTCTTGATAAAAATTTAAAATATCCAACACACACGTATTTTAATAAATAAAGTAAGGGATTATGGTAAAGTAATTAGTTCTTATTACAAATAAGAATTTTATTGCCAAACATTGCAAAAATTCCCTGTATATTAATAGTGTAAGTTATCTGTCCGTCTGTCCTCGAATTTATGAAGCTGTGGTACTGGAGTGGATAGAAGCATCCATATTAGATTCTTGACGAGTTAGGGTTAGCAACGTTCGAAATCCACCCCTTCCCCCTTTTCTAGCATTTATTGCCATTATTTCAATCCCTATTTTCCCAAGATAAGAGAAGGCGATTAAATTTATCAATTTGTCTCATAATAAATAGATAAAAATAACATTTTTTCTAGCATTATGACATCATTACTTTAACCATCTCATTGAATCATTTCTTATTTTAAATTATTTAAATATCGTCTGTATTATTTTCATATGTTTTATCACCTAATTCAGATATTACATCAATGATTTTCTTTTATATTTTTGCTTAAATAATAGATTAGGTACATATGTGATCATTTTAAATTGAATCATCGATTATTTTTTGTTGCAATGAAAATTTTATAACACTTTGGGATAGGAACACTTTGAATTATCTTTCTAAATGAATTCAACGTGATTTTAAACTGCATTTACAATATTGGGAGACTAGAGGAGTATGAAGTTAAACGAATTATTGAGCTTCTATCAGGTAATTCTCAGCCAAAAAAAAAACCCCTTTTTTTTCCTGCCTCATAGAGTACTTTATAATTCTAGAAAATTAAAAATTTAACCATCGATTATTTTTTGTTGCAGTGAAAATTTTATCACCGTTATGAACAACAAATTCTATCTACCTCCAGGGTGTAGTGGAAAGGATAATTTCATTCTTTACTTCCATTAATTACTGTTACAAAAAATTGGAAAGAACTTAACGATAACTTCGAAGTAGCTAGAAAAATTTGAATTATCAGATTTTATCACCGTTATGAACAACAAATTCTATCTACCTCCAGGGTGTAGTGGAAAGGATAATTTCATTCTTTACTTCCATTAATTACTGTTACAAAAAATTGGAAAGAACTTAACGATAACTTCGAAGTAGCTAAGAAAACTTTGAATTATCTCTCTAAATGAATGCAAGGTGATTCTAAACTGCATTCACAGTATCGGGAGATTTTAGAGGAATATAAAGATAAACGAATTATTCATCGTGTACGAGATAATTCTCAGCCAAAAATAAAACCTCGTTTTTTCACCTGCGACATAGAGTACTTTACAATTCTGGAAAATTAAGAAAATTAATCATAGATTATTTATTGTTGCGATGAAAATTTTATCACAGATATTAACAACAAATTATGTCTACTTCCAGAGTGTAATGGAAACGATAGTTTCGTTCCTTGCTTCCATTAATTACTGTGGCAAAATAAAAATTTGGAAGAACTTAACGATAATTTTGACGTATCTAATTATCTTTTTAAATGAATTCAACGTGATTCTAAACTGCATTTACAGTTTCGGGAGATTTTAGGGAGTGTGAAGATAAACAAATTATTGAGCGTGCACCAGATAATTCTGAGTCCAAAAAACAAACCATTTTTTTACCAGGTTCATAGGGTACTTTACAATTCTGGAAAATTAAAAATTTAATCATGGATTATTTTTTGTTGCGATGAAAATGTTATCACAGGTATTAACAACAAATTATGTCTACTTCCAGAGTGTAATGGAAACGATAGTTTCGTTCCTTTACTTCCATTAATTACTGTTGAAAAAAATTGGGAAGAACTTAACGATAATTTTGACTTAGATAATTATCTTTTTAAATGAATTCAACGTGATTCTAAACTGCATTCACAGTATCGGGAGATTTTATAGGAGTATGAAGGTAAACGAATTATTGAGAGTGTACCAGATAATTCTCAGCCAAAAAAAGAACCCCGTTTTTTTACCTGCCACAAAGAGTACTTTACAATTCTGGAAAATTAAAAATTTAATCATCGATTATTTTTTGTTGCGATGAAAATTTTATCACCGGTATGAACAACAAATTCTGTCTACCTCCAGGGTGTAGTGGAAAAATGATATTTTCTTTCCTTTACTTCCATTAATTACTGTGGGAAAAATTGGGAAGAGCTTGAGGGTAACTTCGAAGTAACTAAGAAAACTTTGAATTATCTTTTTAAATGAATTCAACGTGATTTTAAACTGCATTCACAGTATCGGGAGACTTCAGAGGAGTATGAAGATAAACGAATTATTGAGCGTGTACCAGATAATTCTCAGCCAAAAAAAAAAAACCGTTTTTTACCTGCCACATAGAGTACTTTACAATTCTGGAAAATTAAAAATTTAATCATCGATTATTTTTTTTGCGATGAAAATTTTAACATCTGTTTTAACAACAATTTCTATCTACCTCCAGGGTGTAGTGGGAAAGATAGTTTCATTCTTTTACTTCCATTAATTACTGTTGCAAAAAATTGGGAAGAACTTAACGATACCTTCGAAGTAGCTAAGGAAACTTTGAATTATCTTTCTAAATGAATTCAACGTGATTTTAAACTGCATTCACAGTATCGGGGGAATTTAGAGGAGTATAAAGATAAACGAATTATTTATCGTGTACGAGATAATTCTCAGCCCAAAAAAAACCCCGTTTTTTTACCTGACTCATAGAGCACTTTACAATTCTGGAAAATTAAAAATTTAATCATCGATTATTTTTTGTTTCGATGAAAATTTTATCACCGGTATTAACAACAAATTCTACCTACCTCCAGGGTGTAGTGCAAATGATAGTTTCATTCATTTACTTCCATTAATTGCTGTGGCAAAAAATTGGGAAGAACTTAAGGGTAGCTTCGACTTAGCTTACAAAACTTTGAATTATCTTTTTAAATGAATTCAACGTGATTTTAAACTACATTCTCAGTATCGGGGGGCTTTAGAGGAGTATAAAGATAAACGATTTATTAAGTGTGTACCAGAAAATTCTCAGCCAAAAAAAAACCCGATTTTTTTACCTGACTCATAGAGTACTTTACAATTCTGGAAAATTTAAAATTTAATCATCGATTATTTTTTTTTGCCATGAAAATTTTATCACCGGTATTAACAACAAATTCTATCTACCTCCAGGGTGTAGTGCAAATGATAGTTTCGTTCCTTTACTTCCATTAATTACTGTGGCAAAATAAAAATTGGGAAGAACTTAACGATAATTTTGACGTAGCTAGTTATCTTTCTAAATGAATTCAAAGTGATTCTAAACTACATTCACAGTATCGGGAGATTTTAGAGAAATATGAAGTTAAACAAATTATTGAGTGTGAACCAGATAATTTTCAGGCCAAAAAACAAACCATTTTTTACCAGTCTTATAGGGTACTTTACAATTCTGGAAAATTAAAAAATTAATCATCGATTATTTTTTGTTGCGATGAAAATTTTATCCCCGGTATTAACAACAAATTCTATCTACCTCCAGGATGTAGTGCAAATGATAGTTTCGTTCCTTTACTTCCATTAATTACTGTGGCAAAATAAAAATTGGGAAGAACTTAAAGATAATTTCGACATAGCTAAGAAAACTTTGAATTATCTTTTTAAATGAATTCAACGTGATTCTAAACTGCATTCACAGTATCGGGAGATTTTATAAGAGTATGAAGATAAACGAATTATTGAGAGTGTACCAGATAATTCTCATCCAAAAAAGATCCCCGTTTTTTTACCTGCCTCAAAGAGTACTTTACAATTCTGGAAAATTAAAAAATTAATCATCGATTATTTTTTGTTGCGATGAAAATTTTATCCCCGGTATTAACAAAATTTCTATTTACCTCCATGGTGTAGCGGAAATGATAGTTTCGTTCCTTTATTTCCATTAATTACTGTGGCAAAATAAAAATTTGGAAGAACTTAAAGATAATTTTGAAGTAGCTAATTATCTTTTTAAATGAATTCAACGTGATTCTAAACTGCATTCACAGTATCGGGAGATTTTAGAGGATTTTGAAGATAAACAAATTATTGAGCGTGCACCAGATAATTCTGAGTCTAAAAAACAAAGCATTTTTTTACCAGCATCATAGGGTACTTTACAATTCTGGAAAATTAAAAATTTAATCATCGATTAAAATAATCGATGAAATAATTGTTGCGATGAAAATTTTATCACCGGTATTAACAACAAATTCTGTCTACCTCCAGGGTGTAGTGGAAAAATGATATTTTCTTTCCTTTACTTCCATTAATTACTGTGGGAAAAATTGGGAAGAGCTTGAGGGTAACTTCGAAGTAACTAAGAAAACTTTGAATTATCTTTTTAAATGAATTCAACGTGATTTTAAACTGCATTCACAGTATCGGGAGACTTTAGAGGAGTATGGAGATAAACGAATTATTTAGCGTGTACCAGATAATTCTCAGCCAAAAAAGCCCTTTTTTTACCTGACTCATAGAGTACTTTACAATTCTGGAAAATTAAAAATTTAATCATCGATTATTTTTTGTTGTGATGAAAATTTTAACATCGGTTTTAACAACAATTTCTATCTACTTCCAGGGTGTAGTGGGAAAGATAGTTTAATTCTTTTACTTCCATTAATTTCTGTGGAAAAATAAAAATTGGAAAGAACTTAAGGGTAACTTCGACGTAGCTAAGAAAACTTTGAATTATCTTTTTAAATGAATTCAACGTGATTTTAAACTGCATTCACAGTATCGGGAGACTTTAGAGGAGTATGAAGATAAACGAATTATTTAGCGTGTACTAGAAAATTCTCAGCCAAAAAAAAACACCGTTTTTTTAAATGCCACATAGAGTACTTTACAATTCTGGAAAATTAAAAATTTAATCATCGATTATATTTTGTTGAGATGAAAATTTTTTCACCGGTATTAACAACAAATTCTATCTACCTCCAGGGTGTAGTGCAAATGATAGTTTCAAACATTTACTTCCATTAATTACTGTGGCAAAATAAAAATTTGGATGAATTTTGGAAAACATTTGGAAACGATAATTTTGACGTAGCTAATTACCTTTCTAAATGAAATCAACGTGATTCTAAACTGCATTCACAGTATAGGGACATTTTAGAGGAGTGTGAAGATAAACAAATTATTGAGCGTTCACTAGATAATTCTCAGCCCAAAAAATAAACAATTTTTTTACCAGCTTCATACGGTACTTTATAATTATGGAAAAGTAAAAATTTTACTGATCACTTCATGTGACTGGCTATATACCTTATTTGTTTAAATAAAAAAATATAAGGACTTACCTTAATACTTCTTATTCTACTAATATTTTATTAAAAAAAGAGTGAAATTTACTACACAATAATTAAGAATAAACGAGTAGAAAAGCTGAAATATGTTTTATAACTGTAGTCATAAAAAAACTTTCTTGGTGAGAAAAGAAGAACTTGAGTGAAATCAAAATCCGCTTAACGTTTTAGAAGAAATAATTTGATACTTTTTTTTATCTGACTGTCAGAAAGTCGAGTATCCATTTTATGAATCAAAATGCCACGACAAGATACACATTTTCGATATTTGCGTTGAATATGTTCTATTTTCAACGCAAAAGGATAAAATGATAAAAAAGTGTATTTACCATGAAATCATATTTCAGAATAAGAGAGTTCTATTAGAGCTTTTTAAAAATTCTTTAGAGATTATTTAAAAATTCTGAAAAAATAATTTATGAAACACGAAAGAGAAATTGGAATAAAAATAATGATAAGATGTATGTAGACAACCAAAATGTTCTAAATTGTCTTACTTGATAAATATCAAACATTTATTCTTTATTTCTTGATGTAATCTTTATATGAAAATCGATTATTGGTTATTATATTTATATTTTTTTATTTAATATACTTTAAATGGTGCTGTCAAAGAGCAAGTAGGTTTCTTTTCCAGTCTTGTTGTTAGCATCTTAACCTTATATTTTCTTCGGAAATTTCTTTGTTTTGGAAAGTTCTCTGCAAGCATTAGTTTTATTGCAAAGTGTATATTTCCTTATTATTGCTTGAACGGAAACGATATAAAGAATTGACGTACTTTGGCAAGTTCTTTGCAAGCATTAGTTTTATTACAAAGTGTAGATTTTCTTATCATTGCTTGAAAAAAATAATATGAAGAATTGACATACTTTGATAAGTTCTCAACAAGTATTAGTTTTAATGCAAAGTGTGTATTTCCTTATGATTGTTTTAACTTTAAACGATATAAAGAATGGGCAAGATCTCTGCAAGTATTAACTTTATAGCAAAGTGTATATTTCCTTATAATTGGTAGGACATAAACTATATAAAGAGTTGACATACTTTGGCAAGTTCTCTGCAAGCATTAGTTTTATTTCACAGTGTATACTTCCTTAAAATATAAAGAATTGCCTGTTTTGGCAAGTTCTCTGCAAACATTAGTTTTATTGCAAAGTGTTTATTTCCTTACAATTGATTGAACGAAAACGATATAAGGAATTGACGTACTTTGGAAAGTTCTTTGCAAGCATTAGTTTTATTACAAAGTGTATATTTTCTTATCAATGCCTGCATAAAATATATAAAGAATTGAAATACTTTGACAAGTTCTCAACAAGTATTAGTTTTAATGCAAAGTGTTTATTTCCTTATGGCTGCTTTAATTAAAATGATATAAAGAATTGTATACTTTGGCAAGTTCTCTGCAAGCATTAGTTTTATTACAAAGTGTATATTTTCTTATCATTGCTTGAACAAAAAAATATAAAGAATGGACATACTTTGGCAAGATCTCTGCAAGCATTAGCTTTATAGCAAAGCTTATATTTCCTTATAATTGCTAGAACATAAACGATATTATGAATTCAAATACTTTGGCAAGTTCTCTGCAAGCATTAGTTTTATTGCAAAGTGTATATTTCCTTATTATTGCTTGAACAAAAACGATATAAAGAATGGACATACTTTGGCGATTTTTCTGCAAGCATTAGTTTTACTACACAGTGTATGTTTTCTTATAATTTCTTTAACTAAAACGATATAAAGAATTGAAATACTTTGACAAGTTCATTACAAGCATTAGCTTTATTACACAGTGTATATTTCCTTATAATTGTTTTAACTGAAACGATATAAAGAATTGCATACTTTAGAAAGTTCTCTGCAAGCTTTACTTTTATTGCACAGTATATATTTCCTTATAATTGCCTTAACTAAAACGATATAAGGAATTGCATACTTTGGCAAGTTCTCTGCAAGCATTAGTTTTATTGCAAAGTGTATATTTCCTTTACAATTGCTACAACAAAAACAATATAAAGAATTGATATACTTTCTCTACTATTTTTTCATTTTTATTTAAAAAATAGTACTGTGGGATTTGATACACTACAGCAATGAAGAAAAAACCCCGCAGATAAGTTGAAATATATTTTACAACTGTAGTCTTCAAAACACTTTGTTAGAGTAAAAAAATAACAAGAGTGAAATCAAAATCCGATAAATAGTTTACAAGAAATAATTTACTATTCTTTTTATCACCCGACTTCTAGAAAGATGAGCTTCCATTTTATGAATGAAAGTAACACCACAAGAAAGTCATTTTCGTTATTTACGTTGAGTATGTTCTAATATCAACGAAAGTATACAACTGAAACGAAATTTTTCAAGAAGTCGTATTTTTCAATAAGAAAATTCGATCAGTGATTTTTAATACTTTTAAAAAGATAAACAAAGAAATATAAAGTATAATTTTGGAATTATAATTTTGTAAATATAAAATATAATTTGGAATTACAATTTAGGAAAATATAATTTGAGAATTCAGAAAGAAGAAATGGCAGTTAAAAATAGTAATAAAATGTATGTATACACTCAAAATGTTCTTTACTGTCTTACGTTATAAATACTTTGTATTTTGTTTTTGTTTCTTGTTTAGACCATTATTAGAAAGTTGATTTTGGGGTATTATTTTCTTTGTTTAATTTTATTATTTCATTTACTTTGATAGGTACAATCTAATACTAAGCATGTATCATGTTGAGGCTTGCCGTTTGCTTTTCAACCTTACATTCCCATGTAAAAATTGTTTACAAGTTCTCAGTAAGCATTAGTTTTATAACATAGTATATATATTTCCATATTCTTATTTAAATTAAAACAATATAACGATAACAAAATGAATATTTCCTATTCTATTTTTCCTTTTTCTTTAAAAAATGTGGGATTTAATATACAAGAATAATTAAAAATATACCTCCCACATAATCTGAAATATGTTTTATAACTGTAGTCATGAAAGATCTTTCTCAGCGAGAAAAAAAATAAAACGAGTAAAATCAAAATCTGCTTAAAGTTTTAGAAGAAATAATTTGATACTTTTTTTATCTGACGTTTAAAAAACGAGCATCCATTTTATGAATCAATGTAACATCACAAGTAAGACATTGTCGATATTTGAGTTGAATATATTCTATTTTTAACGAAAAACGAATGAAATGAATAGAAAAAG
>CM063507.1:8740927-8743427 GCA_032207245.1 Pardosa pseudoannulata | reverse complement strand
AATATATTAATTTTTTTAATTTTTGATTGGAGGAAACCCCCCTCAACCCCACCCCATAATGTTACAACAATTATTAAAAAAAAACACATTTTGAAACACACAAGAAATTATGAATCATTGAAAAATTATGAAACAATTCCCTCTTTTCTAACCCATAATGCACAAAATACCTAAAAAGAGTTTTAAGAAAATGGTACAACCTGACCAAGCGCGCACTCAAACCAGACCAGCACGTACAGTAACGCGAAAGAACTCTCTAGAGGAGAAATAATTCCAGTTGGTCACGAGCCATTTTAAGGCACATTAAAAAATAGAAATTAATTGAAAGAATATAGGAGAAAAAATTAAAAGAAATTAATTCGCGTTACTTACCAGCACGTGCAGTTACGCGAAAGAACTTTCTAAAGGAGAAATAATTCCAAAAAGGCGCCAGTTGGTCACGTGTACCAATGGGAATTAAAGAACGAAGTTGCCACTACAAAGGTCCAATGTCAGGGAAGTAAAAGATAAATAGTCATCGCCCGGCAAAACGCTCTAAAACGTTGCCAAATTTGGCGACAAAAGCCGGAGCGTAGATATCGAATCTGAACCAAACGGACTTGGCGAAATAAACAATTTACACAATACAATATAAGGTTGAAAAGGAAAAGGCAAGACAAAAGATTATTGGCTTAGTATTTGACTGTATCTGTTACAAGACTCTAAATAATTAAAATGAACGAAAAGACTAATATCAAATAATCGATTTTCATATAAAGGTTACAAAAAGAAACAGAAACGAAATATGCGATATTTATAAAGTAAGACAATCAAACGTCTGTGTGTTTGCGTCACATTTCATAACTGTTTTTACTGCCATTTCTCCTTTATGATTTGATAAATAATATTTTGGAATTTTTTTTGTTTATATATAAAGATATTTAAAAAAGATTTAATATAGAATTACCTTATTGTGAAATACCATTTCAGGGAAAATACAGTTTTTTTTTTATCATTCCATCCATTTTTCGTTAAAAATAGAACATATTCAACGCAAATATCGAAAATGCCTCCCTTGTCATTTCACATCGATTCATAAAATGGAGGCTCGGCTTTCTAGACGTCAGATGAAATAATTTGATATTTTATTTTGTATTCTTAAACGTTAGCGGATTTTTATTTCACTCATGTTATTTTTTTTCTCACTAAGAAATAGCTTTTATGACTACGGTTACAAAACATATTTCTGCTTATCTAAGGGGATTATTTTTAATTATTCTTGTGTATTAAATCCTGCGATATGTTTTAAAGAAAAAGAACAAATAGAACAGAAAGTATTCATAAAATTAACAAAAATATGAACAGAATTATGAACATGTACACTGTGTAATAAAATCAATGCTTACAGAGAACTTTACAAAACAAACAACTTTCTCAAGGAAATGTGGAGCTGAACGAAGGTCGAGGGTGCTGGCCTTCGGTACCGGAGTTCATGGGTTCGATTCCCATGGTGGCATGGATGTTCGTAGCTGTTCGGAATCGGCTTTAAGCAGTAGGTCCCGGTCATATTATCTTTATTTACAAAAAGTATCTAAATTCCTATGTAATATTCATGAACTGTTATGTCTGATGGTGTTTTTCTCTAAATTGTCAATATCTTCAAAGATCTCTGTGTGTTTTCTCTTTTTAGATGAATGCCACATTGTAACCATTTTACGCTTTTATCCTTTTAATGGTTCATGATTATTTACTGAAATAACAACTGTATTTACTGATAGTATCTCAATTCCTGTGAAATATTTATGAACGATTTGATCTAATGGTGTTTTTCTCGAAACAGTCAACATCTTGAAAGATCTCTTTGTGTTTTGTCTATTTAGATGAATGCCACATTTTAACCATTTATGCTTTTATCCTTTTGTTGGCTCATAATTATTTAAGAACTTTATTTACAAATAGTATCTAAATTCCTATGAAATATTCATGAACTGTTATGTCTGATGGTGTTTTTCTCTAAACAGCCAACATCTTGAAAGATCTCTTTGTGTTTTGCCTATTTAGATGAATGCCACATTGTAACCAGTATACGCTTTTATAATTTTGTTGGTTCATGATTATTTACTGAATTAACAACTGTATTTACTGATAGTATCTCAACTCCTGTGAAATATTTATGAACGATTTCATCTAATGGTGTTTTTCTCGAAACAGTCAACATCTTGAAAGATCTCTTTGTGTTTTGTCTATTTAGATGAATGCCACATTGTAACCATTTTACGCTTTTATCCTTTTGTTGGTTCATGATTATTTAAGAACTTTATTTACAAATAGTATCTAAATTCCTATGTAATATTCATGAACTGTTATGTCTGATGGTGTTTTTCTCTAAATTGTCAATATCTTCAAAGATCTCTGTGTGTTTTCTCTTTTTAGATGAATGCCACATTGTAACCATTTTCGCTTTTATCCTTTTAATGGTTCATGATTGCTTACGGATTTAACAACTTTATTTACGGATAGT
>CM063507.1:8715927-8735927 GCA_032207245.1 Pardosa pseudoannulata | reverse complement strand
AAAGAACAAAATATGTTTTAATCTAGAGCGTTATTAAATAATTTAAAAACGGTATATCTTTAAAAGTTAAGTATAGAGATTGAATTTATATTTATTTTCAATTTAAAGTAAAAATTTATTTTCGAATGTGCATGTTTAAGACATATTATTAATAAGTGAAGTTAATATTTTTCTATTCGAAGCATATATATTTTTTGGCTGTTTTGAATAATATACTACTTGAGAAAACAAAACTCAACAATATTTAAAATACAGCGTTAATTAGAATAATTTTAATATTCCGTATACCTTTCACATTTAAAGATACGAATTAAGAACTTATTAACTTTTGCGAAATCCAATATGGAGAGAGATCCGCATCGAAACATGTTGTTTAGCACGTGTCAAGTATAAGCAAACACTTTTCTTTGTTCACTTACCCGCGAAATGTACGCGAGCAAGCATCCTCTCCTCTCTTCAGTAATTTTAAAATTCCTCCGAGCAGAAAGAGACGGAAGGAAAAATAAAACTGTGAAAATAGAAGAGGGAGGAAAGAAAAAATGAGTATTCGATTTTTTTCCCGAGCTATTCATTTTTTATTATTATGTTTTCCTACTGTATATTACCATTACGCTTTTGCTGTTAGTTTCAGGATCGCGAATGATTTTCTCCCGTATAAGGAAGATATTTCCCGTGACATGTATTTTTCGATTAATATAATGCACTTCACAGATTTGTCTGCCTTTTTTCATTTATTCATGTCTCAGTTGATGCGTCATATTTACTGTGATAACAGAGAAAGAAAATTTTCTTTTAGATGGAACGTAATGCTTACCATTTACTTGTTGTGTGTTCACATATCATTGGTTTAAATTCATATTTTTCTTATAGTTATTCCATTAACATTTTGAGCAAAATCTATTTTGTATCATATTTTCTCAAAATTGTACTAATGAAATCGAGATAAATTTCTTGACTTTATCTGATTTATTTATAACCACATTCTATGAAAATATGATATTGGTGAATTCATGATTTTCTGCTGTACGGAGTACCTATTTTACGTCATATATATATATATATATATATATATATATATATATATATATAAATATATATATATATATATATATATATATATATATATATATATATATATATATATATATATATATATATATATATATATATATATATATATATATATATATTTATATATATATATATATATATATATATATATATATATATATATATATATATATATATATATATATATATATATATATATATATATATATATATATATATATGAATATATATATATATATATATATATATATATATATATATATATATATATATATATATATATATATATATATATATATATATATATATATATATATATATATATATATATATATATATATATATATATATATATATATATATATATATATATATATATATATATATATATATATATATATATATATATATATATATATATATATATATATATATATATATATATATATATATTTAAGAAAGAACAAAATAATTTTTAAACTAGAGCGTTATTTAATAATTTTAAATCGGTATATCTTTAAAAGTTAAATTTAGAGATTGAATTTATATTTATTTTCAATTTAAACTAAACATTTAGTTTCGAATATGCATGTTTTAAGACATATATAATTTGTAAGCGAAGTTACTATTTTTCTATTCGGAGCATATATTTTTGTGCTGTAATAAATAATATACTACTTCGGAAGACAAAACTCAACAATTTTTAAAATACAGATGTAATGAGATTAATTTTAATATTCCGTATACCTTTCACAGTTAAAGTTACAAATTCAGAACTTATTAACTTTTGCGAAATCAGATATGGAGGGAGATTCGCATCGAAGCATGTTGTTTAGCACGATATGGGGCTGTATCAAGTATAAGCAAACACTTTCCTTTGTTCACTTACCCGCGAAAAGTACGCGAGCAAGCATCCTCTCCACTCTTCAGTAATTTTAAAATTCTTTCGAGCAGAAAAAGACGGAAGGAAAAATAAAACTGTGAAAATAGAGGAGGGAGGAAAGAAAAAATGAGGCGTCGATTTTTTTTTCCCGAGCTATTCATTTTTTTATTATGTTTTCATACTGCATAATATTACCATTACGCTTTTGCTGTTTGTTTCAGGATAGCGAATGATTTTCTCCTGTATGAGGAAGATGTTTTCCGGGACACGTATTTTTCGATTAATATAATGCACTTCACAGATTTGTCTCCTTTTGATCATTTAGTCATGTCTCAGTTGATGCGTCGTATTTACTGTGATAACATAGAAAGAAAAATTTCTTTTAGATGGAACACAACGTTTACCATTTACCTGTTGTGTGTTCACATATCATTGGTTTAAATTCCTATTTTTCATATAGTTTATCTCATTAACAGTTTGACCAAATTCTATTTTGTATCGAATTTTCTGAAAGTTTTGCTAATGAAATCGAGATAAATTTCTTGAGTTTTTCTGATTTATTTATAACTACATTCTATGAAAATATAATATTGATGAGTCCGTGATTTTCTGCTGTATGAAGAACCTATTTTAAGTGACATACATACATACATATATATATATATATATATATATAATATATATATAATATATATAATATATATATATATATATTATATATATATATATATATACATATATAATATACATACATATATAATATATATACATATATATATATATATATATATATATATATATATATATATATATATATATATATATATATACATATATATGATAACAGAAATAGAATGTTGTATGTTCATGTATACTTTTTATGTGATTCTAAGAAGGAATATTCTGGTATACATATATATATATATATACACACAGATATATATATATATATATATATATATATATGTATATATATATATATATATACATATATATATATATATATATATATATATATATATATATATATATATATATATATATATATATATATATATATATATATATATATATATATATATAAAAGAAAGAGCAAAATAATTTTTAAACTAGAGCGTTATTAAAGAATTTAAAAACTATATATCATTAAAAGTTAAGTTTAGAGATTGAATTTATATTTATTTTCAATATAAAATAAAAATCTAGTTTCGAATATGCATGTTTTAAGACATATATAATTTGTAAGCGAAGTTACTGTTTTTCTATTCCGATCATATATTTTTTGTGCTGTATTAAATAATATACTACTTGGGAAGACAAAACTCAACAATTTTTAAAATACAGAGCTAATGAGAATAATTTTAATATTCCGTATACCTTTCACAGTTAAATTTACAAATTCAGAACTTATTAACTTTTGAAATCAGATACGGAGCGAGATTCGCATCGAAACATGTTGTTTAGCACGATATGGTGCCGTGTGAAATATAAGCAAGCACTTTCCTTTGTTCACTTACCCGCGAAAAGTACGCGAGCAAGCATCCTCTCCTCTCTTCAGTAATTTTAAAATAAGCAGAAAGAGACGGAAGGAAAAATAAAACTGTGAAAATAGAGGAGGGATCAAAGAAAAAATAAGGAGTCGATTTTTTTTCCGAGCTATTCATTTTTTATTATTATGTTTTCCTACTGCATAATATTACCATTACGCTTTTGCTGTTCGTTTCAGGATCGTGAATGATTTTCTCCTGTATAAGGAAGATATTTTCCCGTGACACGTATTTTTTGATTAATATAATGCATTTCACAGATTTGTCTGCCTTTGATCATTTAGTCATGAATTAGAAAAAAAATTACGTTTAGATGGAACACAACTCTTACTATTTATTTGTTGTGTGTTCACATATCATTGGTTTAAATGCATATTTTTCTTATAGTTGTCCTATTAACATTTTGACCCAAAATCTATTTTGTATGAAATTTTCTCAAAATTTTACTACTGATATCGAGATAAATTTCCTGACTTATTTATTTCATAACCACATTCTATAAAATTATAATACTGATGAATCGTGATTTTCTGCTGTATGGGGGAACATCTATTTCGTGATATATATATATATATATATATATATATATATATATATATATATATATATATATATATATATATATATATATATATATATATATATGTATATATGTATATGTATATATATATATATTATGTACATATAATATATATATATACATACATATATATATATATATATATATATATATATATATAATAGTAGAAATAGGATGTTGTATGTTCGTATATTCTTTTTATGTGACTCTAAGAAGGAATATTCTGGTATACATATATATATATATATATATATATATATATATATATATATATATATATATATATATATATATATATATATATATTTAAGAAAAAAAAACAAAATAATTTTTTAAACTAGAGCATTATTAAAAAATTTAAAAACTATATATCATTAAAAGTTAAGTTTAGAGATTGAATTTATATTTATTTTCAATATAAAATAAAAATCTAGTTTCAAATATGCATGTTTTAAGACATATATTATTTGTAAGCGAAGTTAATATTTTTTTTTATTCGGAGCATATATTTTTTCTGCTGATTTGAATAATGTATTACTTGAAAAGACAAAACTCAACAATTTTTAAAATACAGCGTTAATTAGAATAATTTTAATATTTCGTATACCTTTCACAGTTAAAGTTACAATAAGAGAAATATTAACTTTTGCGAAATTGAATCCTGAGCGAGATCCGCATGCAAACATGTTGTTTAGCACAAGATGGCGCCGTGTCTAGTATAAGCAAGCACTTTCCTTTGATAACTTACCCGCGAACAAGCATCCTCTCCTCTCTTCA
The DNA here is from genome assembly GCA_032207245.1 of Pardosa pseudoannulata. Lineage (NCBI taxonomy): Eukaryota > Metazoa > Arthropoda > Arachnida > Araneae > Lycosidae > Pardosa > Pardosa pseudoannulata. Next base: position 8,731,069 of record CM063507.1, on the reverse strand, counting down.
GTAATTTTAAAATAAGCAGAAAGAGACGGAAGGAAAAATAAAACTGTGAAAATAGAGGAAGGAGGAAAGAAAAAATGATTCTTCTGTTTTTTTTCCGAGCTATTCATTTTTTATTATTATGTTTTCCTACTGTATATTACCATTACGCTTTTGCTGTTCGTTTCAGGATCGTGAATGATTTTATTCCCTATAAGGAAGATATTTTCCGTAACCTGTATTTTTCGATTAATATAATGCACTTCACAGATTTGTCTCCTCTTGATCATTTAGTCATGTCTCAATTGATGGCTCGTATTTACTGTGATAACAGAGAGAGGAAATTTGGTTTTAGATAGAACATAACGCTTACTATTTACCTATTCTGTGTTCACATATCATTGGTTTAAATTCATATTTCTATTTTAATTCTCCCATTAACATTTTGCCCCCCAAAATTTTGTATCGAATTTTCTCAAAATTTTACTAATGAAATAGAGATTAATTTCTTGACTTTTTCTGATTTCTTTATAACCATAAAATTCTATGAAAATATAATATTGATGAATCTGAGAAAAACGGTTAATTACTAAGCTTAAAAGTTTGGAATCCAAAGTGTAAATATTTATTGAAAAATACCTGTGCTGATATACTTTCCCATAATGGTCAGCACATGCACACAGAGATGTGGACTAAATTTCTAAGAAGAATGAAGACGCAGCTGTTGACTTCGAGTTTTAATGGTTACCCCTGCGGAGGAGTTCTAGCTGACGGAGTGGCAGAAATGTAACGGCCAAGCCCAGTCAGGGATGCAGACGTAAGATATGGAACAGGGGCTAGGCAATAATGGCAATTTTCACCAAAGGGGCCATTTTAATGTGTCCATCTGCACACCCGACGGGGTACAGACGTGGAAAAACTTTCACTAACAAGTGATTGGAAAAGAGAAAGAAAAGGGGCGGTGAACCGAGTTGTAAAGTTGTGGAAAAAAAGTTGAAAAATTAATCGATGTCTGAAGCGACAGGGAACGGGGTGCATACAGATCCGTGAACACGGCAGAGAGCATGGGCCAGCAATATTTGCCCGATCCCGCATCCGACTGTTACGTCAGCAACGACGTTCAGCAAAGTGACGACATTTACGCCAGCACCGACGTTTTTCCTTTCTAGAGCAGCACCCCGCATCCATGAGAGTGCCTGGAGGTAAACCGACTTAATATTCATGATTGCTACCTGGGTGTCATAACATTTTGATTAAGGAGTACCATGTAAAAATATTGATGAATATCAAAAATATTGATAAATATCAAAACAAAATAATGAATGTCATATCATATATATTAATTAAGTTATAGATTAATATGTTAATAATGTATATAATAAATGCTTTAGTTTAAATACAAGGTATTAACTTTACTTCTGTTATTCTATTTCGTATATTTTACTGTACCTTTCAGAACGAATACTGATGTATGCGTTGTAAGTGCCTTGAAACGATACCAATATGTATATTTTGTACTAAATAGTAGGTCGCGTCAAATGAAATATTCATACGTTCAATTCTCATAGGTTATTAGTTAAAATCTATGAGCTAATTGAGAAAATATAAATATTACCTTCAAGAAAATTTTGAAATTAGCAAATTAAAAAGTATTTTTTATATCAAATAGAAATTAATTATTATTTTTTGTAGTTTGAGTTCTTCAATTATATGAAAACAAGCGATATACTTTATTTTATAACATGTTATAAGATATGTTTTTAGAATTTTCAGTCTCACAAATGTTTTAAAAATTTACTAAATTTCAAATTATTTAAAATTTCAGGTGAACAGATCAAAAACAAATATTTATATTTACTTTCTAATATACATGTTTTTAGATTTATTATGGGTAAACAAATTTCACTTTTTCCATTTTTGTGCTATTTTAAGCAGTATCCCCCTAAGTAAATTAGAGCTTTATTAAAGAACTTAAATACTATATACTTTAAAAGTTTAGTTTAGAAATTGAAAAATATATTTATCTTAAATTTAAAGTAAAAATTTAGTTTCTAATATATATGTTTTAAGATTAGTTCTAATATATATGTTATGTTATGGGTAAGCGAAGTTAATTTTTTCTATTTGGCATATATATTTTTTGTGCTATTTTAAATAATATATCACTGGGGAAAACAAAACTAAATAATTTTTAGATTACAGTTTTAATTAAAAACTTAACAATTTTAATGTCCCGCATATCCTTAACAGTTATAGTTAAAAATTTAAAAAATTTTACCCTAAATTTTATATAAAAATTAGTTTCTAATATACATGTTTTAAAACTTATAATCTGGGTAAGTGAATTTCAATTTATTTCCATTTGTTGTATTAATTGGCTATTTTGAATAATATACCACTTGAGAAGGTAAATGTGTAAAGCTTATATTCTGAGTAAGGGAATTTCATTTATTGCATTTGGTGTATACTTTTGTGCTATTTTGAATATTATATCTCTTGGAAATACAAAATAATTTTTCTTATAGTACAACGGTATTAAAAATTTTAAAAAAGAATTTATTAATATCATATACATTTAAAAGTTAAGTTTACAGATTAAAAAAAATTCTCCAGTTTTATATAAAAAATTAGTTTTCTAATATATGTGTTTTAAAACTTATATTCTGGGTAGGTGATTCTCATTTGTTTTCAGCTGATGTGTTTATTTAGATAATATAACACTTTGGAAGACAAAACGAAATAGCTTTAAATTAAAGCGTTATTAAAAACTTTAAAAGAATTACTTTTAAACTTGAAAAGACTTTTAAAACTCCATTTACCAAGAGTTTAGAGTTTTAAAACAATATTTACTCTCAATTTTATACAAAAATTAGTTTCTAACATACAGGTTTTAAAATTTATATTCTGTGAAAATGAATTTCATTTTTTTTCGTTTGGTTTACACTTTTGTATTATTTTAAATAATGTATTACTTTGATAAACAAATTTTTAAATCAAAGCGTTATTAAAAACTGATAAACAATATTTAAATTCTATATATATTAAAAAGTTAATCTTGCAGATTGAAAAAAAATATTTATACTCAATTTTATATAAATATTTAGTTTCTAATATGAATGCTTTAAAGCTTATACAATCAAGAGCCAAATCATTATGGCCATTCCTATACATTGCAATGAACTCGCCTGGATGACGTGGAAGGCACGTGATCAGGTGGAAGTAGTATTTTACTGGTGCTGGAAGGCTTAAGGAATCATTCTTTCACACACTTCTGTGTGTCATGGGAAAGACTGCAGATTTAAGCGATTTTGATAGAGGGCAGATTGTAATGGCTCGAAGGTTTGGAACAAGTATTTCTGAAATTGCATGACTCTTGGGTTGTGAGTTGCTTAGCTGACAATCCAATACAAGGCAGGGACAAGTAGAATATTATCAGAGCACAGTGTTCAGCGGACACTGTTGGATATGGGGCTACGCAGAGAACGTCCCACTCGTGTGCGTTTGATGACCAAGCGTCATCGCCAATTGCATCACCAATTTTTCTGTTTTCCGATATTTAAAATATTAATTACACAGTATAATGGCAGACCTCTCAGATTTTAAAAGAGGCCAAATTGTTTGGTGCTCGTATGGCAGGCGCTAGTGTAACTAAGATTGCCCAAATGTTTGGTGTTTCAAGAGGTACTGTCTCAAAAGTAATGACTGCCTTCCAAAAAGAAGGGAAAACGTCCACAGCAAAGAACAAGTCTGGCTGAAATTCGAAGTTGTCTGAGAGAGACCGTCGGACTTTATATCGAATTGTTAGAAAGGACCGTAGGACCACGGCTCTTAAAATTACTACTGAGCTCAATGAAAACCTTCAGAACCCAGTCTCTACAAAAACTGTCCGTCGAGAACTGCACAAGGGGGCATCCCATGGAAGAGTTGCAATTCGAAAACCTCTGCTTTCACAGACAAATGTTTCAAAGAGTTTAGAGTGGTGTATGGCATACCGGAATTGGTCTCTTGACCAGTGGAAAAGTGTGATTTTCTCTGACGAATCGTCATTTTCCTTATTTCCAGCAACTGGCCGAGTGTATGTTTGGAGACAACCGAAAGAAGCATTTGATTCAGACTGCCTTCAACCAACCGTGAAACATGGCAGGGGTTCTGTGATGATCTGGGGAGCTATTTCTTGGAAATCCACAGGGCCAATGACTTCCCTTCATGGAAAAATTAACAGCAGAAATTATTTACATATTTTGAGCGATCAAGTTCACAATATGGTTCAAGCACTGTTTCCAGATGGAAGCGAGATTTTTCAAGATGATAATGCCCCAATCCATACAGATATAATTGTTAAAGGATGACATGAGGAACATTGTAATGAAGTTGATCATCTTGCATGGCCAGCACAATCTCCAGACCTCAACATCATTGAGCATTTATGGTCAGTTTTAGAGATTCAAGTAAGACATCGATTTCCACCCCCATCATCTCTTAAAAAATTGGAGGGTATTCTAACTGAAGAATGGCTTGCAATTCCTTTGGAAACAATTCACAAGTTGTATGAATCAATACCTAGGAGAATTGAAGCTGTAATTGCCTCAAAAGGCGAACCTACACCATATTAAATTATAATTTGTTGATTTTTAAGGTATTTCCATTATTTTGTCCACCACCTGTATGTTAAGTTTCTAATTATAATAAATTGTTAAGTTACTTCCTCCCAAATAGTGCCGTATTAGTACTGATGATCTCTAGTCTATATTAGCTAAATATATCGGCGTATACATAGAAATGCACTGTTAGATATTTACACAATTCTAGTAAAGTACACCTTTAACATTGTTATGAGAGTAAATTTCCTTGAAAAGGCTTTTTAATATGACCAATTTTGTGATAAATACTCCGCAGCATAACTAGAGATATTTACTTTAAAGTAGAAAACAAAATCACAATGAAACTGAACGAACTGTAGTATATAGGTTAATTTAATATATTGTTAAGTTATAAATTGTAAGTATATATGTTAAGTCTCTAATTGTAATAAATTGTTAATTTCTCCCAAATAGTGCAATATTAGTACTGATGATCTCTAGTCTTTACTAGCTAAATATATCGGCTTACACATAGAAATGAACTGCAAGAGATTCACAAAATTCTAGAAATATACATCTTTAACATTGTTATAAAAGTAAATTTCCTTGAAAAGGCTTTTTAATATGATCAATTTCGTAACAAATATTCCACAGTATATCTAGAGATATTTGCTCTAACCCTCTCGCTGTGCATCCCGTGATTTCCACGGGCAACATAGATGTAGCAAAATTTGAGTAACCCTCGATTTCCGCGGGCATTCCTTTTAGTCGTCTATTTAACTGTCCAGCCCGATCTTTCCCCGTTTATTCTTTCATTTTGGCTTTACTATGATATTTAATTATTTATTTAACTGTAAACTAACAGATGTCTCTAATTGTCCACATTTCTGCGAAATATAGGAGAATTTTTTGTTGCATTTTTAGAGCGTTTTTTATAGCTGAAGGTTGTCTTATAGGAAGCGTTTCGCGAGTGATATAACCTATACTCCTGACGATATTTCTGACGCTGATAGCACTTCTGACTATGATTTCAAGTATATTGAAGATAGTTATAGCGAAACTGATGAGAATTTCTTGGATTCCTGTGCGGATAGTGATGAATCTGAAAATTCATTTTCTATTCAAAATGTTCGACAGTGGTACTAAATTGATAAGCAAAATATTCCACCAGCTCCTGCTTCATTTCCTTTCATTGGAAATCCAGGACTAAATTTCACTTTGGAAAATAATGCGACTGTTTTGGATTCTTTTTAACGTTATTTTGACGATGTTATGTTGCAAATAATAGTAAAAGAGACCAACAGTACATGACAGTAATAGATCCATGAGACTAACTGCTCGACACTTTTCAAGCCATATGCACCCAAATCCCATCAAGAAATAGCCTCGTAGATAGTGTGCTGTCTGTTGTTAAAAAACTGAAGGTGGAACAAAAACTTCGAAAAGAAACGCGAATTTGGTGTAAGGATTTCCAGGTAGGACTATGCCTCGAGCCTTGTTTCGAAATTTATCATACAAGACTTCATTTCTAATAAATGTTTTCTAAGTCTTTTGCATTTTTTAATTAGTATATATGTTTTGCTTTTGTATTTTATAAAATAAATGATTATGTAACTAAGATTAATTTTCAAAATTTAGCTTTTATATCATTATTCTTCAATTTCATTATTCTGAACACCTTTTATTTAGAACCTAATTCTATATAAAAAAAACTCTTTTGCAAAAATATTTTGTATATTTTAACTCTAAAATGTGTATAGATTTCAAATATGTAATAAACAAATACTCAATTTTTGTACCTATTCTGATAAAAATATACGCAGCAAGAGGGTTAAAGGAGAAAATCAAATCACAATGAAACTGAAAGAGCTGTAGTACTCAGGATAACTTGGAGAGATAGAGAAAGCGAAGAGCACTAAAAATATGTTTGAAAAGAAATAAAAAAAAGTAAAATCTCATCTTACATAGAGAGGAGAAAAGGGGATCATCGCAAACCAAAATAAAGAATAGCCGAGTGTAATGGAAATATTATGCTGAAGAAAATTTGGAAAAACCTTTTTCGACCGTTGTAGAACTCTCTCTTTTATATTGCTATTACTTTAGTTTCTGAAGTAATTTTGGAAAGGGGACGCTAGAGGAATAAAACCCCTTCTTTTCCCTTTTTTTAAAGAGAAAAGACAGTTAACAAGAATATGTGTTTATTTTTTATCATAGTTCTTCGCTAACATGTTCCGCTTTCCTTTATACTTATATTTGTTTCAATGAAAGTTTTCCGTAATTGGGTAAATATTTTTGAGATGAGAATAGAAAAACTAGATTCGAAGCAATGAAAATAGCTTTTTGTAAAGTAATGTAAAGAGAATTATTTGAATAATCAATGTTCCGTATAAATAACTTAGTGGATTGCTTTGTTTCCTTTCAATATTGGATTATACGCTCTGTTTTCGAACAATTTTTGATCCAGATATAATGCTGCTCATGTTTAATAATGTTATTTTTATAGCATATTTCAGAATGAAATAGAAAAATTTCAACGTATATACAGTTAAGGTTCAATATTTCATCTGTTTATCTCGAAGTTTTTAAGAGTTCTGCATTTACGTCAAAGCCAGTTTAGTATATTATTTTTCCTTCTTTTACTTCTTTTTTATTGGCTTGACATCACTTTGTGATCTAAATCTTTCCTTAGAATCTTCTTCCACTAACATATACACTGTCTACCAATAAGTATTTGGACACCTATGCAAATGACGATATCTGCAGTCCTGAGGTACGTCACGACCTCCTCAGAACGTCTCCTGCCAGAATGCATTGTGCCAACAGTCAAGTTCGGCGGAGGTGGAATTAGGATTCGGGCATGTTTCTCCTGATATGGACTGGAATCTTTGGTCCCCATTCAAGGTAAGCTCAACGCCGATGCCTACAGCAAAATTTTGGATGACAATGTGCTTCCTACGTTATGGCTGTTTTACGGGTTGGACCCCTGTTACTTTCAGGACGACAGTGCCAGTTGTCCTGTTTCGAGGATAACCAAGGCTTGGTATGGTGCCAATGGAGTTTATCGAATGGACTGGCCTGCCCAGAGCCCAGGCCTAACCCTTTATGTGATCAGAAATTAATTTAACGGGTTAAAATATGTTTCACGGAATCAAAAATTAGTTCAGTGCACTCTGGATAATTGAATAATTTAGTAAGAAGTGGTTTATCTAAAAATAAATTGCCTTCATGATTATAGCCAGAGGATAAAAAGGTAAAAATTGTAAATTAGATATACTCATGAATTAAATAACATTATGAAAAGAAATGCAGAAAACTGTTGATATCTAAACTAAAGGTTAAATTTCTAATCAGATGTAACGTATAATTAAGTTCATATGAATGAGATCAATTAATTATATTATTAAAATTTCAAAATAATAAACTTTTAATTCAATAAAAAATAATAAAATTTTTAATACTAAGTGAATTATTTATCCTCAAAAGTAGGTAGGCATTAACACTTCCCCTTCATTATACAAGATCAATATTTTTTGTAACAGATGAAAGGAAATTTATTTAAAAATAGTATTGAATACTATAGGAATATTTTAGTAAGCGATATTTCAGTGTAAAATAATTTATCAATATTTTTTTAACAGATGAAAGGAAATTTATTTAAAAATAGTAGTGAATAGTATATTAATATTTTAGTAAACGATATTTCAGTGTAAAATAATTTACATTAGAAAATAGCTAGAGGAAATAAAAGTTAGAAAAATAAATCGGGTAGAGTCTCCTATGAAAGTAGATGCGCAAATATAGTAAGCTCGGTGTTGATGTCTAGACTGTTGAAATCTTATTACTTCCCACGTAAAAACTGATATTTCTAATCCGGTGTAATACATAATTAGCTTCGCTTGATTGCATCCAAGTGACTAAAGAGGTAAACTTTCAGTACTCAGTTTTTGTTACAAAGTAAATTATTTATACTTGAAAATATGAAAGGTAGTAAAATTTCCCCTCCAGTTTATGTGAACAGAAAATAATTTAAAGAGTTCAAGTATGTTTCACTGAATCAAAAATTAGTACCGTACAATTTGTATAATTGAATAATTGAGTAAGATGGGGTTTATCTATAAATAAATTATCTTCATGACTATAGCCAGAGGATAAAAAAGTTAAAAGTGTAAATCAGATACAGTCATGAATTAAATAACATTATTTAAAGAATTACAGCTCACTGTTACGATCTAGAATAAATGTAAACTTTCTAATCAGGTGTAATGTATATTTAAGTTCATAACAATGTGATCAATTAATTAAAATATTAAACTTTCAAAATAATAAACTTTTAATTTAATATAAATAATAAAATTTTCGTTACTAAGTGAATTATTTACTCTCAAATGTAGGAAGGAAGTAATACTTCCCCTTCATTTTAAGAGATCAATACTTTACTAACAGGTGAAAGGAATTTTCTTTAAAAATAGTATTGAATATTTTAGGAAGACTTGAGTAAACGATATTTCAGCTCAAACTAATTTACTTTAGCAATATCTAAGAAAAGTAGAGGTTATAAAAATAAATCGGATACAGTTTCCTATGAAAGTAGATGTGAAAAGGGAGTAAGCTCGGTGTTGATGTCTAGACTGTTGAAATCTTATTACCTGCCTTGTAAAAACGGATATTTCTAATCAGGTGTAATACATAATTATCCTCGCCTGATTGCATCCAAGTGACTAAAGCGGTAAACTTTCAGTACTCAGTTTTTGTTATAAAGTAAATTATTTATACTTGAAAATCATGAAGGACGTAAAGTTTCCACTCCAGTTTATGTGATCAGTAAATTCTTTAACGGGAGTATATTTTACTGAATAAAAAAATAGTATCAAATACTTTAGGAATAATTAAGTTAGAGGTGGTTCATTTCAAAATAAAATGCCTTCGTGACTATAGCCAGAGGATAAAAAGTTGAAAAGTATAAATCAGATACAGTCATGAATTAAATAACGTGTTGAAAAGAAATTCTGTTCACTTTTCAATTCTAGACTAAAAGCAAAATTTGTAATCAGGTGTAATATATAATTAAGTTCATATGAATGACATCAATTAATTATATTATTAAACATTCAAAATAATAAATTTTTAATTTAATATAAAATAATAAACTTTTCGTTACTAAGTGAATTATTTACTTGAAAAGTAGATACTTCCCCTTCATTTTAATAGACCAATATTGTTTTTAATAGATGAAAGAAATTTCATTTAAAAATAGTTTTGAATACCTTAGGGATATTTTAGTAAGCAATAATTCAGTGTAAAATAATTTACTTTAGAAAATAACTAGAAGAAATAAAAGTTAGAAAAATAAATCGGATAGAATCTCTTATGAAAGTAGATATGAAAAGAGAGTAACCTCGGTGTTGATGTCTAGACTGCTGAAATCTTATTACCTGCCATGTAAAAACTGATATTTCTAATCAGGTGTAATACATAATTAGCCTCGCTTGATTGCATCCAAGCGACTAAAGAGGTAAACTTTCAGTACTCAGTTTTTGCTAAAAACTAAATTATTTATTTTTGAAAATGTGGAAGGGAGTAAAATTCCCCTCCAGTTTATGTGATGAGAAAATCATTTAACAGGTTAAAGTATCTTTCATTGAATCAAAAATTAGTACCGTATACTCTGGATAATTGAATAATTGAGTAAGAAGTGGTTTATCTAAAAATAAATTGCCTTCGTGATTATAGCCAGAGGATAAAAAGGTAAAAATTGTAAATTAGATATACTCATGAATTAAATAACATTATGAAAAGAAATGCAGAAAACTGTTGATATCTAAACTAAAGGTTAAATTTCTAATCAGATGTAATGTATAATTAAGTTCATATAAATGCAGTCAATTAATTATATTATTAAACTTTCAAAATAATAAACTTTTAATTTAATAAAAAATAATAAACTTTTTAATACTAAGTGAATTATTTATCCTCAAAATTAGGTAGGCATTAACACTTCCCCTTCATTATACAAGATCAATATTTTTTGTAACAGATGAAAGGAAATTTATTTAAAAATAGTATTGAATACTATAGGAATATTTTAGTAAGCGATATTTCAGTGTAAAATAATTTACTTTAGAAAATACCTAGAGGAAATAAAAGTTAGAAAAAAAATTGGGTAGAGTCTCTTATGAAAGTAGATGTGAAAAGAGAGTAAGCTCAGTGTTGATGTCTAGACAGTTGAAATATTAATACCTGCCAGGTAAAAACTGATATTTTTAATCAGGTGTAATACATAATTAGCCTCACTTGATTGCACCCAAGTGACTAAAGCGGTAAACTTCCAGTACTCAGTTTTTGCTGAAAACTAAATTATTTATTTTTGAAAATGTGAAAGGGAGTAAAATTCCCCTCCAGTTTATGTGATCAGAAAATCATTTAACAGGTTAAAGCATGTTTCACAGAATCAAAAATTAGTATCATATACTCTGGATAATTGAATAATTGAGTGAGAAGTGGTTTATCTAAAAATAAATTGCCTTCGTGATTATAGCCGCAGGATAAAAAGGTAAAAATTGTAGATTAGATATAGTCATGAAGTAAATATTACTATGAAAAGAAATGCAGAAAACTGTATATTTAAGTTCATATGAATGCTATCAATTAATTAAAATATTAAACTTTCAAATTAATAAACTTTTAATTTAATATAAAATAATAAACTTTTCGTTACTAAGTGAGTTATTTACTTCAAAAGTAAGAAGGCAGTAATACTTCCCCTTCATTTTATGGGATGAATTTTTTTTTTACAGATGAAAGGAATTTTATTTAAAAATAGTATTGAATACTTTTGGAATACTTTAGTAAACGATATTCCAGCTCAAAATAATTTACTTTAGCAATAGCTAGAGAAAGTAAAGGTTTGAATAATAAATCGGATAGAGTCTATTATGAAAGGAGCTATAAAAAGAGAGTATGCTCGGTGTTGATGTCTAGACTGTTGAAACCTTATTACATGCCATGTAAAAACTGATATTTCTAATCAGGTGTAATACATAATTAGCCTCGTGTGATTGCATCCATGTGACTAAAGCGGTGAACTTTCAGTACTCAGCTTTTGTTACAAAGTAAATTATTTATACCTGAAAATCTGGAAGGATGTATAGTTCCACCTCCAGTTTATGTGATCAAAAAACATTTTAACGGGTTAAAGTATGTTTCACTGAATCAAAAATTAGTACCGTATATTCTGGATAGTTCTAGACTAAAGGTAGAATTTCTAATGAGGTGTTATGTATAAGTAAGTTCATATGATGCGATCAATTAATTAAATTTTTTTACTTTGAAAATAATAAACTTTTAATTTAATATTAAATAATAAACTTTTCATTACAAAGTGAATTTTTTACTCTCAAAAGTTGGTAGGTAGTGATACTTCCTCTGCATTTTACGACATCTATACTTTTTTTTACAGATGAAAGGAATTTTATTTTAAAAACGGTATTAAATCCTTTGGGAATATTTTAGTAAGCGATATTTCAGTGTAAAATAATTTACTTTAGCAATAGCTAGAGAAAGTAAAGATTAGAAAAATAAATGGGATAGATTCTCCTATAAAAGTAATTATGAAAAGAGAGTAAGTTCGCTGTTGATGTCTAGACTTTTCAAATCTTATTACCTGCCATGTAAAAACTGATATTTCTAATCAGGTGTAATACATAATTAGCCTCAACTGATTGCATCCAAGTGACTAAAGACGTAAACTTTCAGTACTCTGTTTTTGTTACAAAATAAATTATTTATTCTTGAAAATCTGGAAGGGAGTAAAGCTCCCACTCCAGTTTATGTAATCATTTAATGCTTTAACGGGAGTATATTTTATTGAATAAAAAATAGTATCAAATACTATGGGAATACTTAAGTAAGAGTTAGTTCAATTCAAAATAAATTGCCTTCGTGACCATAGCCACAGAATAAAAAGGTGTAAAGTGTAAATCAGATACAGTCATAAATTAAATAACATTATGAAAAGAAATACAGCTCACTGTTAATATCTAGAATAAAAGTAAAATTTCTAATCAGGTGTAATGTATATTTAAGTTCATAACAATGTGATAAATTAATTAATATATTAAACTTTCGAAATAATAAACTTTTAATTTAATATAAAATAATAAACTTTTCGTTTTTAAGTGAATTATTTACCCTCAAAAGTAGGAAGGCAATAATACTTCTCCTTCACTTTATGAGATTAAAAATATTTTTAACAGATGAAAGGAATTTTATTTAAAAATAGTATTGAATACTTTAGGAATAATTCAGTAAACTATATTTCAGTGTAAAATAATTTACTTTAAAAAATAGGTAGAGAAAATAAAAGTTAGAAAAATAAATCAGGTAGAGTCTCCTATGAAAGTAGATGTGAAAATATAGTAAGCTCGGTGTTGAAGTCTAGATTGTTGATATCTTATTATCTGCCATGTAAAACGTGATATTTCTAATCAAGTGTAATACATTTTTAGCCTCGCCTGATTGCACTCAAGTAACTAAAGCAGTAAACTTTCAGTACTCAGCTTTTGTTAAAAGTAAATTATTTATTCTTGAAAATCTGGATGGGAGTAAAATTCCCACTCCAGTTTATGTGATCAGTAAATACTTTAATGGGAGTATATTTTACTGAATAAAAAATAGCATTGATCATTCAGTACAGATGATTCTACAATCAAAGAAAATTATAAAAAAAAATTAAGCTCAATATTGATGTCGAGATGTGATGATGTTAAAATCTTAGTACCTTCCCTATAAGAGGTGATATTTTGAAACAGGTGAAATACATGATTAATTTCGTATGATTGCATTCAAGTAATTAAAACCAGTAAACTTTCAGTACTCTATTTTTGCTAAAAAAGTAAATTATTTATCCTTGAAAATCTAAAATTTCCCCTCCAGTTTATGTGATCAAAAAATAATTTAACGGGTTAAAGCATGTTTCACTGAATCAAAAATTAGTACCGTATATTCTGGATAATTGAATAATTGAGTAAAAAGTGTTTTATCTAAAAGAAAATCACCTTCGTGATTATAGCCACAGACTAAAATGGTGAAAAGTGTAAATCAGATATAGTCATTAATTAAATAACATTATAAAAAGAAATGCAGTTCACTGTTTATATTTAGACTAAAGGTAAAATTTCTAATCAGGTGTAATGTATAATTAAGTTCATATGAATGCGATCAATTAATTAAAATATTAGACTTTAAAAATAACAAACTTTTAATTTAATATAAAGTAATAAACTTTTCGTTACTTTGTAGGTTATTTACTCTAAAAAATAGGAAGGCGTTAATACTTCCCCTTCGTTTTATGAGATCAATATTGTTTTTTTTTAACAAATGAAAGGAATTTTGTTTAAAAATAGTATTGAATACTTTTATAATACTTTAGAAAACGACATTTCAACTCAAAATAATTTACTTTAGCAATAGCTAGAGAAAGTAAAAGTTAGAAAAATAAATCGGATAGAGTCTCCTATGAAAGAAGATATGAAAATAGATTAAGCTCGGTGTTGATGTCTAGACTGTTAAAATCTTATTAGATGCCATGTAGAAACTGATATTTCTAATAAGGGGTAATACATAATTAGCCTCGCCTGATTGCATCCAAGTAACAAAAGCGGTAAACTTTCAGTACTTACTTTTTGTTACAAAGTAAATTATTTTTTTTTGAAAATCTGGAAGGTAGCAAAGTTCCCACTCAAGTATATGTGATCCGTAAATTCTTTAACGGGAGTATATTTTACTGAATAAAAAAATAGTATCAGATACTTTAGGAATAATTAAGTAAGAGGTGGTTCAATACAAAAAAATGCCTTCGTGACTATAGCCAGAGGATAAAAAAGTGAAAAGTGTAAATCAGATACAGTCATGAATTAAATAACATTATTTAAAGAATTACAGCTCACTGTTCCTATCTAGAATAAAGGTGAAATTTCTAATCAGGTGTAATGCATAATAAAGTTAATACGAATGCTATCAATTAATTAAAATTTTAAACTTTCAAATTAATACACTTTTAATTTAATATAAATTAATAAACCTTTCATTACTAAGTGAATTATTTACTTTCAAAAGTAGGAAGGCATTAATACTTCACCTTCATTTTAAAATATCAATAATTTAATTATTATTTTAAAAGATCAATAACCGATTAAAGGAATTTTATTTAAAAAACAATATTAAATACTTTGGGAAGACTTGAGTAAACGATATTTCAGCTCAAAATAATTTACTTTAGCAATAGCTAGAGAAAGTAAAGGTTAGAAAAATAAATCGGATAGAGTCTCCTATGAAAGGAGATATGAAAAGAGAGTATGCTCGGTGTTGATGTCTAGACTTTTGAAATCTTATTACATGCCATGTAAAAACTGATATTTCTAATCAGGTGCAATACATAATTAGCCTCGTGTGATTGCGACCAAGAAACAAAAGAGGTAAACCTCCAATACTCAGTTTTTGTTACAAAGTAAATTATATATTTTTGAAAATCTGGAAGGTAGCAAAGTTCCCACTCAAGTTTATGTGATCCGTAAATTCTTTAAAGGGAG
>CM063507.1:8695927-8713427 GCA_032207245.1 Pardosa pseudoannulata | reverse complement strand
TCAGTAAGTTCTGCAGTCGATCAAAGGAAGTTTAAATGAATAAAAAAATAGGGAATAGGAAGTAGTTCAGCTTAAAATAAACTTCTTTAGAGAATATAACAGTAGATAAAAAGGGGAGAATATAAATCAGATAGAATCTCGAATTAAATTAGATTATGAAAAAAGAAATTTAGTTTGAAGTCAATATAGCTTTTTTTATTCCTTTTTTCAACGACTTTGGAGGGGTTTAAAATTTAGACTTAATAAAAAATTTATGTATAAGTCTAATTTTATACTGATGATTTTAATTCTATTACTATTTTTTATGAGTGAAAAAAATTGTTCCAAATGATATTTAATGTGTTAAAAGAAACATGATATATATAGTATGAATAATGTAAAAAACTTTCATGAAATAGGGTTAATGTAAAAAAAGATATTGAACTAGGTTCGACAGCGATTTTTGTTAAATACGCCACATATAATATAGATTCAATATTAATATTTTTGCTTGTAGATGTTTTTAGTCCTTTTTTTCAATGACTTTGAAAGGGTGCAAAATTTAGACTTAATAAAAAATTTATGTATAAGTCTAATTTAATGCTGATGATTTTAATTCAATTACTATTTTTTATGAATGAAAAAATTGTTCCAAATGATATTTAATGTGTTAAAATAAACATGATATATATATAGTATGAATAATGTAAAACGCTTTCATGAAATAAATAGGGTTAATGTAAAAAATAAAAAAGATATGCTAGTACCGTCGACATCGATGTTTGTTAAATATGCCACATATAATATAAATTCAATATTAATATTTTTGCTTGTAGATGTTTATAATCCTTTTTTAATCAATTTGAAGGGGTGCAAAATTTAGACTTAATAAAAAATTTATGTATAAGTCTAATTTTAAGCTGATGATTTTAATTCAATTACTATATTTTAAGAATGAAATATTGTTCCAAAAGACGTTTAATGTGTTAAAATAAACATGATATATATAATGAATAAATAATATAAAACGCTTTCATGAACTAAATAGCATTAAAGTGAAAAAAAGATATTCAACTAGCGTCGGCAACTATTTTTGTTAAATACCCCACATATAATATAGATTCAATATTAATCTTTTTGATTGTAGATGTTTTTAGTCCTTTTTTCAATGACTTTGAAAGTGTTTAAAATTTAGACTTTTTAAAAAATTTATGTATAAGTGTAAACTTCACGTTATTTTATGGTTATGTTTTATTTCAATTACTATTTTTTATGAATGAAAAAATTCTTCCAAAAGATATTCAATGTGTTAAAATAAACATGATATATATATAATGTATAAATAATGTAAAACGCTTTCATGAAATAAATAGGGTTAATGTAAAAAAGAAAATATTCAACTAGCGTCAGCAACGATTTTTGTTAAATACGCCACATATAATATAGATTCAATATTAATATTTTTGTTTGTAGATGTTTTTAATCCTTTTTTCAAAGACTTTGATAGAGTGCAAAATTTAGACTTAATAAAAAATTTATATATAAGTTTAATTGCATGCTGATGATTTTAATTCAATTACTATTTTTTATGAATGAAAAAATTGTTCGAAAATATATTTAATGTGTTAAAATAAGCATGATAAATATAGTATGAATAATGTAAAACGCTTTCACAAAATAAATAGGTTTAATGTAAAAAAAATATTCAACTACCTTAGACAGCGATTTTTGTTAAATAAGCCAGATATATATTGATTCAATATTAATCTTTTTGCTTGTAGATGTTTTCAGTCCTTTTTTTAATGACTTTGAAGGGCTGCAAAATTAAGCATTAATAAAAAATTTATGTTTAGGTCTAATTGTATGCTGATGATTTTAATTCAGTTACTTTTTTATTAATTAAAAAAATGTTCCAAGAGATATTTAATGTGTTAAAATAAACATGATATATATAGTATGAATAATGTAAAACGCTTTCTTGAAATAAATAGGGTTAATGTAAAAAAATATTCTACTAGTTTCGACAACGATTTTTATTAAATATGCCACATATAATATAGATTCAATATTAATATTTTTGCTTGTAGATGTTTTTAGTCTTTTTTTCAATGACTATAAAAGGGTGCAAAATTTTGAATTAATAAAAAATTTATGTATAAGTTCAAACTTCACGTTTTTTTATGCTGATGATTTTAATTCAATTACTATTTTTCATGAATGAAAAAAATTGTTCCAAAAGATATTTAATTCGGTAAAGTAAACATGATATATATAGTATGAATCATGTAAAACGCTTTCATGAAATAAGTATCATTAATGTAAAAGAAAGTTATTCAATTAGCCTCGACAACGATGTTTGTTAAATAAGCCATATGTAATATAGATTCAATATTAATATTTTTGCTTGTAGATAATTCAATATTGTTATCGTCTTTATTCTTTAAAATCATCCCTTGGTCATATTTGCTTCCCTTTTTGCACGTTCTAATAACCTTACAGTAATGACAAAGAACTTAACTAACTAAAGAACATAATTCAAGGTTTCGTTTAATGTAATATTCACAAACTAGCATATAGCCCGTCATATGACGGTACCAGTAAAATTTTTAAGTTTCCAGAATTGTAAAATACCCTATGAGGCAGGTAAAAAATGGTTTGTTTTTTGTCTGAGAATTATCTTTCAACAAAAAATAATCAATGATTAAATTTAAAATTATCAAATATTACATAATCTATCATTTAAGCCAATTATAAAAGACAATTATTTACGTAATATCTAAGATCAGTGATAAAACCTATTAAAATGATGCAGATGATATTTAAATAAATTAAAATAAGAAATGATTAAATGAGATAGTTAAAGGAATGTCGTGATAATGTTAGAAAAAAATGTCATTTTTACCTATTTATTATGTGATAAATTGATAAATTTAATCGCCTGCTCTTAACTGGGGAAAAAAAGACCTCAAATGATGGCATTAAAATCTCGTAAAAGGAGGGGGGAAGTAGTGGATTTCGAACGTTTTAAATCGACAGTATTTTTCGCTGCAATATGAAGCATATTTATACCAATTAATTTTTAAATGGGGTCGATAGTTTAGGACAAGATAAACTTTACTTGCGCTGAATTTAGTTAACCCTAACTCATCAAGAATCCAACATGGATGCCTCTCCAGGTTCAATCGCTTCAAAAATTCGAGGACATATGGAGAGATAACTTAGGCTATTATTATAAAGGGGGTTCTACTCCTGATGCTTAGTAAACAAACTCAACTTGGATAATGCACTTCCCTCTTTTCTAAATGCAGACATTTTTTACAGACATGTGCAGAACGATGGGTTTTGATTATTGGGTAAACTATGCCGAAAAAAGTTAAGATTCTGTTTGTTACTCGTTTAACATCACTTGATAATTCCTATATAATAATAGCCTAAGTTGTCTGTCCGCGAATTTATGAAGCGGTTGTACCTGGAATGGATACAGGCATCCATATTGGATTTTTCATGAATTAGGGTTAGCAAAATTGAAAGCGAGTTCGAAATCCACCCCATCCCCCTTTTGGAGCTTTTAATGCTGTTATTTCAAGCCTTATCCTTCCTCTTATTCTATACGAAATTCATTCTTGATAGGATGGCAAAGGCGGAGAGTAATATTTAAATTTCTGGACTGTTTCTACTTGACTACCTGATTTCATATACTCTAATTAGTTCGCTCGCAACGTGCAGGCGTTGTACGTTTATTAGAATGTCCGCCCGCTTAATCGTCGTACTTCTCTGGTTGACGATTCTATCCCCGACGCAGCTTTCTTTTTAATGTCTAATAAATTTAATATTTTCTTCTTTTCTTTTAAATTCTTATTCCGAAAGTTGTTTTATTATTTTTTAAATTAATTTTTACAATTTTTTCAACTTTTTATAATTTTTATAATTTTTATTTTATTGAATTCACGTATTGCTTTACGGATGCCCTTGTCCATATAAACATTTCATGTTGTGTATCCTTAAACTTTCTTCTCATAATGTAATAATAGCTTAAGTTATCTGCCCGTCTGTCCTCGAAGTTATGAAGCTGTTGGACCTGGAATGGATAGAGCATCCATATCGGATTTTTGACGAGTTAGGGTTTGCAAAATTCAAAGCGAGTAAAGTTTATCTTTTCCTAAAATATAGATTTGATTCTGAAGCAAATTTGTATGAATAAGCTTCGTATCACAGCGAAAAATACTGTTCTCTTTAAAACTTTCTAAATCCACCCCGTCTCCTTTTCGAGCGTTTAATGCCATTATATCAAGCTCCATTTTAAGAGCAAGCGAAAAATTTATTAATTTATCCCATAATAAATAGGTAAAAATAACAATTTTTTATAGAATTATGACGTCATTCCCTTAACCATCTCATTTAATCATTTCTTATTTTAAATTATTTAAATATTTTCTGCATTATTTCCATACGCTTTATCACTAAACTTAAATATTACATAAATAATTTTCTTTTTTATTTAACTTAAATAATAGATTAAGTACATATGTGATAATTTTAATCGATTATTTTTGTTGAAAGGTAATTCTCAGCCAAAAGAAACAAACCATTTTTTTACCTGCCTCATAGGATTCTTTACAATTCTGGAAAATTAAAAATTTTACTGATAACGTCATATGACGGGCTATATGCTAGTACATAAATAACAACTGATAATATATAATAACTTCGATTAACACTTTAAAAAAGCCAATGGGTAATAAGAAAGACAATAGCTTAAATATTTCCGAAATACTGTGTTTTATAATATTTGATTGCTGGGACACATACAAACAACCTCTTTAAAAATAATCAAGTTATACTAAGAATTACAACTAAAAATGCGCTTGAAAACACGAAGACTTTCAATGTATATATATATATATAATATATATATATATATATATATATATATATATATATATATATATATATATATATATATATATATATATATATATATATATATATATATATATATATATATATATATATATATATATATATATATATATATATATATATATATATATATAAATATATATATATATATATATACATATATATACATACATATATACATATATATATATTTATATATATATATATATATATATACGTACATACACACACACACACACATATATATATATATATATATATATATATATATATATATTGTATATATACATGTATATATATATATATATGTATATATATACCTATATATACATGTATATATGTATACATGTATATAAATACACATAATATCTATATCTATATATACATATAATGTTATAAAATGTTATAAAATGATATATTTGAAATATCATAATAATAATTATGGTATTAATAACAAACGACATACTCATGTTTGAAATCTTTGTTCACAAACACTTCTAACTACTGTCAAAGGACTAAATATTAATCAATGCACTACAAAACTATACAGACGTTTAAAACTGTCATTTACAGCCACTTCAAAATAGGGCCAATTGTCTGAGTATCGATCTAACATATTCCAAAACTTACATTAAGGTCTGCAACTGAAACATACTAATATTACTAAATATCGTGAATGACTTGGCTTCTATGATGAATTACTACATCATTACTTTAAATAATTCACCGGGAACTGAAATCTAGTAGTTTTACATGGGCAGATGGCAGTTACAAAGCTTTTTTTAATTCTTAATCCTTTGACAGTTTCATTTTTTTCCAGAATTCGGTTAAAAAATGTCACATTTTTATTGCATTTTTTTTGTTCATTTTACATTTTTAAGTAAAGATATGTTATTAAAATTAACATTTCTAATATTTTTAAGCATTTATTACAACTTTTGTTCTTTTTATGGAAGCATCATAGAACTGAAGTTTACCTCAAGTCTCATCGATATCCAAGTTCAATTTTTTAATTCCAGTGAAAGCAAATTTAGGAGGCGGATCCGAATTATTATCACAATTAATTTTTAAAAAATGTCCTGCTTTACTGATTCTATCTGTAATACTCTCAGAGTCACTACTATCCAGGCCATGTAGTAAACTTTCGCAACTATAATTTACAGATAATTCAGTTTCTGATTCCGAGTCACAGTTCGAATCACAAGAAATTAGCTCGGTACGATCTGAATTATCCATTATTTAAAAGTAAAACTATATTACTCAACTCTTACATCAATAAAATTATCAGGCGGTTAGTAAAATATAACCAGAAAGCTATACACCGAAAGATAACAATTCGTCTTTTGATACAAAACATGCGAAAAAACCCGCGCTTTTGAACCAATCAGAGTAGAAAATACAATAAACTGCAAACTATCATTTACTGGACATCTATACGAATAATTTGTTACTAAAATTGGAAAAAATACGGCTGAAACAGTGGAAGTGAAATAGAAATCAAATTGCCCGTACGGTGTACTGGCAAATCAGTAAAGGCCCGAAAGCTGTGCCCGTACGGTTTGCGGGCAAAACACGGAAGGGATTAAGAAGTTTTCTTAGAAAATTTCATGTAAATAAACATCAAAATATACTAAAATAAAATAAAAAATATAGTAAAACTATATTTTACTACTTTTATTTTTATGAGGAATTGAATTCCTCATTACACTAAGATTTTTAATTGTTTCATACTTTGCATATAATAATATTAATAAATATGAAGATTTTCAGAAAAATTCTTTTGGGCTAAATTATTAAAAATTTCATTAGTTTTAAAATTTTGAGAAATTAAAAAAATCTTTTCTTTTTTCTTCTATATATTTTTGCTATATGTACAACAATAGTTTGAATTGTATTAGAAAATGAATTTTAAACTAAGGAAGAAATAAAGCGTCAATTCACATATGGAAATTTATATAAAAAACATGAACTCTTTTATATTACAAAATTTAGAAACGATTTCAATCCAATATAACGTGAAATACAGTGAAACTTCTATGAGCGGTCACCCCTGTTTAGCGGCTACCCTTCTAAACGGCCAATTTTTCATGGCCAATTTTTTGACCAATAGACCTAATGGTAAAATAACCTGTATTAGCGGCCACCTGACCCCTTCTAAACGGCCACCAAGTGGGATTGCCCCTTTTATTTTGCGGAAATTCTACTCTCTCCATGCTTTAATTTTGATCGGAAAAACTCAAGGTCAGGTATATGGTCGGATATGAGACAAAGGAATAACTTGAGAAGTACATTCCCGCCTCCCCCTTTCTAACTAAGATTAAATCTGTTATCTCTTTTGTATTCTCCAACACTCTTCAGATGCACCATTCACTGCACCATCCATAGAAACTGAGGGAGGAACTCGATAATCAAGCACTGAAAGTGTCCTAGCGCCTTTGTTTGGAATTCCAATCGGCAAAGTTAACCCTCCGAGTGGACCACACCGAGGAAAAAAAGTCTCTAAAAATACGCAAAAGGTTTACTGTGTGGGCCAAAGCGTTCTGTGATTTTTTCCTTCACCCTTTGTCATCTAGAATGGAATATGGGAAACCCACCCTCGTCATTGTCCCTTTATTTTCGGTTAGAAATAGATATATAAATAGATATTATAGATTGTTAATTTTTAATACACATAAAGCTCGACAAGTCTCGAAGATCATCCCATAAGAAATAATGGATTCTAAAAGTACAAATGGAAACATTCTTTGATATACCTATTTATATTTTTTACGAAAGCCTTCGAAGATATTTAAGGGGTGTATTTAAAGATACATCTGATACCGCAGACGAAATACTTCGAAATAGATATTTACAAAGCCATGAAATCTTATTAGCGTTTTTGTGACTCAGGGGTGCATCCCTCAATGACTGTCAGTCAAAGAGGGGTGAAGTTCCTAAACAATCGACCTGACCTTCCTACCGCAAAACTCCATGGGGGAAAGCACTTGCAGAAATGTACATTACACCTATTTTCGAACAGTTTTTTGAGGTCGAAACTGTACGTTTTGGAGATATCATCGGTTTGGCGGAATTGTACGTGCGAACCGCTTAGAGAGTTAAGGAAGAATTCTACCTCTGTCAGCAAAAATATCATTCAAGCCGGTTTCATTTCATTAGTTGGTCAGTGATCTGAGTTGCAACGATGTCGAAATGCGTTTTTCTGAATATCGAGCAAAGTATTGAAGTTCGGCTTGAATATGAGAATGGCAAATCGGCAAGAAAGTTGGCCAAATTATTTAACTTCGGAAGAAAGGAAACCTACAGTCATTAAAGAAAAAAATTTGATTTTGAAGGAGTACTAAGACTACAGAACAAACAGAAACAATCTGTAGAATTTTACTTTAAAAAATGTAAAGAAGCATGAAATAAAGTACTATTTTCTCTTTAGATAAGTTTTAAATTTCATTTACATAAGGAATATATGCCAGACTTGTTAATATTATGCATTACATTAATTGACTTATAATAAAATAAAACCCTTCAGAGAGGTCAACCCCTCTAAGCGGCCAAATATTCTCGGTACGGAGGGGTGGCCGCTCAGAGAGGTTTCACTGTACATCCTTAATTCTTTTAGATAGACCTTTCTAAACACGTTAAAAAAACAAGTCATTTTTTAAAAAATTTGTCTGAGTTCAAATTTGCTAGTATTTAAATTACAGCTATTATTCCATACATGTCAAATTTCTTTAAATGGATATTTAACAATTCACTTGTTTATCTCTTTTAGTGAAAGGAATTTAGTTTTAACGAGAGTCAATTGTATAAAAAATTGATATTCATAGTGAATAGATTGTTTTCACCAACCTTTGGTTTGTTAGAGCCGAAATGAAATTCAGCAAACCATGAACGAAAGGTAAAATTACTTTTTCCTGGCATCTACTACTATACAAGCAAAATGATAAAACATTTTATTACACAGGAAGATGTATATATAGCTATTTTAGATACCAGAGCAAAATTTAAACATGTAATACCTTCTGACACCTGTTGAAGCGTTATGTTGCAGGATTTTATACGAATTAGAATAGTAAAATAAATTATTTATCTCTTATTTAATTCCAAAAATGGGAAGTAAAGTTTTATACATTTATCTTAAAATATAAAATGCATATCTAGTGTAACCACTGATTTAAACGGGATTTCTGTAATCATGATTATTTATATTAAGTGATTTAGAGTTAAGAGAGATGTAATTAAAAATAGTTAAAACTCATGAACGGTAACTTAGTATGAAAATGAAGAAACCCAGTGGCGATGTGGTATGCTTCGCACTCTCAAGACACAGTTCCGAGGTTCGACCCCTGAAATGGGCAAGGTTGACTCAGCGCTTCATCCCTTCAATGGGTAGATGAACAGAAGGCCAAGCTTGTTTGGGAACTAAACACTAGGGGTTCCGCGTAAGATTGACCACCTAATCGGAACATATGCTTCGAACCCCAGGGACCTTGGTTACGTAAATGATGATTGGCCCCGTAGGCCCTGCCCCCCTAGGAGTAAAATCTATTACACAGTAAACTATATACATTACAGTTTTGAATTTGCTGTAATGAGAATTTACCTTGAGAATTTATAAGGATTTATAAATTCCATTTACATTTCACAGCTTTCGTTATTCACTTCTAATGAAGTTTGTTGTTTCAAGAATAGCAATTTTCTCTTCGTATGTGTTTCCTATATATGCCAATTTGACGCAATCCAAATTTTTCCTTTATATTTTTTAATATTGATATATCGTATTATACAATAAGTAAGTTGACTGAAGAATTGAATTTGAATTAATGAATTAATGAGAATTTCCCTTGAGTATTTATAAGGATTTATAAATTCCATTTACATTTCATAGCTTTCGTTATTCACTTCTAATGAAATTTAATGTTTCAAGAATAGCAATTTTCTGTTTGTATGCGTTTCTTCTGTATGCCAGTTTGGCATAAATTTCTACTTTATATTTTCTAATACTGTTATATCATATTATACAACAAGTAAGTGGACTAAAGAGTTGAATTTGTATTAATGACAATTTCCCTTGAGTATTTATAAGGATTTATAAACTCCATTTACATTTCATAGCTTTCGTTATTCACTTCTAATGAAGTTTATTGTTTCAAGAATAGCAATTTTCTCTTTGTATGCGTTTCTTATATATGCCAGTTTGGCACAATCCAAATTTCTACTTTATATTTTCTAATACTGTTATATTGTATTATATAATATGTAAGTGGACTAAAGAATTGAATTTGCATTAAAGAGAATTTCCCTTGGGTATTTATAAGGATTTATAAATTCCATCTACATTTTATAGATTTTGTTATATACACTTTTAAGGAAATTTGTTTCAAGAATAGCAATTTTCTCTTTGTGTGCGTTTCTTATATGTGCCAGTTTGGCACAATCTAAATTTCCACTTTATATTTTCTAATACTGATATATCATTATACAATAAGTAAGTGGACTAAAGAAATGAATTTGCATTAATGAGAATTTCCTTTGAGTTTTTATAAGGATTTATAAATTCCATCTAAATTTTATAGATTTTGTTATACACTTTTAAGGAAATTTGTTTCAAGAATAGCAATTTTCTCTTTGTGTGCGTTTCTTATATATGCCAGTTTGGCACAATCCAAATTTCTACTTTATATTTTCTAATACTGATATATCGTATTATACAATATGTAAGTGGACTAAAGAATTGAATTTGCATTAATGAGAATTTCTCTTGGGTATTTATAAGGATTTATAAATTCCATCTACATTTTATAGATTTTGTTATACACTTTTAATGAAGTTTATTGTTTCAAGAATAGCAATTTTCTCTTTGTATGCTTTTCTTATATATGCCAGTTTGGCACAATCCAAATTTCCACTTTATATTTTCTAAAACTAATATATCGTATTGCACAATAAAGATATATACTAAAATATTCAATTTACATTAATGAGAATTTCGTTTGAGTTCTATATAGACTTAAAAATCAAAATTACATTTTATATCTTTCATGAACAACTTCTAATAAGGTTTAATGTAAAGTTTCAAACCTAGCAATTTTTGTCTTCGTATATATACCAATTTAAATCATCGAAAGAGTAACTTTTTATTGAAATTTCATTAGCTTTGACTAGATTTCTCGGTTCTATCTTCATCCCATTCTATATTTATTGGGAGAAGATTCTTTTTACGAAGTTCGGACCGTTGGGTACCCAGAAAAGCTCAGCAAACCATGAAAGAAAGATTAAATTACTTTTTCTTCTCACTTACTTACAGTCAAGTAAGGAAAATAATAAATGCCTTTTTACAGAACAAGTAAATAGCATCTTTCTAGGCTACTACGGGATCTTTTTCACAGAAATACTTTCTAGCACCTGTTGAGGAGTTATTTACTAGACTTCAGAGAGAAATTTGAATCATTTATCTATTCATTTATTCAGATAATATGATAGTAGGCTTAAGATGAAAAAGATTTGGCTGAAAATTTAAATTATCTTTATGTCTGAAATAAAACTTAAGCGAAGAACGGGAAGAAAAGCAGATGGAAATATCTATCGCTCAATAATTGTGATGAGGCGATTTAGATCAGTAATATAATCAATTAATTCATACGAGAAGTAAAATGTTTGGGATCTAAATCTGACCTCATCACATCTTTTGTAAAGGATAGAGGACCATAAAATATATTCAACGGAATTTTTCGCCTTGTGCGGTAGTCTAGGGCGGTAGTATAAAGGTTTTAGATAAAATAGTGCATTGATTTTAGGGTAATTTTTTTAAACTTTTGTCTAACTATTACAGATATCCACTCTCACACAATAAAACATGTACACTGAAGTATGGAATTTGTATGAATATTTCATTTTAATTCTATATGGATTCTAGAACTTCCATTTAATAGCTTTTGTTATTATAGGTGTGACGACTCAATGTTCTCGAGTGAAGAGGTAACTTGAAGTAAGGATCACAGTCACGATAAAATTGGAAATCACTTTTATACCTTGAGTAAATACGGCTCTATTCAAGGGGATTCTAAACTCACAAAACGAGTCAAACTGCAAAGGATGGTTGTCTGCATAAATTCCTCACGACGATCACACTCGAAAGAAAAGGATATTAAATAATCTCATACAAGTGTGGAGGCTCTCCCAGGGTGCAATGCAAACCCGATATATCCTCCGTTCGGTATCTGAGACACAGCCGCTCCCTATATGAGTGGACTTTACGAATCTCATGAACTTAATCACTATGAAGCTGGCTCCGGTCAAAAGATTCGAAAGCCTGCACGAGGTCAAAGCACCTACGTCAAAGAAAATGTCGAAAAGCCCCGAGTCTCACAGAATCTTACTCACAGGATGAGTTCGCAACAGTACTCCCTGGGCCAAGCCCTCTAAAGTATTACTTGATATGCAAAAACTATGAAAATGAATTGGCATGACATACGCAGGAGCCCCGAATCGCAAAATTCTGTGTTCTCGAGTGAAGAGGTAGCGTGAAGCAACCTAGCATGAAGCAAGGATCCCAGTCACGATGAAATTGGAAATCACTTTTATTTCTTGAGTAAATACGGCTATATACAAGGGGATTCTAATCTCCTAAAACAAGTCGAAATGCAAAGGATGGTTGGCTGCATAACTTCTTCACGACTATCAAAGTCGAATGAAAAGAGATTAAATAATCTCGTACAAGTGCGGAGGCTTTTCCTGGGTGCAATGCAAACCCAATTTATCCCCCGTTCGGTATCAGAGATTCTGCCGGTCCCTAGATGAGCGGACTTTACGAGTCTCCCGAACTTAATCACTAGAAAGCTGGTTCCGGTCAAAAGACTCGAAAGTTTCCACGAGGTCAAAGCACATGCGTCAATGTCGAAAACACCCCGAGTCTCACAGGATCTCACTCACAGGATGAGTTCGCAACAGTACTCCCTGGGCCAAGCCCTCTAGTACTGGAGTAACTATTACTTGATATGCAAAAACTATGAAAATGAGTTGGCATAACATACGCAGGAGCCCCGAATCGCAAAATTCTGTGTTCTTGAGTGAAGAGGTAGCGTAAAGCAACCTAGCATGAAGCAAGGATCCCAGTCACGATGAAATTGGAAATCACTTTTATTTCTCGAGTAAATACGGCTATATACAATGGGATTATAATCTCCCAAAACAGGTAGAACTGCAAAGGATGGTTGCCTGCATAACTTCCTCACGACGATCACAGCCGAAAAAAAGATATTACATAATCTCTTACAAGTGCGGAGGCTTTTCTAGGGTGCAATGCAAACCCAATCTATCCCTCGTTTGGTATCAGACACTCTGCCGCTCCCTATATGAGCGGAATTTACGAATCTCACAAACTTAATCGCTATGAAGCTGGCTCCGGTCAAAAGATTCGAAAGCCTCCACGAGGTTAAAGCACCTACGTCAAAGAAAATATCGAAAACCCCGAGTCTCACAGGATCTCACTCACAGGATGAGTTCGCAACAGTACTCCCTGGGCCAAGCCCTCTAGTACTAGAGTAACTATTACTTGATATGCAAAAACTATGAAAATGAGTTGGCATAACATACGCAGGAGCCCCGAATCGCAAAATTCTGTGTTCTTGAGTGAAGAGGTAACCTGAAGCAAGGATCATAGTCACGATGAAATTGGAAATCACTTTTATTTCTTGATTAAATACGGCTATATACAAGGGGATTCTAATCTCCCTAAACAGGTAGAACTGCAAAGGATGGTTGGCTGCATAACTTCTTCACGACTATCAAAGTCGAATGAAAAGAGATTGAACAATCTCACACAAGTGGGGATGCTTTTTCAGAGTGCAGTGCAAATCCAATTTATCCCCCGTTTGGTATCAGAGACTCTGCCGCTCCCTATATGAGCGGACTTTACGAATCTTCACAACTTAATCACTATGAAGCTGGCTCCGGTCAAAAGATTCGAAAGCCTCCACGAGGTCAAAGCACCTACGTAAAAAAATGTCGAATAGCCCCGAGTCATAGGATCACAGGATGGATTTAGCACAGAACTGCCTGGGCATAGCCCTCTAGTTTTGCAATTCTATTGGGATTGGCAAAACAACATATTTGAAATGATTTGGCTCTAGCATGTCAAAAAAGAAAAAGTGTAAATAAAAGAATAGGGATGCTTGAATTTGGGCTGGGAGAACAAATAGAAGTACAAAAGAACAAGTATGAGCAGTGTATTAAGAATTCCATAAGGAATACTGTACTCAAAATAGGTACATTAACATTATAATCTTAAAATAGCAGAGGAGAATTATATATAAATATATATTTCCTTAAAAATTAACAAGATATGAAACATTCGTCTGAAATAGAGCAAGTTATAAAGCGATTCAGACGAGAAAATCTCAGCGAATCAAATTTGTGCTGAGGACCAAAGGCAATCTTAGTAAGTGACCCAACAAAATGTGGCCGCGAGAAAAGCTGCTTCAGGAGTTGGAGTGGCAAGTAAGTTAGTGGGGGGGGGAGAAAAACAAGGCAGTGGGGCAGGATTCAGGGAGAACCAACAGAATTTATGGAAGGGGAGAGTGACTGACGATAGAATTACTCGTAGTCTTGGGCTAAAATGGCCACCGGTCTTTTACGATTATTCGAATTTGCGTAGTCATATTGAGCTAGTTCTAAAAGATGATCAATTCTGAGATTTTTGTTAAACTTAGAAGCTAAATTTTGAAGGAAATTTGGAAGAGAGGAAATTTTAATTTCGTTACGAATTTCCCTATTCCTGAAATAGCAGGGGGAATTAGTGTAGCCCCGAGTCGCAAAATTCTGGGCTTTTTATACATGGATGTCAGTTACGGTCAAGCCAACTGTTTTTTTTTTTTTGGTCAGTTAAGATCCCAGTTACTTGAGAACTCCAGTTAAGGTTACAGTTAGCTTTTTTAGAAACTCTGTGCAATCCTCTGGAATCATTACCGCTGTCTATCAAGGGGCGTGACGCCTATTCAAAAGAACTGTCAATATTCCAAACACGGTGTTGCCATGCTATTGTCGACGGTTCGAAACAGGAGGGATTTTCCGATCAGCTGGTTTTCGCTCATGCTCTGAACAAAGGGGAGTTTTCACATCGGATTTTAATAAAAGTTGTTCTACCGAAAAATTTCTTGATAAAGTTAGAAAAATACACAAAGCAATACCTTTACCCAAATCTATGATTTTCTGCCAACGTGTTAGTAGTTTTTGAATACCTTCGGCCTAGAAATGATGGCCTTCAGTCCAAAAACAGATCAACCTCATTTCGTTCATCCTGTGCATAATGAAATTGGCACCAGCCAAATGTAGCAGCAGGTGTGAAAAAAGGTACAAGTCCGCAAAAGGAATATCGTGGGTATATGGTGGGTGTTACAAAAGATCCCATTCAAGTCCAACAGAGTCCAACCGCTGAATGCAGACACATATGGTCTTGCATTATCTTGATGGAACATTACCTTTTTGCACCAGAAATCAGTTCAACGTTTTTCCTTGAAGGCAGGTTCAACACGGACTACCTCTCGTTGTACACCTTACTGTATTTTAATACAAAAATTGCATTCAAAAATATGATTAAATACACCAACGCGAACTGTTTGAGCAGACAATATTTGTGATGGTTCGTTACAATTAGACAGCTTATAATATAATTTTCAAGCAGAACCAATTTTTGTTTGTAGACATTTTCTATAAATGACAATTTAACGCAATTCAAATTTCACTTTATATTAAAATTTCATTACCTTTAAATAGATTCAATTCTATTTTCATTTCACCCTATATTTACTGGGAGAAAGTTCTTACTAAGTTCGAATCGTTAATTTCTGAGAAAAGTCTAGCAAGCCATGAACGAAAGGTTAAATTACTCTTTCTTCGCACCAAATTGCAACCCAAGAAGGAAAATAATAAACATCTGACTACTCAAGAAGTAAATAGCTTTTTCGGTTGCAATCGGAATTTTTAGGAAAAATATAGTACTTGCTACCACCTGATGAGGTTTAGATACTAGATTTGAAAGAGAAGTTTAAATCATTTATCTATTTATTTATCTAATCATTAATAATTTATTTTTACTTCAGTAG
Organism: Pardosa pseudoannulata; assembly: GCA_032207245.1. Taxonomy (NCBI): domain Eukaryota; kingdom Metazoa; phylum Arthropoda; class Arachnida; order Araneae; family Lycosidae; genus Pardosa; species Pardosa pseudoannulata. Next base: position 8,697,432 of record CM063507.1, on the reverse strand, counting down.
AACGAAATTTGCCTCAAGAGTAAAATAAGTTTTATACGATTGAAATAAAAATTAAGTTAAGTACTAGAAGGAGATGATAATTTATGATTGTTTTGTAATGGATATATTTTTTATACTGATATACAATAAAACTATTAATACATTTCGAAGCATATAATTTGAATTTTGTGAATAGTTAAAGTATTCCACGTTCATTTCATATAATTCCTTATTTTTTAAATTTTATAAATTATTTTCTCATATTATTTTTTAAAATCTGATAATGTAGTGTTTAAATAATTAATTGATAATTATTAAAATAATTCACCTATAAACATTCTGTGAGAGTGCAGCTATGTTTGATATAAGGTTTGCGAAACTGATTTGCTCGCCGCACTCACACGTTGTGGGTTGAATGCCCAAGTTTTTTTCGCGACTCCAGGAAGCGTGTGGTGTGGCCAGTGAAAACAATTTCACTTAAACAGTGAGTTAACTTAAACACTTCACTTAAACACTTAAGTTTTGGTGAGTTGTGATTGGTCTCCTGGAGGCGATTCAGGACCAACTTTGGAGTCCCGGTCATTCTGGGCAGAGCCGGGAAAGGACGTATTGTGCAATTTTTTTTACTTTATATCGTCTTTAATTATAGTAAAATGACACTGGTATTACAATATTCAAATATTGAACAAAAGACAAGGAAATATGCTAAAAAATATTTTTAAAAAATTAAAAATTAAAAGAAGCACTCCACGTGCTACGTCTGAAAAAAATATTGCCAATGTCCAAAAGAACGCTGCATTCTTTTCCTCCCTTCTTTCTACTCAGGCAACCCTAAACTTTTTCCATTATCCTATGCTGATACTTTAGTTGTTCCATTGTCCTTTGCACAATGCGTCCTTTTCCGGCTCTGCCCAGAAGGACCGGGACTCCAAGGATCGTCCTGAATCGCCTCCTGGAGACCAATCACAACTCTCCAAATCTTGGTGAAGTTTAAATGCAATCGTTTTCATACCACACGCTTCCTGGAGTCGCGAAAAAATACTTGGGTATGCAACCCACAACGTGAGAGTGCGGCGAGCAAATCAGTTTCGCAAACCTTATGTCAAACACAGCTGCACTCTCACACATTCTTTATTGGACTCTTTTTAATAAATTATTCTTTACACTATCCAAGTGTCATTGGGTATTCACTCGAGATATAAAATATCATTCGTCCATAGTTCAGATGAAAGGAAAGGAAATTGAATGTGCAATTAAGACTATGCTATTACAGATATTAAGAGTTGTTTTATAAAAATTACTAATTCAGAAATTTGAAATTACTTGTGAAGACCCTCCTTTGTCCAGAACTAACGACCGAAATCAGCTTATTTGAAGCCTCCTGTTCCAACTGGCTACAAAAGCAAGGTGACAGAGTGTCTGGGATGTTGACAGTTCAATTGAATAGGTATCAAACCCCTGATCGGTTGCTGTAATGACCCCGGAGGATTGCCTGGAGAAGCCTCAATCTGGACAGCCAAAGAATG
>CM063507.1:8688427-8693427 GCA_032207245.1 Pardosa pseudoannulata | reverse complement strand
TTAGCATCTACTTGAAGCCGAAGAGGGAAAATAATAAGTATCTTATTACCCAGGAAGAATTAAATAGCTTTTTGAATTTCTAGCAGTAAATTTTGGGAGGAAATACCTGATAACACCTGTTTTTCCTTTGTTCATCTAGAGTGGTTTTGTATGTAAAGAAATGAAAATTTATTTCATTTATATACTACTTGATTAAAACGAGTTAAATGCTTTTTTTGAAATTCTACAATTCCGTAATAAAACACGTTATTATCACAGTATGTAATGACAGTATTAGTGATAATAACTGAACATGTATTTTGTATATATAAAGATTATAGTGCTTGAATTAAACTACCTGAGATTTTCAAATTCTAATATTCTGTAATAAAATATATTATCCACTGTTCTGTGATTATATATTGATATTATTAACAATAGATTTACGGACCGAGCCAATTTGACTCATCACAAATTTGACCACTATATATATATAAAACTTTAATATCACTATTCAAATTCCATATACCTATAATAGATAAATTTACTGATTCTAAGCAATATTTATGCCCAATTTTATACAAAAATTTAGTTTCTAACATACAGGTTCTAAAATTTATACTTTGGGTAAGTGAATTTCATTTTTTTTCATTTGGTTTACATTTTTGTAATTTTTTAAATAATGTACTACTTTGAAAAATAAAACAACGCAGTTTTTAAATCAGAGCGCTATTAACATTACATTTATGGACCGAGCTAATTTGACTTAATGAAAATTTGATCACTATATATATATATATATATATATATATATATATATATTTATATATATATATATATACATATATATATATATATATATATATATATATATGTATATATATATATATATATATATATATATATATTTATATATATATATATATATATATATATATATATTATATTATATATATGTGTATATATATTATTATATATGTATATATATAATTATATATATATATATATTTATATATATATATATATATATATATATATATATATATATATATATATGTATATATATATATATATATATATATATATATATATATATATATATATATATATATTATATATATATATATATATATATATATATATATATATATATATATATATATATATATATATATATATGTATATATATATATATATGTATATATATATATGTATATATATATATATATATATATATATATATATATATATATATATGTATATATATATATGTATATATATATATATATATATATATATATATATATGTATATATGTATATATATATATATATATATATATATATATATATATATATGTATATATATATATATATATATATATATATATATATATATTATATATATGTATATGTATGTATATATATTTATATATATATATATATATATATATATATATATATATATATATATATATATATATATATATATATATATATATATATATATATATATATATATATATTCAAATTGAAATATTATGTAATAAAATATATTATCTAATGATCTGTGATTATAGGTTGATATTATTAATTAATAAAACGTATTTTTAATGAAAAAAGTTTTGTTGTCTATAGATATTCGAATTTGTTTGAATACCTTTTAAGGTTTATTTACTAAAATATTTTTTATTCGTAAAGATGTGATAATTTATATCATGTACGCGTTATTTGATGCAATTAAGTTGAATGGGTTTTTGAAAATAAACTATTTTGTAACAACGCGCATTTTTATCACAGTATATGACTGTTACTCCGAAATTTTTGAGATACGCGCAGACTAGAATTTACAAAATAAAAATAACGATTTAACTTTACAAAGTATTTTAACATAGCAGACAATTTTTTGCTGATTTACTTCCACTTGTTTAGCGTATAATACATTTTAAACAGGAGAAAAAATGGAGTTGACGCGAGAACATTTTCTAGCTATGATTTTCTACGATTTTAAAGCAGGATTCAATCAAGAAGAATGATTTCAACGTTTGCAATTGGCATTTGGTGATGAATCACCAGCTCGTGCTACTGTATTCAGATGGTTTAAAGAATTGAGCAGAAGTTGCCGTTTTCTTTAGGATGAAGAACTCACAGGAAGGCCGCCGTCGGCAGTCATCCCGGATAATGTGTTTGCACACGAAAAACGTTAATGCATGATAATCACTGTACCTATCAAATTATACAGAAGGAACTTAACATTGGATCCGCAGCCATACACAAAATTATTAATGAAGAAATACATATGGAAAAAGTAGTTTGCCGTCGGGTTCACCATAATCTAACTGAGCAACAAAAAGGGGAGCGTGTCAGAATCAGTAAAGAAACTCTTAAATTAGGTTTCATTCATAAGGAAATGTAAATTTAAATCATACAGGCTATAGTTGATGAAATTAAGTTGAATTTAATTTTGAAAATAGATATAAATTCTAATTTAAAAATTAATTAATCCAAATTTAATTAAGTTTTAAATATTATATTCAAATAAATTATATTCAAATTTAAAAATTAATTAATTTTGAAATTTGAAAGTTGAATTTAATTTTGTTATTACGTAATAAAATGTATTATTAACTTAGTATATAATTATACCATTATTAAGGTATTTTCAATATAAAAGGATTATAGTCTCCAAAAACTTGAATTTTTTTTAACACCTGTAGATGTACTATTTGCGAAGGAATGTAAATATTTCTCACTTATATATTATTTGATTTAATTAAGTAAATAGAGTGTTTAAAATCCAACAATTGAAAATCAAACTTCATATTGTCAAAGCATAAAGCAAGAGTATTTTTGATGATAAATAAAAGTTTATTTTTAACTCAAAAAGTTTATAAATAGTTATAAAAATAATCAAATTTTTTCCTGAATTCTAGTCGAAGTTTAATTTACCTTGATAGATTTTATAAATAAAGAGGTACAAATTTAATATTTTATGCAGTATTCGATTGAATTAAGCCAACAGAGATTTTCAAATCGATTTATCAGTAATAAAACTCATTATTACCATAACATACCATAATAATTTTTTTTGACAATACCTTAAACTATATTCTGAAAACTAAAATTTTTTAAATAAAGAAAGAAATGTTTTAAATTAAAGAATTTTTTTCTTTGAATATTTAGCTCTCATACCTATTTGATATTTATTGTCTATCTAATTTTACAGCCTATAAAAATGTTATTTAAAAAAATCTGTTGCAAGACAAATAATCTGGCAGTTTTTGTAAAGTAACTGTTATACTCATTTTGTAACTGACAAAAAAAATTATCACGACTATTCTTTTTTCACAATTTTATTTCCTCAACAAAAATTTTATAATAAAATCTGAAAGTGTTTTACAAAACAGAAATGATCATATCAAGAAGAATTTCCAATTATATTTTCAAAATATTTATAATAAATAAACTATAAAATAACACTTGTTTTCCTTTGTTGTAACTACTTCTGAAGACACTTTGTGCTATTCCCAAATTAAATTTTCAAGTATATTGATCAAAATCCAAATAAATTTGGAAGTTAACAATCGTTATTAATAAGGCATAAATATAGAATTTCTACTTATTACAATTTCAATTTAAATTTAGAAAAGAAAATAAATAAGTATCTATTGAAAATATCGTGTTTCTATTGCAACAATTCATATCTTTTCATTTAATTTAATTGGACATATTACGTTACGAAATGAACAGTCTTTGGTTTAATATTCAATTTTTGTTTCTCTATAAAATATTTTGTAATATAGTTAGAATAAACTATTTTCTAAATCATTAACAATGAATGTCTAAATTTATAAATATTTTGTTTTGTTATAAAGAGTTGTATATTATTTTTAGTAAAGCATTCCCACTTTATATGCTAAATCTAATAATGAAAAATAACTTTTAAAGTATGTATATTCTAAACTTAGATTTAAATAAAATAAAATTTAATTTTCAACCTTACTTTATGAAGTAAAATTATTATGAATAAACAATGTATTTGATATTACAAAAAAATAAATAACAACTTTTTTTTTTAATCATACACTTTAATTGTTTTGTATTTAATAGATATTCAAATACGATATTTCATTATATTTTTTTAATAACATAATAAAACAAATTTTACTTCAATTAGATATAATTGTTTAGTTATTGTGCTTTAGTTATATGGGGTGATACATATGTTGTACAAAATATTTTGATTTATATGTAGAACTAAAAAAAATCAGAAATATTATTAACCTCAAATTACAATTTAAAATATCTATCATAGAAACTATTTATAATTTTTAGATTAAATATAATTTAATTATAAGTATTTAATAAATTGAAATTACATTAATACAAACAATGTATTTAATTTTATAGTCAATTAAATGCTTTTTATTGAATTATATATTATTAATTATTTTTTAATTTTTAAGTATTAAAGTATGACATATTTTTATTGTTTAATTTCAAGACATCAAATACAATTTACTGTAATTATATATGATGAATTAGTTTCTAATATACAAATTTCCAAAGCTTACTTTGTGTCTTAGAAACTTTCATCTTTTTTTCATTTGATGTATGTATCTTATGTTATTTTGAAAAATAAAAACCGAAAATAACTAAAACTAAATATTTTTTTTTAATTTAGAGCTTTACAAAATAGGTTCCAAAAGATTATTTTTAACCCATTTATGGTCATGTTTTAAAATTCTTTGACATTTCATGAAATCAGGTTACAAATGTGTGTGTGTGTGTGTGTGTGCGCAATGGTTGATTTTTATTTAATGAAAAATTCAATGAGTTCTTCAACTACAACTGCTGCTCGATAAAGTACAATAGTTACGCCGTGGAATGAAACAACAAAATTTGAAACAGAAAATTAGGAGTTTATCGAGAGAATTACATTCACTTATTTAGTACAGTGAGGACGCAAGACAGTAAGCCAACCATAGTGCTAAAACTATATTACGTGACTACGCTAATACTT
>CM063507.1:8663427-8673427 GCA_032207245.1 Pardosa pseudoannulata | reverse complement strand
TAAGCATAATGAATCCATACAAATCTCTCACCGTACCTAGTTCATTATCAGCCTAACGAACGATTTATATAATAAAATTTTAAGTGACACATTTAACTAGGCGGTAAGCCAGGGAATCCAGCTAACCCATCATTCATGTAAGTGACTATGTAGTTGCATATTGAAACGATACTGTCAGCCCTTGACTATTTCAGATTTCCAACTTGGATAATATTTAAAATTGTTAGATTACAGTGTATAGAGTTCCATTGGGAAATATCATGCAAATTAGTAAGTGCTTTTATTATTTTTTCTTTAGTTTTACTTTTTGTGTGTTTGTATATGCATATAAAATTTTAAAACAAGTATAGGTACTCGAATAACTGCATGCTTCTCGACTTTTTTAAAGACCTTTTTTCATGAATAATTCCATGCCATCCAAAAATGAATTAACACGAATCTTCTTAAGAAACTTCAAGAATCTCCAACAGAATTCTTGTTTGAAGAACATAGTCTGCAGTATTCAGGGGATTCCCCCCCTGCCCCCGTTGAAATTCCAAAATTTTAAAAAACTGTTTCGTGGAGAGACAGATTCTATGATAGAAAATAGTTTCAACTTATTACGTTAGACTAGATTTTTGTATATAGCTAAATGAGCAATTGCATGATTGAAAACAAACATTTTTTATTTTATACACGTATAATTTATTTTAGTAATAGGAAAATTTTAAATTCTACATAAAAGGAAATATTAAATAAATACATAGAATAATATTGGTTGGTTTGCTGAATCGTTTGGAGCACCACATTCCACTGCTTCTTAAGATGAGTATGAAACCTAGTCCTGAGACCAGAACCTATTACTTATTGCCGATTCCGAACGGCTACGAACATCTATTATAGCAGTGAGATTCAAACCAACGAATACTGGTAATAAACAGCAGCAACCAACTCATTCGACCAAGAACAACTTCGAAAACAAGTGTTAAATTAGAATGAAAGTTAATTTGCAATCAATTAAAAGTAATAAAAGGGAGCATGCATAATATAGTGTGTGTAAACATCTTCCTGAAGTTACCTCTATGATTTTAATCAAAATATGTTACTGAGTATTAACTTTATATTATACTTAGAGATGGGTCATTAATAATCTTCTTATGAAAAACTACTGTAGCACAGATAAACATGTTTATTTTTTGTAAACCATTTAAAAGCCTTTCAACTTAAATTGGAATGAAATATCCCGATTGCATCAATATGAATAAATTATTGCATCCCAAAAAAGTTCTTTGCAAGAATTTTAAAGATAAAGTTAAGATCTAAATATTTTATTTATATTTTTACGTATTTATTTAAGTCTTATGAGGTGATTTAATTTGGTTTGGAGGGCTATGGTATACTATTTTGTTACACAAGATCTGGTGTGATTGGAACATACTGCCTTCCAAACGGCTACGTACATCCACATCAGTAGTGGAATTTGAACCTACGAATTGCGGTACCTAAGAACAGCACCCTACCGATTCGGTCATCGTTCAACCGTGGTGATTTAAATACCTTTATTTAGAATACTCAATTTTAATAATTTAACAATATTAAATATTTTAACAATATTAAATATTTAGTCTTTCCCCTGGTCCCCCTATGAAAATAATTTCTGGCTACGGCCTTGTTTTGTTTTATCGTCTTATGTGATTGTGAATCTATGTTATGTATTTTGCCATGTTTCTTGGATAGTTGTTTATTAAAACCCATCCTGAAAGTATGGCTGTGTAAGGGTTGGAAGTTCTCATTTAAATAAATGAGACCAAGTTTTCACTCAAGTTTTCTTCTTATATTGCAAGAAAGTTTTCTCTTTTAATTTTCAAATTTCAAAATGTTTTTATTGCTTTATGCAAAATATGTCTCTAATTTGTAGGTGTGTATAGGGGGGGGTGCTCATTAAAACTGTATATCATAAAAGTGCACTTTCGGAATTTTCTTTCATGTTTCAGAGTAAGTTTGTGGGTACATCTGTTGACTATATAAATAATTTGCCTCCCACCCTGCTCCTCCTAAATTATACCCATGATGCTATATAAATTAAGGAAAAAAGGCATAGAATTAGAAATTTACTAAGGAAAATATAGAATAAGATAATGCTACATTTTCAGTCAAAAGTTATAAATAATGCTTTAATACAAATTTCGGAACAACATAAAGAGTAATCAGATATTCAAATTAGATATGGAAATTCGAAATACTATAACTAATTTAGATGAATTAGAAGAAGTACTTTCAAGTCAGGATCTAACAGATAAATTATGGAGCTGTAAATCAAATAAAAATAAATGCAGAATGAGTATGAAAATAATACTTCTTTGGGGAATTCAGTGATAAAAGTAGTTATACATGTTATAATATAGTAAACATTCTTTTACCGAAATTGAAAATTGATTTTATTTTATTAAAATTTCAGGAATTTTGAGACTACTTTAACAGTTATATTTACGAAGTCGATAAATTTATTTAATTATCTATAAAATTTTTTGAAAGGTTTGATAATAATATCAATTTAAGGTTTAAATGTAATTGAAAATATACCCAAATAAAGTTATCTCCTCCCCCATGATGGAAGCTAACATTTCAAAGTACATCATTAATTTGATCAGATTTGATCAACATATCAATGATCAGTTAAAATAAATGATTAAAAAACTGTAAGGGGGGAGGATAACTTTATGGATTTTTTTAAATGATCTTATAAACATGAATGATATATCATTCGAATAAGCGTCGTTAGATCAGATTCGATCAACCATTTTAAAGTTTAATCAACACCGAAAATGCACCAAAATCAACCTCAAATGTGTCCAAAATCATAAAGTTACCCTCCCTCCCAAATAATACACACACATTAGAATATTGAGACAATTTAAGTGTCATTCAAAATAGTATCATTAGATCTGATTAAAACAACAATTTTTGGTGCTTTATATACACCAGAAATGGCTAAAAGTGTACCCAAAGTTGCACCAAAACAATAAATTATTGCCCACCCAAATAGGGACAATGGGGAGCTCCCATGTTTTTATGGGACAATTTTACTGTCATTCGAATGAGCATCGTTATTCATTAAATACAAGAGTATTCCCAAATGTGCAGCCGGGCTGTAAAATGCTGATCTTCGGTACTGGAGTTCTCGGGTTCGAATCCGGCTGATGGCATGGATGTTCGTAGCCGTTAGGAATCGGCTTTAAGCAGTAAATACCGATCTCATTAGTCCTGGGTAGCGAAACAGTAGACCGTAGCGCTTCAAAATTACACCAAACCCCAAATGTGCGCCAAAATATCCATGTTAAAATTTCAAATACTCCTAACTATTAGTTTTATAATATGTAAGAACTTCAAAATATACTGAAATCTAAATATTGTTATATTTGTAAACGACTCACTGATATTTAACCGCATTTGAAAAGTAAGACAGTACTTCCATTTTAATCATAACATATGTTTGATTGAAGAGGAGAAAAATGAAAAAAGTATTTGACATAAATAGGAATGCAATTAAGGATATGCAATATCCGTTAATATAACTTTACTCCATTGAATTTTATTTTTACTTAATTCATTTACTGGGTATTCACCGTTTAATTTTACCTCCCTTCGATGGCGACAGATATGTTTGCAAGCTTAAAGATACAGAACATTTTTTGGCAGAATAAATGAAAAGAACCATCATGTTTTGTGATTTGCAACGATTTTGCACTTTTGTTAAGATTTTGCCATTATAACTAAATAAACAATAACAAAAATAATTGTTAAAAAGGGTTATATATATATATATATATATATATATGCATATACATATATATATATATATATATATATATATATATATATATATATATGCATATACATATATATATATATATATATATATATATATATATATATATATATATATGTAATATTAAAATCCCTTATTTACGTATTTTAATAGTAATTTAATAAATTTTGTTCATAAAATGAATTCGGGGTTTGCGCGGTAATTCTGATTTTTTAATCCAGACACGCTATAGACGTAAGCCTCTGTATGTACTACTTTAGCCAATAGTTAGCTCGTTCTCTTTAAACATGGGTATTTTGTATCACGTGATCAATTGTTCTTAGGGATTATTCATAGTCTTTTTACCTTAGGAGTCCCTACTTGAAAATAGTATGTGCGGGATGAAACTGTGTGCGTGCAGGAAGTTGTAAAGGTGTTTGCCTGTTGTACGGATATTATGCTTCTTACCAGAAATAAACTGTGTTGTGATTTTGAATGTGTCTCGCCTATATTACACACACACACACACACACACACACACACACACACACACATATATATATATATATATATATATATATATATATATATATATATATATATATATATATATATATATATATATATATATATATATATATATATATACATACATACATACATACATATATATATACACACACCTACACCTACACACACACATATATAAATCGTATATCATATACATTTTAAATCGTAGCTGAGTACCTAAAATTCCTCTCATTTCCAAATTGTTGATAGTCCTAGCTTTAACGGTAATTCCAGAGTCACAGTAAAATTACGTTTATGACATAGAGATAAAAAAAAAATTATTCATTCTCTCAGGTTCCGTTAAAAGGGAAGGCCTCTAAGAATCATTCACATTTCTTCTAGAACTTGAATTCTGATAGGCAGGTTAAAAAGAACAGCTTGTTTTTGACACAAAAATTCACCAGGAGGTGATAAAATATGCCAAATTGTAATATAAGTCGTAAGATGGAGTGAAATCTATTGCTTAACAATCTCTAGCTATCCCGTACAATACAAAAAAGAAAATAAAATTAACACACACATATGTATATAATATTACTCACTTTTTAATCATACACGATAAACGGATATTATTATAGAACAGATACTGCAGAATAAAACACCCAAGTCCCAAGATGCATTTTAGTATTCCATATTTCAATGAATAACCGTATCGGTCCATGATGATTTATTCTGAAATGATACCAGAACCTTCTGAAACTCACTCATTAAATAATTTATCGGCAGAGAATAGATTCCTGATCGTTCTGAAACCGAAACTTCGAATTAACATTCTCTCGTTTATTAGCCGTTTTGCTCTGGGCTGGAATCACAAATCCTTTGACGCCGTATTCTGCAACGAATTATTTCTTTGTATATTTAAACAAGATTTGGTGAAACAAGGCAGCAATGAATTCGCCGCGTGTTATGTGATTTTGGGAAAAACATGTCATGTTCTTCTGCCAGAAGAACGAAAAAAGGATATAAATTAGTTCACTTTTTGAAAATTTCAGAAATGTATTTTGTGATGAGGCAATTTAGATCAGTAATATAATTGATTCATTCATACAAGAAGTAAAATGCTCGGGATCTAAATCTGATCTCATCACATCTTTGTAAAAAGACAGAGGATCATAAAATTATATTCTACGAATATTGTTGTCTTGTACGGAGGTCTCGGGCGGGGTTCTGATCCCAGTCCCAGATTAGAATCCCGTCTCCGTACTTGACACTAAATAAGAATGTACCTTTGTGGAGTTATTTATGAGTCCCTAGGGGACAGTGCCCAATTAGAAGGGAACAGGTTTTCCACGTTAGCCGTCTCAAGGCGGTCTCTCCCGATTGGGCGATTAAAAAATAAGAAAAATAAGAAAATCTAAAAAAGAGAAGAGGAGAGAAATCCGACGGAACGTGTTCGAGAGTCCACTCAAGGAGACAAGTCCTTCGGGAAGTGTTCTGGTATCAAATATTACGGCCACACCACAAATAATCAGAAGGAAGCCCCTGACCAGACTGACGGAAAATCCATACATACCCAAACCTGAAAATGCCCTCAACCAGCAGTGTTCCGGGCACACCATATTAACTCACAAAGGTACCCCCTTTTACATACATTTTGAAATTGAGATTAGGTCTTCTCTTTATATTTATATAATTACTTAAGTGATGAAAAATTATTTTCAGAACTAATTTAGAGTGGCACCTAATTTTGAAGGTGTTGATAAAGCATATTTTATGAAGATAGAATCTGTTTGTGTGTAGATAGATGTTTATATATCATTATAATAAATTTACTTTTTTTATTTTATGCTGGTTTCAGATGCTTTTAATTTTGCTTTTAGTTTATTTTCATATCTTATGTCTGTATTTTCTCAGAACCTGTGGTTGAATTTAGCTCTAAAATAATTTTACCCAACGCAATCAAAATAAATACCGCTATACATTTGATCACAGGTTAATACTCAAATATAAACGAGGACTACATGACATATTTCCATTTAAGTTACACTTTTAAGAAATGGAACTCTAAAATTCAAAGAAATTGCTATGGTGTAGTACATTGCATTGTCATTTCAAACACATTGATAACCCAAAGTTGCTTTAAATTGCTTTTAATTATAGAATAATACCACTAATCTATATTACAATGTTCAAAATTAGAACAAACGACAAGAAAATATGCAAAAAAATAAAAAAAAAGTAAAAGAAGCACTCCACGTGCTACGCCTTAAAAAAATTGCTAATGTCCAAGAGAACGCTGCATTCTTTTCCTCCCTTCTTTCGACTCAGGCAACATTATACATTTACCATTATCCTGTTCGTTGTTCCATTGTCCTTTTTACAATGCGTTCTTTTCCGGCTCTGCTCAGAAGGACCGAGACTCCAAGGATGGTCCTGAATCACCTCCTGGAAACCAATCACAATTCTCCAAAACTTGGTGAAGTTTAAGAGCAATTATTTTCACTGGCCACACCACAAGCTTCTTGGAGTTGCGAAAAAAACTTGGGCATTCAACCCACAAAATTTGAGTGTGACGAGCAAATCAGTTTTGCAAACTTTAAACATAGCTGCACTCTCACAGAAATTATCGAATAATATTTGACAAAAATCTTTATCACAATCACTTAACTCTGTGAGTGCTGAATCATAGCTCTCAAATCGTTGAAACATTTTAATTAAGAATATAAAAATCATCTACAAATTTTTTTCTTTTATTTCTTTGTATTTCTTTCTTTACTCACACACCTATATATGTCAGCCATATGCTTGAAGTATGAACAGTCATACAAATATTTTTTCGTAAAATATTATATATTCACATCTTAATAAAAGTTGATGTCGGTCAGTTGGTGATCATAAGCAAACAAAGGAGACCTACTCTGGTTCTCTGGTAATTTGGGTCAAGCAGCAAATCTTCCACAAGACATTCTCTTTCAATCTTTACAAGTCAACTGATTCTATAATTAATTATTACAAATTTATGTAATGTATTAAAGAGTGTGTAGCTTTAACGGTAATTCCAGAGTCACAGTAAAATTACGTTTATGACATAGAGATAAAAAAAAAATTATTCATTCTCTCAGGTTCCGTTAAAAGGGAAGGCCTCTAAGAATTATTCACATTTCTTCTAGAACTTGAATTCTGATAGGCAGGTTAAAAAGAACAGCTTGTTTTTGACACAAAAATTCACCAGGAGGTGATAAAATATGCCAAATTGTAATATAAGTCGTAAGATGGAGTGAAATCTATTGCTTAACAATCTCTAGCTATCCCGTACAATACAAAAAAGAAAATAAAATTAACACACACATATGTATATATAATATTCACTTTTTAATCATACACGATAACGGATATTATTATAGAACAGATACTGCAGAATAAAACACCCAAGTCCCAAGATGCATTTTAGTATTCCATATTTCAATGAATAACCGTATCGGTCCATGATGATTTATTCTGAAATGATACCAGAACCTTCTGAAACTCACTCATTAAATAATTTATCGGCAGAGAATAGATTCCTGATCGTTCTGAAACCGAAACTTCGAATTAACATTCTCTCGTTTATTAGCCGTTTTGCTCTGGGCTGGAATCACAAATCCTTTGACGCCGTATTCTGCAACGAATTATTTCTTTGTATATTTAAACAAGATTTGGTGAAACAAGGCAGCAATGAATTCGCCGCGTGTTATGTGATTTTGGGAAAAACATGTCATGTTCTTCTGCCAGAAGAACGAAAAAAGGATATAAATTAGTTCACTTTTTGAAAATTTCAGAAATGTATTTTGTGATGAGGCAATTTAGATCAGTAATATAATTGATTCATTCATACAAGAAGTAAAATGCTCGGGATCTAAATCTGACCTCATCACATCTTTGTAAAAAGACAGAAGACCATAAAATTATATTCTACGGATATTGTTGTCTTGTACAGTGGTCTCGGGCAGGGTTCTTATCCCAGTCCCAGATTAGAATCCCGTCTTCGTACTTGACATTAAATAAGAATGTACCTTTGTGGAGTTATTTATGAGTCCCTAGGGGACAGTGCCCAATTAGAAGGGATAAGGTTTTCCACTTTGGCAGTCTCAAGGCGGTCTCATTTAAAAAATAAGAAAAATCTAAAAAAAGAGAAGGTGTTCGATAGTCCAGACGAGGAGAGAAATCCGACGGAACGTGTTCGAAAGTCCACTCAAGGAGACAAGTCCTTCGGGAAGTGTTCTGGTATCAAATATTACGGCCACACCACAAATAATCAGAAGGAAGCCCCTGACCAGACTGACGGAAAATTCATACATACCCAAACCTAAAATGCCCTCAACCAGCAGTGTTCCGGGCACACCATATTAAATCACAAAGGTACCCCCCTTTTACATACTTTTTGAAATTGAGATTAGGTCTTCTCTTTTATATTTATATAATTACTTAAGTGATGAAAAATTATTTTCAGAACTAATTTAGAGTGGCACCTAATTTTGAAGGTGTTGATAAAGCATATTTTATAAAGATAGAATCTGTTTGTGTGTAGATAGATGTTTATATATCATTATAATAAATTTACTTTTTTTATTTTATGCTGGTTTCAGATGCTTTTAATTTTGCTTTTAGTTTATTTTCATATCTTATGTCTGTAGTTTCTCAGAACCTGTGGTTGAATTTAGCTCTAAAATAATTTTACCCAACGCAATCAAAATAAATACCGCTATACATTTGATCACAGGTTAATACTCAAATATAAACGAGGACTACATGACATATTTCCTTTTATGTTACACTTTTAAGAAATGGAACTCTAAAATTCAAAGAAATTGCTATGGTGTAGTACATTGCATTGTCATTTCAAAGACATTAATAACCCAAAGTTGCTTTAAATTGCTTTTAATTATAGTATAATACCACTGTTCTATATTACAATGTTCAAAATTAGAACAAACGACAAGAAAATATGCAAAAAAAATATAAAAAATTGAAAAGTAAAAGAAGCACTCCACGTGCTACGCCTTAAAAAATTGCTAATGTCCAAGAGAACGCTGCATTCTTTTCCTCCCTTCTTTCGACTCAGGCAACATTATACATTTACCATTATCCTGTTCGTTGTTCCATTGTCCTTTTTACAATGCGTTCTTTTCCGGCTCTGCTCAGAAGGACCGAGACTCCAAGGATGGTCCTGAATCACCTCCTGGAAACCAATCACAATTCTCCAAAACTTGGTGAAGTTTAAGAGCAATTATTTTCACTGGCCACACCACAAGCTTCTTGGAGTTGCGAAAAAAACTTGGGCATTCAACCCACAAAATTTGAGTGTGACGAGCAAATCAGTTTTGCAAACTTAAACATAGCTGCACTCTCACAGAAATTATCGAATAATATTTGACAAAAATCTTTATCACAATCACTTAACTCTGTGAGTGCTGAATCATAGCTCTCAAATCGTTGAAACATTTTAATTAAGAATATAAAAATCATCTACAAATTTTTTTCTTTTATTTCTTTGTATTTCTTTCTTTACTCACACACCTATATATGTCAGCCATATGCTTGAAGTATGAACAGTCATACAAATATTTTTTCGTAAAATATTATATATTCACATCTTAATAAAAGTTGATGTCGGTCAGTTGGTGATCATAAGCAAACAAAGGAGACCTACTCTGGTTCTCTGGT
>CM063507.1:8653427-8655927 GCA_032207245.1 Pardosa pseudoannulata | reverse complement strand
AGATTAAAAGCGTATTACTATTAAAAAGGGGCGACTCTTATCCAAATGATGTGTTCTAATTAAACAGCGTATAATCTAGACATTACGAAATACAATCCCTTTAGAAGAGTTATAAAGAGAAACTGTGAGACTACTTAAAAGAAGCTAACTGCCAAAAATTATATTACTTTGTCAGATTAGATGATGAGATTAAAAGAGTATTATTATTAAAAAGGGGTGATTCTTATCAAAATGATATGTTCTAAATAAACAACCCATACTCTAGACATTACGAAATACAATCCCTTTAAAACTGCATAAAAAGGAACCATCATACAAAAGTTATTTCAGTTTGACAAATGAGATGATAAGATTAAAAGAGTATTATTATAACAAAGATTGACTCTTATCCAAATGATAGGTTCGAATTAAAAAGTCCATATTACAGACATTACGAAATACAATCCCTTTTCAAGAGTTATAAATAGAAACTATAAGACTATTTAAAGAAACTAGTGGCCAAAAGTTATATTACTTTGTCAGATTAGATTGACAAGATTAAAAGAGTATTATTATTAAAAAGGAGTGACTCTTATCCAAATGATATATTCTAATTAAAAAGTCCATACTATAGACATTACGAAATACAATCCCTTTACAAGAGTTATAAAGAGAATTTGTGTGACTACTTAAAAGAAGCTAACTGCCAAAAATTATATTATTTTGTCAGATTAGATGATAAGATTAAAAGAGTATTATTATTAAAAAGGAATGGCACTTATCCAAATGATGTGTTCTAATTAAACAGCGTATAATCTAGACATTACGAAATACAATCAAATTACAAAAGTTTTAAAAAGAAATTATGAGACTACTTAAAAGATACTAGGGGCTAAAAATTATATTAGTTTGTTGGATTAGATGATAAGATTAAAATTATTATTATTATTTGAAAGGAGTGATAGTTATTAAAATGATATGTTCTAAATAAACAACCCATACTCTAGACATTACGAAATACAATCCCTTTACAAGAGTTATAAATAGTAACTATGAGAATACTTAAAAAAATTTAGGACCAAAAATTATATTAGTGTGTCAGATAAGATGATAAGATTAAAAGCGTATTACTATTAAAAAGGGGCGACTCTTCTCAAAATGATAAGTTTTAATTAAATAGCCTATACTCTAGACATAAAGAAATACAATCAAATTACAAAAGTTTTAAAAAGAAATTATGAAACTACTCAAAAGAAACTAATAATCAAAAGTTATATTAGTTTGTCAGATTAGATGATAAGATTAGAAGAGTATTATTATTAAAAAGGAGTGACTCTTATCCAAATGATAGGTTCTACTTAAATAGTGCAAACTGCAGACATTACAAAATACAATCAAATTACAAAAGTTTTAAAAAGAAATTATGAAACTACTCAAAAGAAACTAATAGTCAAAAATTATATTAGTTTATCAGATTAGATGATAAGATTAAAAGAGTATTATTATTAAAAAGGAGTGACTCTTATCCAAATGATAGGTTCTACTTAAAAAGTGCAAACTGCAGACATTACAAAATACAATACCTTTACAAGAGTTATAAATAGAAACTATGAGACTACTTAAAAGAAATTAAGGGCCAAAAGGTTTTTAAGTTTGTGAGATTAAATGATAAGATTAAGAGAGTATTATTATTAAAAAGGAGTGACTCTTACCCAAATGATATGTTCTAATTAAACAGCCCATACTCTAGACATTACTAAATACAATCCCTTAACTCCATAAAAAGAAGCTATCATACAAAAACTTATTTGAGTTTGACAAATGAAATGATAAGATTAAAAAAGTATTACTACTAAAAAGGAGTGCCTCTTATCCAAATGATATGTTCTAATTAAAAAGTCCATACTACCGATATTACGAAATACAATCCCTTTACAAGAGTTATAAATAGAAATTAAGAGACAACTTAAAAGAAACTATGGGCCAAAAATTATAATAGATTGTCAGATAAGATGATAAGATTAAAAAAGTATTATTATTAAAAAGAAGTGTCTGTTATCAAAATTATATGTTCTAATTAAAAAGTCCATACTATAGACATCACGAAATATAATCCATTTTCAAAATCTATAAATAGAAACTATGACACTTCTTAAAAGAAAGGCAAAAATTATATTAGTTTGTCAAATTAGATAATACTATAAAAAGAGAATTATTATTAAAATTGGGTGATGCTTATCAAATGATATGTTCTAATTAAACAACCTATACTCTAAAAATATTCAATTAATCAAACTAACAATTACAGCCTGAAAATCTAAATTAAAATCAAAATTATTTTACTAAGTTTCTTAAAATGAGATACAATAAGGAACTATTCATCAAGCAAAGGTGAAAACGGCAGAAATTAATGACTACAAACAGTAAAATAATAATTCATTAGCTTCAAAAGAATTAAATATTTTTAAGTATAACAGAGTATATGTTATTCAAATCGATTTGAACTTACAAAATAAGTCTG
>CM063507.1:8633427-8635927 GCA_032207245.1 Pardosa pseudoannulata | reverse complement strand
CCAGGATGATGCAATCTTGCGGTCACCTCCCGTCTGTATCAACTGTTTCGTTTCCATATGTGGTCGGAAAGCCGTCTTCAGATCAGCCGACCCAAACAACTTAATTGCCTTTTTCGCTACCGCTAATGGGCGACAAGGTGCACTGTAATTATTTACAATCTTTTCACAACGTCTTTCCATTCAACATTCTCACAAAGCCCTAGACGCGCTGGCTCCAGCACACGAACAGTTTTCAATTAAGTATCCACCTGTATTTAGACCACTCGCTTCTTCATCCGTGTATTTAGACCAGACGAAAGGTCATCTCTGGGTTCCTCGTTCTTTAGGGTCATGTAATTGATCGTTACAATATGTATATATATATATATATATATATATATATATATATATATATATATATATATATATATATATATATATATATATATATTGCCTCAATATATATATATTGAGGTTTTTATACAAAATACGTAAATTAGTTTCCTGATCTAGTTTACTTTTCTTATACTTTCTTAATGCTTCGTATACTTATATATAACGTGTGATTTACAATAACCTATATTTTACACTAGCATATGGCGGGTCAGTAAAATGTTAAATTTTCCTGAATTGTAAAGTATCCTATGAGGCAGATAAGAAATGGTTTCTTTTTTGGCTGAGAATTATCTGGTACACACTCAATAATTTGTTTTTCTTCATGCTCCTCTAAAGTCTAATGATACTGTGAATGCAGTTTTCAATCACATTGAACTCGTTTAGAACGTTAATGTATAGGTCATTATCATTACGTTTTTCCATTTTTTTTTGCCACAGAATTAATTTGAGTAAAGAATTGTTAGATAGAATTTATTGTTAATAATGGTGATAAAATTTTCATTGCAACAAGAAAAAAATCGATGAATGAATTTATGCATATATTATCTATTATTTAAGCCAAATATAATAGAAAATTATTAACGTAATATCTAATTTCAGATATAAAAAGTATGAAAATAATGCATTTTATATATTATTGTAAAAAAATATTATGTATAAATCATTAGAAGTTTTTATCACGTAACATGTAAAGGACAAAGATTTTAAGAAAATTAATATTATCCCCACATGTATATAAACGCTTTTTCTAGAGGTAAAATTAAGTTACAGGAATCAAATATTGATACTACCAAGCATAATTTAAAGCATAATTTTACTAACAGAAAATTTATTAACGTTATACACCTTATAAATATACCATTTTACCTTCTATTCTAATAATTTTCTATTCTAATAATTTTCTCCAAATAAAAGTCGACGCATCAAAAATGTTATTTTAAAAATTCGCCATATCAATAGCACAAGCTCTATAGCTTAAATACTACCAGAGTTTCCAAATTCTTAACCAGAAAGAAAATATTTATGCTTAAATTTTATTGCGTAACGGATTTCTGATTTATCCCGTCTTTGCATAAACATGATAAACACCTGATACTGGTTGAAGAGTCAAAACATAAATCTTTTGTGAAAAACTGCAGTTAAAATATATTTCAATTTTTCCCACGTATGATTTTTACTGTCCCGCTTTTCCACGTAGCTTTACATAGAAACGATAGTGTAAAAAAAATAAGATGCTTGCGTATATGAAAGTTTTTAAAGCGTCCCCTTTTTACGAATATCGAGGCTGATGCACAGACATAAAAACGCTTTATGAGATTTTATGCAAGGGGTTTTATTGGATACCCATAGTATTAAAGCCTCTAATACATTGGATAAGATAGGGTATATAATTTTAAGAGCACGGAAATCCAATACTGAATGTTAAAAATACATTATAAATAATAAATGCAGGCTAAATACCTACTATATAATATAATCTACTTGAAACTTACATGTTTAAAGTGTGGTGTTTAAATAATTACTTCTCCGATTTTTAAAGTCATCTAAATATTTTTATTTTCTTTTATCTATTTTTAACACTTTAAATTGGCAACATCACTACATTTCACTATTTTAAATAGGTATATATATATATATATATATATATATATATATATATATATATATATATATATATATATATATATATATATATATATATATATATATATATATATATATATATATATATATATATATATATATATATATATATATATATATATATATATATATATATATATATATATATATATATATATATATATATATATATATATATATATATATATATATATATATATATATATATATATATATATATATATATATATTATATATATATATATATATATATATATATATATATATATATATATATATATATATATATATATATATATATATATGTGTGTGTGTGTGTGTGTGTGAGAGAGAGAGAGAGTATGTATGCATAATGTATATATACATATAAGTATGTATATATATATATATATATATATATATATATATATATATATATATATATATATATATATATATATATATATATATATATATATATATATATATATATATATATATA
>CM063507.1:8625927-8630927 GCA_032207245.1 Pardosa pseudoannulata | reverse complement strand
ATATATATAAATATATATATATATATATATATATATATATATAAATATATATATATATATAAATATATATATATATATATATATATATATATATATATATATATATATTATATATATATATATATATATATATATATTATATATATATATATATATATATATATATATATATATATATATATATATATATATATATATATATATATATATATATATATATATATATATATATATATATATTAAATCGTAACGTGTGATTGTGTTCTTCTCTGCACGAGGTATGAGCTACCTATACTAAATTGGAAATTATACATGAATGCGGAAGTTTTACTGAGCCTTATATCAAAACCAAACCTTTAAACCGCATATTGATTACTGAAAAAAATTGTTTCATAAAACAAAACGTTTTAATTTTGCATTGTATAAAGCCTCATAAAATATGATTACAAATAAAAAAAAAATATCATATCGGGGCAATTTCATCATAAATACTCTTGAACTATATTCCCTGACCGTTTTTTGTCTCTACGCTGAAAGCTGTATTTCACGATTTGCACTTTCGCTGAATGGCAATAAATTTAGTGACAGCCTTTCCTTTTTCTCGAAACATAAAGCGATGGAGAATCCAATTTCGAACGTTTTTCTCGTGATTGGGAGAACAATGTAAGGAGGCGTCAACTTGGAACCCTTCCTATTTCATTCTTCTTTTCTAGACGCTTTCCAGCTTCCATTCCGTTCTGCAGGAATTTTTCGACACACCAACTGAGACTTATTGCCAATATATCGAACGATTTATCAAATGGGGATATCCAGGGCTATGAAGTGATCAACAGCTTAATATTGACAGCATTTTATTCTCTGTGTGAAATGAAATACAATTCGGGAAGAAAACATCGATCTATAAATTACTTTTGCCTTTTTCTCTTTCTCTGTCTCGGGACTATGAGTTGAGATGTTTCTTTCTCTTTGCAACGGTTCTCAAATATATATGCTGGTTTTGGAAAAGTATATCTTCATAAAAGACACATATTCTTAAAATATACTGAGTATAATGCTGATAGATTACTACATACAAGTTACATTGGTTGCTTTCCACACGAGGAGCCGTAGGTCAGTCGGCAAAGGCAACAGTCTCGTAACACAGGGGTTACGGGTTCGAAACCCCTGCCGGCCTAAGGTCCGCAGTGTTCATCAAAGGTGACTGGGACACGTAAAATAGGTTCGTGGTCCTAATGTCTTCCAAGTTCTCAATCAATACCCCCGGCGGTGGAAGTACTCTTCCATACTTTGGAATCTTTTATAGACAAGACTCAACAATTTTACCGTATAAACTATTTGATTGTAAAAATTTGTTTACAAACTCAAAGGAAGTTTATCGAAATTTTAACTGAAATGAAACGTATTTGCATAACTGACTGTTATTAGTCCTTCTATTAAATATCCTAAAACATCGCTTTTTATCTTAGCCTTACAACTTGTTATTATATGTAATACCAAATGATCTCTAAAAGATTTATTTATAGCTGACTAAAGAGATATAATGGCATATGGAATGACTCACGAGGAAAGGTTAATGCATCTTTTAAGAGAACTGTTTGCCTCTCATTTCCATAAACCTATTTTCAGTGTGAAACTGTATTCGGTGCTTTTGAATTATCTTTGATCTATACTTGGTCTTTCAAAGGTGAATATTATTACTGATGTAATGAGAATATAATGGAATATAACATTTAAAATATTAATGTACGTAAAACTTTGATTAATTCTTAACACTTTACGATGTGTAGGACGTTTTCATATCCAACCGCCAAACGTGGCGTCGGTCAGTTGGTGGACATAGAATAACAAAAAAACCTTGCTCAGTGTGGATTCATTAACAATCCTACCTCAAGACGTTTTCTCTCAATTCTTACACTTAAAGCCCTTTTTTGGTTTGGTTTGGTTTGGAGCGATACGGTATACTTTTTGCAACACAAGTGCTAATGAGACCATTACCTACTGCTGAAAGCCGATTCCGAACGGCTAAGACATCCATACCATAGTGTGATTCGAATCCACGTAATTTTATAGTTTGGAAAGTAAAAAATTTTTTTATAGTAAAATTTTAAAGTTTGGAAAATTTTATATCAAATAGAGGCTAGTTATCAATTTTATGCTCCTTAAATTGTACCTAAAATTGCACTAATAAAACCCACTTATTTCATTTTATAGCAAAAAATTGCTATTACTTTAATTTGCAATTTCTTAACAGTTTTTAATTTTTTAGATAAGAAAACATTACTTTTTAATTTCCAGAATAAAATGTTTGTTTTACTATACTAAGTCTAGTTAATTTAGCCTTACATATAGAGATATATTGGTTTATTTCTTGTGTACTGTGCAATTTGAAACTTTTAAGAATTTCGTTTGGTTTTGGGCTGTCTACTTTGTTGCAACACAGGGGATAATGAAACCGGGACCTACCGATTAAGGCTGATTACGAATGACTATAAATATCTATGCTACAGTGGGATTCGAACCAACGAACTACGATATCGAAGGTCAGCCCTGTAAATATTCAGCCAACAATCAACCAGACACATGTTAGATAATCACATGTTATTTCAAATTTCGAAGCATATAATTACTGACAATATTTAAGAAAGAACACTTCAGCAAAGTTTACAATGGTGTCCTTTGTTTTAAAACATTTGATATTCAGAAATGCAATTAAAAGATATTAAAAATTTATAAATTTGGATCAAGGATCTGGGATTTTGATGATCAGTTTCCTGAATGAGAGAAAGCAATTCCCCTTCACAAAAATAATTAATTTTGTGTATTAAAAATAAATGAAATAACATGTGTATTGAAAAATCACATGTTATTTCAAATTTCGGAACATGTAATTACTGACAAACGTTTAAGAAAGAAATCTTCAACGAATTTTACAATGGTTTCTTTTGTTTAAAACATTTAATATTTAGCAATGCAATTAGAACAGAATAAAAATTTATAAATTTTGATCAAAGATTTGGGAATTTGTTGATCAGTTTCCTTAATGAGAGAAATAAATTCCCCTTCACAAAAAGAATTAATTTTGTGTATTAAACATAAATGAAATAACATGTGTATTAAAAAATCACATGTTATTTCAAATTTCAAAACATGTAATTACTGACAAACGTTTAAGAAAGAAATCTTCAATGAATTTTACAATGGTTTCTTTTGTTTAAAACATTTAATATTTAGCAATGCAATTAGAACAGAATAAAAATTTATAAATTTTGATCAAAGATCTGGGAATTTGTTGATCAGTTTCCTGAACGAGGGAAATCAATTCCCCTTCACAACAAAAATTAATTTTGTGTATTAAACATAAATGAAATAACACATGTATTAAAAAATCACATGTTATTTCAAATTTCGAAACATGTAATTACTGACAAACGTTTAAGAAAGAAATGTTCAACGAATTTTACAGTAATGTATTTTGTTTAAAACATTTAATATTTAGCAATGCAATTAGAACAGAATAAATATTTATAAATTTTGATCAAGGATCTGGAATTTTGTTGATGAGTTTCCTTAACGAGAGAAAACAATTCCCGTTCTCAAAAAAATAATTTTGTGTATTAAACATTAATGTAAAAAAAATCTTTTTCTTGTGATTTATTTTCTTTGTTAAAGAGAACACATTTTGTTCAAGTAAATACCAACTAAAAGATAAAAATCATCATTGCTAAATCCTTTTATATGTTTAAAGAACTATTTTCTGTAATTTCCATGGAACATTCTAAATAAAAACTTTTCTTTTGCTTTCGACTTTAAAACAAGTTTGAATTTTATATCGTGTTTTTTTTTATTTACACAGTTCTACAAATGAAAAGCAACGGACTGAAATTTATCAGTAGATATAAAGCTTTTAGTTTGCTTTTCAGAAATACTAGCACTTTTAAAGAGATTATTAGAATATGTTAAAAATTTCAATTGTGTTCAAAAGTATCTTGAAAAGAAGAAATTAAGAATTTCACTACATGGGAAAAAGTCCCTAAGGATCTGAAGCAAATTTGATCGGAATGAAACTGAGAGATGTGCTATATGACTTGATTTATTTAATAATGTACTCAGACATATACGGCTTTAATACGAAAGACGAAAACTTTTGAGAAAAAAAGGGTAAAATGTCTTTTTATTAAAAACAATTTTAAATTAGTTATTCAGAAGAGTATAAACATAATGAAATGTACTTTCACACGCTTAAGGATAAAACGATAAGACAGTTTTCTTTTACATCGCAGGCCAAAGCTCAGGTTAAAAAGAACAACACGTAAAATTCATAAACCTCTTTTAAATAAACAAAATTTGTGCAGATAAATTTTTTCCCTCTCTTCGCAGAGGCGTCACTTCATCTTATTTTCTCTTCAAAGAGTATTTTCATAAAGGTGATAATGCTCGAAGAAAAATTCAAGGTGATAACAATTTCAAAGAATATAAATTGGGTTTACTCCCTTTTCATTTTTGATCGGAAACATTTTACTTATTTCTCCCCCTTTTTTGTCAGAAATTGAGAATAAAGGGAGACTGGAATTCGGTCTTATTTGATAATATTTTTTTCCTTTCCAGACTGATATTATTTTTGAGAAAATATCCGGTGTATCTGGAGAGACATTGCTTTGGGTCATTTTCCGACTGAAGATAGCAAACAGATCTAATCTGTTCAATATTAACACCTTTGCATAAAATCACTTGATCTTTGTAAACTATTGCAAAGTTCTGTAAATAATGGCAAAACTACATGTTTCAATACTGTTGAATTATTTACATTTGCATATAAGAGATTTTAAAGTAGTTTTAGTCAAGAATGAAAAAGTATTGTGATTAAATAGCAAGTAGATTATATAGCAAAAAGATCTAATCTGTTCAATATTAACACCTCTGCATAAAATTACTTGATCTCTGTAAACTATTGCAAAGTTCTGTAAATAATGGCAAAACTACATGTTTCAATACTGTTGAAT
>CM063507.1:8603427-8618427 GCA_032207245.1 Pardosa pseudoannulata | reverse complement strand
AGTTCTACTGCTTAAAACCGATTCTAAACGGCTACGAACATCCATGCCACAATGGAATTCGAGCCCTGGAACTCCAGCTCGTCATTGGGCTATCACAAAAATAATATTAGATTTTAATAATTTTAAAGGTAATTTTAAATATTACATTGTAATATCTACTTAAGTCGATTCTAAACAGCAACGATCATCCATGCCACAATAGAATTCGAGCCCACGAACTCCAGTACGGAACTCCAGCTCGTCATTGGGCTATCATAAAAATAATATCAGCTATCAATAATTTTAAGTGTAATTTTAAATATTACATTGTAATATTAAATTTTAATAATTTTTAAAAGTAGTTATTAACATTACACATTAATATTAAATTTTATAAAATTTTCTATGAAATTTTATTTTTTTATAAATAACAATGTGTGAAAAATCAGGAACTGGATGTCATACCAGTTTTAGCTTCTTCGCAAAATTAAAGGGCCCTTATCAATTATATTTTATGGGGCTTATCAGGGCTTGGTTTGGTTAGGTATGGAGCTTACGGTCTCCTGTTATCCTACATTAGGATTAATGAGATCGGGACCAACTGCTTAAAGCTGTTTCCGAAATTCTAAGAATATTCATGCAGCGGGATTCGAACCCACGAATTCCGACCAGTGCCTTAATATTCAGCCATCGTTTGGCTTTAATTCGCTTATCAGGGCTATAGTAATGAGAGACCACCTAACCCTTTGGATATCAGCATAAAAGAGAATAATTATATGATTGATATCATATAATTATTCTCTTATCTTTAAATCTCATAACTGAAAAATATGACAAAATATACGTCGCTACAACAAATTATATAAAATATAGATTATTGTGTACCACATATCATATAGAATTGTATGACGCAGTAAATATGTATATCACAATATTTAATGTAAAAGATAATCAAAAGATTAATTGAATAAAGAACTACTGCACTAGCTTATCCCCATTAGTTAAATGGACAGATACAGTTTCCTAGCATTAACCGGAAAAATAAATGTAATGTAAATCTTCCCTTAACGATAGCATAATTTAGAGGAAAAAATCACAAAAGTGTCTTTTTTTATTCAAAAGAATAATATAAAACTATGTGCATGTATAATGTATTTATTCATTTTTAACTTTTGGGTTCATTTTGAGCTTTTAATAACAAAATTAATTTTTCAAAAATCATCTTTAATTCCTTAACGATCACATAATTGTGAGGAAAACAGTCACAAAAGTGTCTTTTTTTTATTCAAAAGAATAATATAAAACTATGTGTATGTATAATGTATTTATTCATTTTTAACTTTTCGGTTCATTTTGAGCTTTTAATAAATAGAATTAATTTTTCAAAAATCATCTTTAACCCCTTAACGATCCCATAATTTTGAGGAAAGCAATCATGAAAATGTCTATATTTTTAGTCAAAAAATTATATAAAACTATGTGATTGTATAATATATGTATTCATTTTTAACTTCTGGGTTCATTTTGAGCTTTTAATAAATAAAACTAATTTTTCAAAAATTATCTTTAAACCTATCACCGATGAATATCGACAATCCCCATGCACCGATGGTGAATGTTGAAAAATATTTTTGTTACGTTTTTAAATCATATCTCATTACTAAAACATATAATGATATATGTCAAAATAGCACATACCAGGAAAAAATAATACAAATTCCCTTTGTTCGTTCTAAAGGAAATATGATTAGCTTCAACCTATTTACATTCGTGTTTTCAAGGCCTGACTAAAATATTTTTGTTACGTTTTTAAATCATATCTCATTACTAAAACATATAATGATATATGTCAAAATAGCACATACCAGGAAAAAATAATACAAATTCCCTTTGTTCGTTCTAAAGGAAATAAGATTAGCTTCAACCTATTACATCTTGTTTCAAGGCCTGACTAAACAGCAGAAGTTTATTTCTATTAAAAGAAGAGTCTCAAAATATAATCTTCTAATGCATGCAACGAAAATGTTACAAACCTTAAAAAGAAAATTTTCACCTGCTCAAATTGATGACACTGTGAATACCACTCCCTGATGAATATCAAAGAGGAGCTTCAACCTACTACACCTTGTATCAAGCCCTGACTAAACAGCAGAAGTTTATTTCTATTAAAAGAACAGTCTGAAAAGATAATCTTCTAATGCGTGCAATGAAAATATTACAAACCTCAAAAAGAAAATTTCCGCCTTCTCAAATTGATGACACTGTGCGAATACCATTCCCAGATGTCGACCGTGGTCGTACAGATGCCCGAAATTTATTAACGGTTGTTATTAGAATAGAAGATTCCGAGTTTTATAAATTAGTAAACAAATATGGCACCCTCAATTAGTTTTACACCCGTAATGAGTTTATATTTTGTAAAGAAACGTTACTCTTCTTAGATGAAATTTCTTCTAAAGAAATGTCTCTGAGAAAAGACGCGGAAGCAAATTCTAGAAGTGTAAGGCATGTCTATAAACGCTGAAAGAACCTTTCAGTACTAAATGCCATTGTAAATATAATTGACTCTAATGCAATTGTAAGGGTACAATTCAAATTGCTGTAAGAGTTTAAATTGTTGCAACAAATAAGATAGTATAATGTCAATAAGATAATTAAGTTAATTTTTGATATGAATTTCTGTTCTTAGATTGTTCGGTTTGATTTAAGTTCAACATTTACATATGCAAGTACTATTTGACTCAATTACAAATAGAAAATATAAATACATGACATGTCCAACATTCACCATTAGGTGAATGTTGGTGAATGTCGACATTTACCGGTGTAAGTCAGAAATAAAGCTATCTAGCAAATATTTCAGACATACACCAAACGACTGCGTGAATGTTGACATTCACCGGTGAAAGTCGACATTCTCCAGATTTTGGTCTTTCACCGTAACATATACATACATACGAGGCGCATCCAGAAAGTAAGTAATTTTCTAGAAAGATACGTTAATTTAGAAAGATTAGTGTAATATTAACTAGGCTATCTCCATTAATTAAATGCCTGGATAAAATTTTCTAGCATTAATCGGAAAAAAATAAATGCATAGTAAATCTTTAGGAAATACTGAAATTAAAATTACATTATCTAATATTAACTAGCAATATTGCCCCACCCATAAATGCAAGGCTATTAAATATTTAGAAGATACTAAAATGACATTGATTACCCAATATTACGTAATAAATATCCGCCTAAGGAATACGTAGACAAAATATTCTTTGCTAATATTACCTAGCATTAACTCAGAGAACAAATAAATACAAAATAATTTTCAAGAAAAATACATTAATTTAGAAAGATTAATATAATATTAACTAGACTATCTCCATTAATTAAGTGCTTGGATAAAATTTTCTATCAATAATCGGGAAAAATGAATGCATTGTAAATCTTTAGTAAATAAGAAAATTAAAATTGCATTATCTAAAAATATCTCGCTATATTGCCCCCCCCCATAAATGCAAGGCAGTTAAATTTTTAGATGATTATAAAACTATATTTATTACGAAATATTACGTAATAAATATATGTCAACTCTCTAACGGATATGTAGAAAACATATTCTTAGCTAATATTACCTAGTATTCACTCAGAAAATAAATAAATGCAAAGTAATTTTCTAGAAAAATACGTTAATTTAGAAAGATTAGTGTAATATTAACTAGAATATCTCCATTAATTATATGCTTGGATAAAATTTTCTAGCATTAACCGGAAAAAATGAATGCATTGTAAATCTTTAAAAATATTAAAATTGCATTATCTAATATTATCTAGGTATACTGCCCGCCTCCCATAAATGCAAAGCAGTTAAATTTGTAGATGATACTAAAATGACATAGATTACCCAATATTATGTAATAAATATATGCCAACTTTCTAAGGAATATCTAGAAAACCTATTCTTAGCTAATATTACTTAGTATTAACTCAGAAAATAAATAAATGCAAAGCAATTTTCTAAAAAATACGTTAATTTAGAAAGACTAGTGTAATATAAACTAGACTATCTCAATTATTTAAACTCTTGGATAAATGTTTCTAGCATTAACCAGAAAAAATAAATGCATAGTAAATTTTTAGGAAATACCAAAATTAAAACTGCATTATCTAATATTATCTATCAATATTGTCCCCCTCATAAATGAAAGGCTATTAAATATTTAGAATATACTAAAATGACATTGGATACCCAATATTACGTAATAAATATCTGTCTAAGTAATACGTAGACAAAATATTATTTGCTAATATTACCTAGCAATAACTCAGACAGCAAATAAATATAAAGTAATTTTCTTCAAAAATAAGTTAATTTAGAAAGATTAGTATAATATTAACTAGACTCTCTCCATTAATTAAATGCTTGGATAAAATTTTCTATCATTATCCGGAAATATGAATGCATTATAAATCTTTAGGAAATACGAAAATTAAAATTGCGTTATCTAATATTATTTAGATACATTGCCCCCTCCATATATGCAAGGCAGTTAAATTTTTAGACGATACTAAAACGACATAGATTATCCGATATAACGTAATAAATATATGTCAATTCTCTAAGGAATATGTAGAAAACATATTCTTAGCTAATATTATTCAGTATTAACTCAGAAAATAAATAAATGCAACGTAATTTTCTAGAAAAATACGTTAATTTAGAAAGATTAGTGTAAAGTAAACTAGACTATCTCCATTATTTAAATAATTGGATAAATGTTTCTAGCATAAACCGGAAAAAATAAATGCATAGTAAATCTTTAGGAAATCCCAAAATTAAATTAATTAACTAGCAATATTGCCTCCCCATAAATGCAAGGCAGTTAAGTTTTTAAATGATACTAAAACGACATAGATTATCCAATATTATGTAATAAATATATGTCAACTTTCTTAGGAATATGTAGAAAACATATTCTTATCTAGTATTACCTGGTATTAACTCAGAAAATAAATAAATGCAAAGTAATTTTCTAGAAAAGTACATTAATTTAAAAATAATAGTGTAATATGGACTAGACTATCTCCATTATTTAATTGCTTGGATAAATGTTTCTAGCATTAACCGGAAAAATAAATGCATTGTAAATCTTTAGGAAATACCAAAATTAAAATTGCATTATCTAATATTAACTAGCAATATTGCCCTCCCCCCATAAATGCAAGGCTATTAAATATTTAGAAGATACTAAAATGACATTGATTACCCAATATTACGTAATAAATATCTGCCTAAGGAATACGTAGACAAAATATTATTTGCTAATATTACCTAACATTAACTAATAAAATGAATCATTTTATCTGCATATATGAAAAATCTTTTATTTCGAACAAGCATTTATATTGCATCTTACAAATCATAATTCCTAATTTCTTTTCGTTGCTATATATTCCGCAAAACAGATAAAACCTCTGTGCTCATATAGAAATATAAACATTTCTACACGATATCAATGAAAATGGCGATCATTGTAATTATTCTTAACGATTTTGATGTATCCAATTTACGAGACTTTAACGAGATCTACCAAGTTTCTTAATTTTACCTCTAATTCATTGTTCATTTTCTAATTTTATCCCTCGAATCTTATTGACGAAAACCGACAATAAAGCCTCATCATCATCAAAAAAAGTTTCGGAATGAGTACATACTCCGTATTTCTGCCATTACTGGCAATCTATTCATATCCAGGCAGTGTAGATTTTAAGAATTATTCGTGATTCGAAAAAAAAAAGATGTAGAATTTCCGTGATTTCCAGTCTAATGAAGCCACTAATTGGGTTGGAGATTTTGTGCAAAGTGCTCAGACTTTGGGCGTGATTTTTCTTTTGGTTGGTAAAGAAGTTTTTACAATGGAACTTCAGAAACTTATATAAAAGAGAATAGGTTCTTATAAAGTTGGTAGCTTATCATCTTCTCTCATTTATTCGGTGTGCTACAACAACGCAATTACAGAGTATTAAGGAAATCTATCTTATTTCAGTTGTTATGGTCCGATGTAGGTATCTGTAGTGTTTTGTGACAAAGATTAAATTGAATTTTATGAACGTCATATACTTCTTAAAGTCGAAAAAATAATTTTTTATTTATAATTATGCAGGGATCAGAGCAAATAATCGACACCTACTAAAAATGTAGTGAATAAGAAGCTCTTATGCAAGTTTTTAACCTGTTTGTTGCATCTGCAAAGTAAATAGTTAATCAGCTATCAATTAAAAAGTCGTAGAACTTAAGATAGTGTGATGAGGCGATTTAGATCAATAATATAATTAATTCATTCATACAAGAAATAAAATTCTCGGGATCTAAATCTGACCTCATCACAATTTTGTAAAAAGACAGAGGACCATAAATTTATATTTTACGGATATTGTTTGTCTTGTACGGTGGTCTCGGACGGGGTTCTGATCCCAATCTCAGATTAGAATCCCGTCTCCGTACTTGACATTGAATGAGAATGTAACTTTGTGGAGTATTTATGAGTCCCTAAGGGACAGTGCCCAGTTAGAAAGGATAAGGTTTCCCACGTTGGGGGTCTCAAGGCGGGGTTTAAGCAGACCAATGAGATTCTTACAACTATCCCGATTGGACGATAAGAAGGAAGAGGGGACAAGGTTGAAATTAATAAAGTAAGAAAAATCTAAAAATTGAGGAGATGTTCGAGAGTCGAGACTAGCAGAAAAGTCCGACGGAACGAGTTCGAGAGTCCAGCCAAGTCCGACAGGAAGGATTCCTGCATCAAATACGCATAGTGCGGCCCAAACACTCAGGAGGAAACCCCGGACCAGATGGATGAAATATCCAAAGATACCCATCAACCAGCATTGTTCCGGGCACACCATCTTTACTCCCCAAAGGTACCCTTTTTACATACATTTTGAAATTGAGATTAGGTCCTCTCTCTATTTACAAAATTACTTAAGTATTAAAAAATTGTCAGAACTAATTTAGAAGATGTTGACAAAGCTTATTTTATGAAAATTAGCATCAGTTTTGTATGTACATAGATGTATATATATTATAATAAATTTACTTTTTCTTATATTAAGCTAGTTTCGGTTGCTGTTAATTTAGCTTTTAGTTTATCTCCATATTTATGTCTGTAGTTTCTCAGAACCTGTGGTTAAATATAGTACAAAAATACTTTTACATAACGTAATAAAAAAAAAATCACCACTATATATTTGATCACAGGTTAATACTCAAATATAAACGAGGACTACACGACAGATAGGATATCAGTTGTTTAATATTTCGAAATGGCAAAACGTAGTGATATGCCAAAATATTAGTTAAACAGTAATGATGTTTATCTAGGAAATGTCAAAGTGACTTACAAAAATATTATACAAAATTAATTCAGATAAAATCCTACAATGCTACTAGACTCTGCACAAGGTTTGATACAAAAAATATAAACATAAATTCATGATGTAACATAACTTATTTTCAAACAAAAACAAATGCCATTGCAAACCTCTAAAGCTTGTTAATTTAGAATAATTAGTGTAAAATGTTTTTCAATGCTGCTGGAAATACAGACACATATTTATGCCAATACAAGGCTGTGAAGTTGTTTCCTATTTAGCACCACCCTTGAAGCACGTGTAGCTTAAGTTATGCTACGTACTAACATTACCTACGCTTGATCCTCGTAAGTTTGAAGCAGGGACCAAGCTCAAAACCCCCAGGCCTGTCCTGCCACCTCCAGAGGTATTGTTTGAGAACTTGGAGGACATCTTGACCATGTACCTATTTTTCGTGTCCCAGTCACCTTTAACGAACACTTAGGCCGATCTTAGGCCGGCTCCAGTCACGAACCTCCAACCTTAAAGGTACGAGATCACTGCCTATGTTGGTTGAGGTACCACGGACCGTTAGTGTAATATTAACTAGACTATCTCCATTAGTTAAATTCATGGATAAAATTTCCTAGCAGGAAAAATAAACTCATAGAAAATCTTTAGGAAATACCGAAATTAAAATTGCATTATCTAATATTAACTAACAATATTCTCCAGCCCCATAAATGCACGGCTATTAAATCTTTAGAAGTTATAAAAAGATATTAATTACCGAACATTACACATTAAATGTTTATCATCTCTCTGGAGAATATGTAGGCAAAAATATTCATAGCTGGCATTATCTAGTATTAACACAGAAAATAAATAAATTCAACGTATCTTTCTAGAAAAACACCAAAACAAAAATGCATTACATTATATTACCTAATACAATAGACTTCTGCTAAAAACATCCGTAAAATAAAGAAAACTAAAACATTTTGTTTCATTATTTCTTACTGAGGTGTATCCAATCTTGTTATTAACAATATTAAGAATATAACGTAATATAACTCGCTTTCCAAAAAAATATACCTTAGTAAATCTCTAGAACTTGTTTAATTTAGAAAGGTTTGTGTGATAGTAACTAGCCTATGCCCATTAGTTGAATGGATAGATACAGTTTTCTAGCATTAACAGGAAAAATAAATGCAATGTCAATATTTAGGAAATACCAAAATTAAAATTGCATTATCTAATATTAAATAGCAATATTGCAATACCCCCTATAAATGCAAGTCTATTCAATTTTTAGACGATACTAGAACTACATTATATATGTCAACTCTCTAAGGAATATTTAGACAAAAATATTTTTAGCTAATATTACCTAGCATTAACCCAGAAATTAAGTAAATGCAAAATAATTTTGTAGTTAAACACCAAAACAAATCAAATTACTTGATATTACCTAATAAAATAGACATTTATTAAAAATGTACTTAGAACAAACAACAAGAAAAGTGAAACATTTCGTTTCATTGTTTTTTACTACGGTGTATCTAATCTTGTTATTAGCAATATTAACAATATAGTGTAATATAACTTGCTTACAAAAAAAGAAACGCATTAACAATCCTCTAGAACGTGTTCAATTTAGAAAGATTTGTGTAATATTAACTAGCTTATCTCCATTAGTTAAATGGATAAAGGTTTCCTAGCACTAGCTAAAAAAATAAATGCAAATTAAATCTTCAGGAAACACCAAAATTAAAATTGCGTTATCTAATATCAACAAGCTATATTTCACCATACCCCTGTAAATGCAAGGCTATTAAATCTTTAGGCGATACAGAAAATACATTTATCACCCAACATTACATAATAAATCTATGGGACCTCTCTAAGAAATATGTAGACAAAAATATATTTGCTAGTATTACCTAGCATTAACACAGAAAACAAATAAATACAAAGTAATTTTCTAGAAAGTTAAGATAATTTAGAAAGATTAGCGTAATATTAACTAGTCTATCTCCATTAGTTAAATGGTTTGATAACATTTCCTAGCATTAACCAGAAAAAAAATAAATGAATTGTGAATCTTTAGGAATTACCAAAATTAAAATTGCATTATCTGATATTAACAAGCAATATTCCACCATACCCCTGTAAATGCAAGACTATTAAATCTTTAGGCGATACGGATAATACATTTATCACCCAACATTACATAATAAATCTATGGGACCTCTCTAAGAAATATGTAGACAAAAATATTTTTTGCTAGTATTACCTAGCTAAACTCAGAAAACAAATAAATACAAAGTAATTTTCTAGAACGTTAATTTAGAAGTTATGATTTAGTCTATGTCCATGAATTAAATGCTTTGATAACATTTCCAAGCAAAAACCAGAAAAAAATAAATGAATTGTGAATCTTTGGGAAATACCAACATTAAAATTGCATTATCTAATATTAACTAGCAATATACCGCCAATCCATAAATCTAAGGCTGTTAAATTTTTAGATGCTAGTAAAATGGCATTGATTATCCAATATTATGCTAGAAATATATGTCAATTCTCTAAGGAATATATAGACAAAAATATTCTGTGCTAATATTACCTAGCATTAACTCAGAAAACAAATAAATACAAAGCTCTTTCCTAAAAAATTCCTTAATTTAGAAAGATTAGTGTAATATTAACTAGACTATGTCGATTAGTGCTTGAAGAAAGTTTTCTAGTATTAACCGGAAAAACATGAATGCATTGTAAAACTTTAGGAAATACAAAAATTAAAATTGCATTATCTAATAATAACTAATAATATTAACCCCCCATAAATGCAAGGCTGTTAAAGTTTTAGGCAATACTAAAATGGGATTGATTACCCCATATTACGTAATAAATATATGTCTAAGGAATATGTATACAAACTATTCTTAGCTAATATTACCTAGTATTAACTCAGAAAACAAATCAGTACTAAATAATTTTCTAGAAAACTACGTTAATTTAGAAAGATTTGTGTAATATTAACTAGACTCTAGACTATCTCCATTATTTAAATGTTTGGATAAAATTTTCAACTATTAACCGGGCAAAATAAATGCTTTGTAAATCTTTTGGAAATACCAAAACTAATATTGCATTATCTAATATTAACTAGCAATATTGCACTACCCACCTATAAATGCAAGACTATTAAATCTTTAGGCTATACTGAAAATGCATTCATAACGCAACATTACATAATAAATCTATGTAACCTCTCTAAGTAATATGTATATAAATGTATTCTTTGCTAATATTAAATAAGATTAACTCAGAAAACAAATAAATACAAAGTTATTTTCTAGAAAAATTAGTTAAGTTAGAAAGATTTGTGTAATATTAACTAGACCGTCTCCATTAGTTAAATGCTTGGATAAAATTTTCTAGCATTAAAAGGACAAATAAAATGCATTGTTAATCTTTAGGAAATACCCAAATTAAAGTTGCATTATTTAATATCAAC
This sequence comes from Pardosa pseudoannulata, assembly GCA_032207245.1. Taxonomy (NCBI): domain Eukaryota; kingdom Metazoa; phylum Arthropoda; class Arachnida; order Araneae; family Lycosidae; genus Pardosa; species Pardosa pseudoannulata. Next base: position 8,607,578 of record CM063507.1, on the reverse strand, counting down.
TAGCAATATTGCCCCATTATAAATGCAAGACAGTTAAATTTTTAGAAGATACTAAACCTACATATATTACCTAATATTACGCAATAAATATATGTCAACTCTCTAAGAAATATGTAGATAACATAGTATTAGCTAATATCACTTAGCATTAACTCAGAAAACAAATAAATACAAAGTAATTTTCTAGAAAAATACGTTAATTTAGAAAGATTAGTGTAATATTAACTAGACTATCTCCATTAGTTAAATGCTTGGATAAAATTTTCTAGTATTAACCAGAAAAAATGAATGCATTGTGAGTCTTTAGAAAATACCAAAATTTAAATTGCATTATCTAATAATAACTAGTAATATTGCCTCCCCTCCTTTAAAAGCAAAGATGTTAAATTTTTAGGCGATACTAAAATGGCATTGTTACCCCCATATTACGTAATAAATATATGTCTAAGGAATATGTAGACAAAATATTCTTAGCTAATATTAATTAAGATTAACTCAGAAAACAAGTAAATGCAACGTTATTTTCTAGAAAAATAAGTTAATTTAGAAAGATTAGTGTAATAGTAACTAGACTATCTTCATTAGTTAAGTGCTTGAATAAATGGTTCAAGCATTAAACGGAAAATAGAAATGCAACGTAAATCTATATGAAATACCGAAATTAAAGTTGCATTATCTAATATTAAATAGCTATATTGCCCCCACCCATAAATCTAAGGCTATTAAATTTTTAGATGATACTAAAACGACATAGATTACGTAATATTACATAATAAAAATGCGTGAACTCATTAAGGAAGATGTAGATAATATATTATTTGCTAATATTACTTATCATTATCTCAGAAAACAAATATAATGTAATTTTCTAGAAACGTACATTAATTTTGAAAAATTAGTGTAATATTAATTAGACTATCTCCATTAGTTTAATGGTTAGATAAAATTTTATAGCATTAACCGGAAAAAATAAATTTATTGTAAATATTTAGAAAATACCAAAATTACAAACTAATATTAACTAGCAATATTCCCCCCCCCAGTAAAAAAAGGCTGTTAAATTTTTAGAATATACTAAAATGGCACTGATTACCCAATATTAAGTAATAAATATCTGTCTAAGTAATACGTAGACAAAATATTCTTAGCTAATATTACCTAGTATTAACTCAGAAAACAAATAAATACAAAGTAATTTTCTAGAAAAGACACCAACACAAAAACTTATTACGTTATATTACCTAATACCATAGTCTCCCATTAAAAAGTCCGTAGAACATCCTGAAAACTAAAACATTCTATTTCATTCTTTCTTACTACGGTGTATCCAATCTTGTTATTAACAATATTAACAAAAGCTTCCATTGTCTGGGGAAACACAAAAACCACAAAGTAGATTTTTTTTTCCTTTTTCCTACTTTCGTTCCGACTTGAGCCTTTTAAAATAAATAGCCCTCCCCTCGTGATCTGTAGGGGACACTCTACATTGATGATAGTCTTTAGGAAAAGAGAATCAATAGGATGATTTTTGTTGGTTTTATCGATTGCCTTTTCGTTTCCTCGCTCTTTTCGTTTTTTTCTTTCCTTTTGGTTTGCTTTCTTGCGGAAAGTGGTGTAAAATTCGGTTAGGGATAATGGGGTTGTTTTGGAACAAAGATTAACGGAAGACTTTCTTGTTTTTTTATTCCCATTTCGCTCACAAAAGGGAATGTTATGAGTTACGTATTGTAACTTGAAACTTTAAAAAAGTTTTCTTCTTTTTTGTTTCGGAATTGGAACATTTCGTGTTCGTTTCATGAAGGACATTGAGGTAGGTAAGCTGCATTTCAATTTTGAATTTAGAGCTTAGGATGACAGTAGGGGTATGATAAAGCTGCTTGGATATTGCTTTTTAGATAGGTTAGAATTTTAATTTATACTCACAATGGAAGTAATAAATAAGGCAGACGAGTTTATATGATGCAAAAACTAAATTTGATTAGTGATTCACACAGGTCTTTAACCCTTTGACAGTTTCATTTTTTTTTCAGAATTCGGTAAAAAAAAATGTCACATTTTTTTATTGCATTTTTTTTGTTCATTTTACATTTTCAAGTAAAGATATGTTATTAAAATTAACATCCCCTATATAATAATAGCCTAAGGTGTCTGTCGGCAAATTTTTGAAGCGGTTGTACCTGGAACGGATACAGGGTATCCATATTGAATTTTTTATGAGTTAGGGTTAGCAAAATTCAAAGCGAGTTAAAATCTAAGCCATCCCCCCTTTTTTAGCGTTTAATGCTATTATTTCAAGCCTTATTCTCCCCCCGTTAAAAGCAGGCGATTAAATTTATCATTTTCGATACCATTCATATATACCACCAAATAATCACTGTCCCGTTTGGGTTTCGAAATCAGAAGTGTGATACTGAAGAATGTTCTCAATGGCGTTAATTAATTGCTCAAAACAGACGCCCTTTTAATATAAAACACTTTTTATTATATTTACGTATGCGAGATCTTTAAATGCACAGAAAATGTCACATAGAAGAATTTATGGCGTAAATAATATTAACATATTAAAGCACAAAAGCAACTCAAGAGCCATTTTTCTCGCATACGAAAGAACAGCCATGTTTTCACTAAACAAAATCGTTCGTTGCCACTCGCAACTTACAGAGAAAAAATAAAATAAAAAAGATAATATGTGGGTAGAACATCAATTTTAACAGACGATTTGACATTCCCCCACCTAAGTTAACTTTTATCTTAAAATTTAACTTACAACTAACTACACAACAATAACAATAACATAATAGTAACAGTTCACAAGTCTAGTCCCCTATATAATAATAGCCTAAGTTATCTATTTTTGAAGCGGTTGGACCTGGAATGGAAATAGGCTCCATATTGAATTCTTAATGAGTTAGGGTTAGCAAAATTTAAAGCGAGTAAAGTTTATTTTCTCCTTAACTATCGATCTGATTCTAAAATAAATTGGTATAAATAAGCTTCATATCACAGCAAAAATATTGAAATTCACTCCTTCCCCCCTTTTCGAGAGTTTAATGCGATTATTTCAAGCCCCATTTTCCCCCGATTAAGAGCAGGCGATTAAATTTATCAATTTATTATAGAATAAATAGATGAAAAAAACATTTTTCTATCATTATGACGTCATTCCTTTAACCATCTCATTTAATCATTTCTTATTTTAAATTATTTAAATATCGTCTGCATTATTTTCACACGTTTTATCACTGAACTTATATATTACGTAATTAATTTTCTTTTATATTTCTCTTAAATAATAGATTAGGTACGTATGTGATAATTTAAAATTCAATCAACGATTATTTTTTGCTGCAAGATAATTCTCAGCCAAAAAAAAAACCCCATTTTTTTTTACCTGCCTCATAGGGTAGTTTACAATTCTGGAAAATTAAAAATTTTACTGATCCCGTCATATGACGGGCTATATGCTAGTTCTAATATTTTTAAGAATTTATTACAACTTTTTTTCTATGAAAGCATCATAGAACTGAAGTTTACCTTTAGTCTCATCGATATCCAAGTCAATTTTTGGAATTCCAGTGAAAGCAAATCTAGGAGGCGGCTCCGAAGGATTATCACAATTAATTTATAAAAAAACTGTCTTGCTTGACTGATTCCATCTGTACTACTCTCAGAGTCACTACTATCCAGGTCATCTAGTATACTTCAGCTACTATCATTTACAGATAATTCAGTTTCTGATTCCGAGTCACAGTTCAAATCGCAAGAAATTAGCTACATACGCTCTGAATTATCCATTATTTAAAAGTAAAAAAATATTATTCAACTCTTACATCAATAAAATTATCAGCCGGTGAGTAAAATATAACCAGAAAGCTATACACTGAAAGATAACAATTCGTCTTCTGATACAATACATGCGAAAAAAACCCGCGCTTTTGAACCAATCAGAGTAGAAAATACAATAAACTGCAAACTATCATTTACTGGAAAACAATCGTCCTCTGTACGAATAATTTGTTACTAAAATTGGAAAAAATACGGCTGAAACAGTGCAAGCGAAATAGAAATCAAATTGCCCGTATGCCGTAGGGGCAAATCAGTAAAGGCCTGATAGCTGTGCGCGTACAGCATACGGGTAAAACAGGGAAGGG
>CM063507.1:8585927-8598427 GCA_032207245.1 Pardosa pseudoannulata | reverse complement strand
TGAAATAGATAATTATCAATACTTCTGTTACGAAATTTTATTTATTTATTTCCTTGAATTAGAATCCTTTGACTACTTCTTCGAAATCATTTATTTGTCTTTATATAGTTTTATTATACGAAATATTAAAATTTATTTTGTGCTTAAAGGGGACTCTGATTTATATTGGATCAATGTGAATAAAATCTAATGAATTTTTGCTCTAAACGTTTGAAGATATATTATATATTCTGAATAACTCCGATAAATATATTCTGAAACGAATTACAGCTCCTAAAAATTTCATTACAGCTACCCAATTTCCAGTTTTGAAGTATTTCAAGAAGTTTTGAATGAATATCTGATGCAGTAAATTCAGATATCAGAGGAAATAAATTTTTTATCTTGAAAACTACCCAATAATAATAACGGAAATTCAAAGAATAAAACTTTTATCCTTTAATATTTTCCTTTTATGTAAAAATATACTGTGTGATTAAACGAAATATATTTATGAATAAAGACACGTTGCACCCACCATAATTTACATTGATTCAATGTAAATAAAATGCATTGAAATTCTGCAGTAAATATTTGGAAAAAATGTGAGTGATATACGCAAGCAAACATATTCTGAAATGAATTACAATTAAAAAAAATTGCATAATTACTAAGGTTGAACTATTATAAGTGTTATTGGATCAATGTGAATAAAATGCATTGAATTTTAGCCCTAAATGTTTGAAAATATATTATATATTTTGAATAACTTTGATAAACATATTAGGAAAAGAATTACAATTAAAAAAAATTTCAGAATAATTACATCGGTTGAAGTATTTCAAGTATTATGTAATAAATGTGAATAAAATGCATTGAAATTCTGACGTAGACTTTTGGAAAAAATATGGCGATATACACAAACAAAAACATTCTGAAATGAATTACAATTTTAAAAATTCAGAATAATTACTCCAGTTGACGTATTTCAAGTGTAATTGGATCAATGTAAATAAAATGCAATAAATTTTTTCTCTAAAAGTTTGAAAATATATTATATATATTCTGAATAAATCTGATAAACATATTCTGAAATGAATTACAGTTCCTAAACCATTTCATCATAACTGCCCAATTTCCAGTTTTGCAGTATTTTAAGCGGTATTGAATGGAATAACTGATGCAGTAAATTCAGAGTTGTAGTAAAATAAATTTTGTAACTTGAAAACGTCCCAATAACAGCAACGTAACATTACAAGAATATTTTTAAATATTTTTCTTCTATATTCTTTTGATGCATTTTAATTACACAGTTTCCAGTTTTGCAGTATTTCAAGTGGTATTGAATAGAATAACTGATGTAGTAAATTCAGATTTCAACTGAAATTAAAAAATTTAACTTGAAAACAACTCAATAATAATCACAGAACTTCAAAGAATAAAATTTTTATTTTTAATATTTTCCTAGTATCTATGGATATAATGTGGGATTAAACGCAATATATTTATGAATAAAGGCACATTGCATTATGATTTAGATTGATTCGATGTGAATAAAATGCATTGAAATTTTGCTGTAATCATCTGGAAAATAATATGAGCGATATACACATGCCGTCATATTCTGAAATGAATTACAATTAAAAAAATTCAAAATAATTACTCCGGTTAAAGTATTTCAAGTGGTATTGTGTCAATGTAAATAAAATGCATTGAATTTTTTCTCTAAACGTTAGACGATATATATTCTGAATAACTCTAATAAATATATTCTGAAATGAAGGACAATTCCTAAACCATTTCATTATAATTACCCAATTTCCAGTTTTGCAGTAATTTAAGTGGTATTGAATTAAATAACTAATTCAATAAATTTATATTTCCACTAAAATAATTTTTTTAACTTGAAAACTGTCCAATAATAAAAATAATGTAACTTCAATAGAATAAAATTTTAATTTTTTAATATTTTGCTTATATGTATAAATATAGTGTGCGATTAAAAGCAATATATTTATGAATAAATACATGTTGCACCATTATTCCCATCGATTAAATGTGAATAAAATAGAATGGAATTCTGCTGTAAACTTTTGTAAAAAAATATGAACTATATAGACATATAGAAAACATATTCTGAAATGAATTACAATTAAATAAAAATCAGAATAATTACTCAGGTTGAAGTATTTCAAGTGGTATTGTACCAATGTGAATAAAATGCATTGAATTTTTCCTTTAAAAATTTGAAGATAAATTATTTATTCTGAATAAATGGGATAAACTTATTCTGAAATGCAATATACACAAGCAAAAATAGTCTGAAATGAATAACAATTATTGAACATTATTCAATTTCCAGTTTTGAAAGATTTCTAGTGTCTTGAATGGAATAACTGAAGCAATAACTTCAAATCTAACTTAAAAACTCTCCAATCACAATTACAGTACTTCGTGAATAATGTTCAACATTTTAGAAAGTCGCCAAATTGGCTACAAACATAATAAATGCTTACAAACTGCTACTGTTGTATGTATTGCACTGGAAGAAATTGTAATACAAATGCACTCCTTTAATGCTTCAGAAGATTGCAACGGTTTGTAGTTTTGACTGGTTTTAAAAACTGGTAAAAAAATAGAATAAAATGCTTACTCTCTTGCGAAAAATTAGGCAATAAAGTGTTTCGTTTCCTTCTTACTCAAATATAATTACCCACAAAATAGGTATTTTTTCGTTAATAGTTTTCAAAAATATTTTTCGATGGTAAAATGCTTTTACATCCCCTTTTGTATTTAAATAAAAATATTTATGTATTTTAGACAGAGCTAATGTGGGTTATTTGATATTTGTTTATTTTTCATGAAATTTAATTGCTGATTTGTTTTATTTATAAATAAAGGGACTAGTGATATATGAAACAGAATAAAATTTTCACTGGTTGTTTTAGATGCATACTAAATCAAATGTTTTAATTAATTTTAAATAAAAATTTTAAATAAGTTTATAGATTTAAATTTACAGAAATTTTAGGCAAGTAGAAAAAAAAATCTGAGTTGTATAGCTATTATAGACACCAGTGCTTCGATATAAAAGTTTAACAATCAGTGAAAATCATTTAGATCTAAAGAATTGACAGAACATGATAAATGTTAATTAGTATTTATTTACAATTTCTTAATAGTTTAGTTTAATTTTAATTGAAAAGTCAGATGACCTACAGTTTTTGGACTATAGAATAAAATAAATATTGTAAACCAATTCGATAAAAAAAGCAGTTTCTAATAAGCATATTAGAAAAGTCATTTTTCGGGCAAATCAATTTCATTTATTCCTCTGCTATATTTAGTTATTTAAAACCACAAACTTACGAGATAAAATGAGTAATTTTTCAATGCTAAAGCATTATTAAAATGTTTAGATTGCAGACAAATTAGAATAAAATCCCAGTTTTTCAGTTATTAAAGACATTAATCTTCGATCTAGAAGAGTTTAATTGAACAGATCAATAGAAAACATTTAGATTTTGTTATAAAATTGACACGGTATGGTAAATGCTAATATGTATTTAGCTTCAATTTCTTAATAGTTTTAGATTTTTTTAAACTTCATATCTACAGTTTTAGGTCTTTAGAATAAAATATCGTAAACCAATTTGATAAAATAGCAGTTAGTTTTTAATGTGTATGTTGGAAAAATTATCTTTCAGGTAAATCTTGAAATGAGACATTTTTCGTAGCTTGAGAATTATTAAAATGTATAGATTGCAGGTAAATTAGAAAAAAATCCAGTTATACTGTTTTTAAAAACGCTAAGCTTCGATCTAGAAAAGTTTAATTCAACAGATCAGTGGAAAGCATTTAGATTTTGTTATAAAATGGGCAAGGCATGGTAAAGGCTAATGTGTATTTAGTTTCAGTTTCTTAATAGTTTAGCTTTTAATATTTTAATCTACAGTTAATCTACAGTTTTAGGTCTATAGAATAAAATAAATATTGTAAACCAATTTGATAAAAATAATAGTTTCTAATGTGCATGTTTGAAAAGTTATCTTTCGGGTAATTCGTGAAATATGAGTAATTTTTCAAAGCTAGTGCATCGTTAAAATGCATAGATTTTAGGAAATTTAGAAAAAAATCCGAGTCATATTGTTCTTAAAAACACTAAGGTTTGATTTAGAAAAATTTATATGAACAGATCAATGGAGAACATTTAGATTTTGCTATAAAATTGACACAGTATGGTAAAGGATAAAGCGTATTTAGTTTTAACTTCTTAGTAATTTAGTTTTTTTTTATTTTTAAAGTAAAATAATCTTCAGTTTTACATTTATAAAATAAAAGAAATATTGTAAACCAATTTGATAAAAAATATTAGTTTCTAATATACATGTTTGAAAAGTTATTTTTCAGGTAAATGTATCTCATACTTTCCTATTGTATATAAAGTTATTTAAAACAAAACATTACTTAAACAGAAGCGAATATTCTTTAAAACGTTCAGCGTTATTAAAACGTATAGATTTCAGGAAAACAGAATATCCAAGTTATACTGTTATTAAAGACACTAAGGTTTCGGCATAATAAAGTTTAATTGAGAAGTTCAATGGCAAGTATTTATATTTTTCTTATCTAATTGACACAACATGATAAAGTTTGTGCTTTTCGTTTTTTTTTTAATTTTAAAAATCCAGATCTACAGTTTTAGGTTTATAGAATAAAAGAAATATTGTAAATCGATTTGATAAAAATACATTTAGTTTCTAATGTGCATGTTGGAAAACTGGTCTATCAGGTAAATGAATTTAATTATTTAGTTTTCTATATTAAGCTTTTTTTAAAACAAAACAATACTTTAAAAAGCCCGTAAAACTGACATAACATAGGACGCACATTGTTATCCAAAATAGTCCAGTAGGCATCGGCGTTGAACAATACCTATAAACCAAGAAACACCAAACATAATTATAACTTGATTTACAATGCATTTAGATATTCTATACGCCAAATATGCCATCCGAACGATAAAGTGGAACCTTGATTCGTCGCTAAAGAAATATGACCTAAAATTTCGATGTGCTTGCACCACATTAAAGTGGACTTTGTGATAAAAGGCTTATGGGCAGCAGCACGACCATGAAAAAGAAGCAGATCTGCTTCCTTATGGATAGTATCTATTGAATACTCCCGGATGCCTGTTGAAACTCCTCGCGGCTGAGGGTCATCGGTTGGATGCAGTTCTTCCGAATTTCTCTGGTCAGCACTCGTCGGTTTCTATCTCCCAGTTTCGTTGGTCTGCCAACTCGGGGCGCATTTCGACAATCACCGCTCACCTTTCACTTCTTAATTACATAGGCCATTGTCGATTGGGTATTTCAGATTGCTAGATATGTAAGGATCGGCCACATTTTTGATACTATAATTTACTTTCTCGAAATCAGAGAGCTCCAAACTGCCGGGCACCTTTCATGCGACTAATGGCGATGCTGTTTCTTACACGATGTATACTGGCGGAGCCGTGACGTACCACAGGATCGCAGATATCGTCATTTACATAGGTGTCCAAATACTTATTGGTAGACAGTGTATAAGAGAACCCTTCAGCACTCAAATGGTTAAAATGTATGGATTGCAGGCAAACAGAAAATAATCTGAGTTACACTATTATTAGACATACTAAAAGTTCGATAGAAAAAGTTTAAATATCCAGACAACTTTGAGATCTTTAGATCAAATTTATATTGCAAATATATATACAATTAATTTAACGTTATTTTACTCATCCTACTTTAAAAATTTGCTGCGTTATATGAAATCTAATATATTAATTTTGCTGATATATATTTAAGTATGTACCCGCAATTTAATTTTGCTACAGCTTTAAATTGTTAAGCTTTTTAATGTATGTATGGGAATTGCTAGTGATTAAGAAACAGTACCACTGCAATTTCGTAGAAAATTATATCTAACGCAAATATAAGAACTTTTATTTGAGGCTAAACTAATACATTTTGAAGTTTTAAAAAATTAAAAACATTCAAAATACCAGATAATCTACAGTTTTAGATCTAAATTATGTAAAAAATACTGTAAACGAATTGGATTAAAATAATTGTATATTATGTTATTTAAAACAATACATTATTTGAAAGTTCAAAACTGAATATTTTTTAAAGGTACATTTTTATTAAAATGTATGGATTGCAGGCAAACAGAAAAAAATTGACTTACACTGTTATTAGATAAAAATATTTAAAGAGACCGATGAGAGGTTTAGATAAAATTTATATTGCAAATATATATACAATTAATTTAACGTAATTTTACGCATTCTACTTTAAAATTTTGCTGCGTTATATGAAACCTAATATATAATCTTTTTGCTAATATATATAAGTATGTGCTCGCAATTTAATTCTGCTAAAGCTTTAAATTGTTAAGCTTTTTAATGTATATATGGGAATTGCTAGTCATTAAGAAACGTAACCACTGTATTTTCGTAGAAAATTATGTCTAAAGCAAATAAAAGCATTTAATTTGAGTCTAAACTAATACATTTTAAAGTTTTAAAAAAATCAAAACCTTCAAAATACCAGATAATCTACAGTTTTAGATCTAATATAAAAATAATTTAAAACAATTGATTAAAATAATTGTATATTAAGTTATTTAAAACAATACATTATTTGAAAGAACAAAACTGATGTTTTTTAAAGGTAATTTTTATCAAAATGTATGATCGCATGCAGACAGAAAAATCTGAGTTACACTGTTATTATACACATTAAAATTTCGATAAATGCAGTTTAACTAAAAGACCTATGATCATTAGATAAAATTTTATATTGCAAAATATATACAATTAATTTAACGTAATTTTACGCATTCTACTTTAAAATTTTGCTGCGTTATATGACACCTAATATATAATCTTTTTGCTAATATATATAAGTATGTGCTCGCAATTTAATTCTGCTAAAGCTTTAAATTGTTAAGCTTTTTAATGTATATATGGGAATTGCTAGTCATTAAGAAACGTTACCACTGTATTTTCGTAGAAAATTATGTCTAAAGCAAATAAAAGCATTTAATTTGAGTCTAAACTAATACACGGTTCCAATTACAAATCCCATGGCATATGTGGCATTAAGTGTATTAGATCATTTCTCAGATAATGCATTTATAATTAAACTCTCCACTTTTAAGCGCAACAGTTTAATTAGAGACAAAAAGAGTCATTAAATACGCTCATGAAACAGTTTACGTACAGGAAAAATAATTTATCAAAAATCTTTAATTAGAGATAAATTTTACGCTATGTTTACAGAGAATTAAAAGAATATCTGGAAACAGACTTCTTTTGTTTACGAAAATCTGCATACATTATGAAAAAAAAATTAGCTGTTTTATCTTAATTTTTTTTTCGTTTGACTTCCGCCGAGTAAATATTTCAAAACCGAATATAAATCGTTCTCCCGGCCATTATCTACAACTTTTGAAATGAAATTTAATAACGTAATGTCGGCATTAAATTTCGGGTTAATTACTAAACAAATACGCAGAGTTAAGTTGTTTGTAAGCAAGCCGTAGAGTATTAATTAATTATTACTATACATATTCGGATCACTTCGAAGGATATATTTTTTTTGCAGGAAGGATTGGGAGATATGATTCGGTAGGGTATTCATTAATGAAGTCACTAATTGGACGTTTTTTATCCCCCCTTTTACTGAAAGAAAATCGAAAGCTGGAAGTTTCAGATTTCGCTTTTAATGAATAAAAATGTCGATGTAGGAGAAATTGCTCACAAGAAAAGCGATGTCCCGATTTGGTTCGTAATACGATAAAGGATAAATGATATTGATGAATCAACAGTGATGAATAGTAAATATTTTTCAATTTCTTAAGGTAATCGTGGGAATTGATTATAATAAGTTTTATTAACTCGTCGTTCTTACGGATAGCGACAAGCGCCAATTTCATTGTTCATGGCGGAGCTATGCGTGAAGGTGTTGACCGCTCCATGTCCACGCACCAAATCCCAACTTATCTGTTTGCAAGCTCATCAAATCTCTATATATATAAATGAATTTGTGTCTGTCTGTCTGTCTCTCTGTCTGTCTGTCTCTCTGTCTGTCTGTACTCAATAGACTCAAAAAACCATGCATCCAATCGCCGTGAAAATTTGGGAAATGTTTAGGTATATACCTGGGAAGGTTTTTGTAAATTTTGAACGTTCGAAATCCATTCCTTCCCCCATTTTCGAGCATTTCCTGTCACTATTCCAAGCATTATTTTCCCCGGTTAAAAGCAAACGATTAAATTTTTAATTTATCGCGTGAAAACTAAGTGAAAGAAGCAATATTTCTGGAAATGTGTCGTCATCCCAAGTAATTGATTTAAACGCAGTTTTCCTCGGTTAAAAGCACGAGATTAAAATTTTTAATTTATTACATAATACATAGGTGAAAATGATATTTTTTTTGCTATCTTTATGACGTCATTCCTTTAAATATTTCATTTATTCATTTCTTATTTTATAATCGTCTGCGTAGTATCAATTCGATTTGATCTGGAAATTGAGATATAAAGTGATTCACTTTCATTTCTATGTGATGCAAATTATAGCATTTTTATATGAGAACTAATTTTAAATTTAATTCTTGGTTAATTTTTAAGTTGTAATGAAATGTTTATCAACAATATTCTAACATCAAAACGTACAAATTTGAGTGACTCTCATAGGCAAATAAAAACCTATCATTTTATATAGTTATCTTCATATATTTGACAATATGAATGTGTGTTTCTGTTTCATACTAAACTATGTGGTTTGACATAAATTGCCTTAATTTTAGAAAACATTTATAACTACAAACAAAATTAGCACTGTTGCTGTCAAAATCTCTGCTCCCTATTCTATCACGTAATTTGGCAAGATATATTAACGTTGCTAATCAACGTACAGTAGTAATACAGTTTAGGGTTAAACTTATATTTTACTATACAGTTTTGAGCAAATTTAATATAAGACACAAATTTGATGCAGATTTAATCGTTAGCATGTAGACATATATTTTGTTATTTTTATTTATAGATATTAAGAACAGTTTTCATTTATATGTTTTTTTCAAACAAATCTACCCGATAAGTCATAGAGTAACTTCTTTGGACAGAAATCCTTGATACCGCCATATGAACATATTCCACATCAATACATCTTGAATTCCCAGATTAAAATCTGACTGTGAGATCCAGGAATGGTTTTTCGCCCATTCGTGTTCCGATATACCAATTAGTTGAAATATATTAATGAAAAACCAAACAAAATGGCAGTTTAATTTTGCGACTCGAGCTTTCCATTGTTGAGTTGGCGTCTAAATATGGCAGTGTTATTCATTGTTGGCATTATTATCGCCAGATATTTGGTATACGGGAAACACAAAAACGTATCTACGCTATTTAAATTCAAGTGTAAGTATATAAATATATGATGGCATTTATATATATATATATATATATATATATATATATATATATATATATATATATATATATATATATATATATATAAGACTAAACACTAAATTCACTTTTATTTATGAAATCATCTTTTTTTTTCTATTTTATTTTCTTGGCGAGATTTTTATTTTCAGTAATTAAAAATTGCCATGTTGTATCAAATTTGTTTTTATTTTGCAGTTGCCATTTATTAAATAAAAACTAACATATGGTTATAGGTTTTGTTATCTAAAACTCAACTACACTAGAGAAAAAAAATTGGCAAGTGATATACAGGGAACAAATAAGTTTTCATTTTAGAAATGGCAACTATGAAATGTTGAGATATTGTAACCACTTTTGATTAAAGTTTAAAATGTGATTTCAAATAATATAATTGTTCTCGGTATTTTAGCCTTATATACTTATTTCGTTTAATCAATATTAGTTTGGTATATTTCTTTCATTTTGAATTCAATTGCGCCATTTTTATTTATCCAGTTTTAAGACTTCACTCTGTATTTCACCTATTCTTAAATAACCTTGGCAACTTTCGGTATATTTCTTTTAATTAAGTGTTATAAAAATTGAAATCATTTAAGTAACTTCATTCTTATGATAACACTTTCAAGTAATATAATTGTTCTCGGCTTTTGACCTTATGTGCTTAGTTCATTTTATCAATATTTGGTATTTTTCTTTCATTGTCAATTCAACTGCGCCATTTTTATTTATCCAATTTTGAGACCACACTAACATCTATTCATAATACATACATTATTTGACAAAGTCCACAGCAAAAATCTACACAGGATGGTTTCGCAGTCTTTTCATAACTTTGGGGAAGCCACAGATTGAGAAAGGAATTTGTTAACTCTGCAATTAGAAATGCTCTTAATCAGCAAAATTTGTTGGCAAGTTAAGCTCGACAACAGGAAGGAAACAAAAGAGTTTAACGCCAAGAGGCCACTAAAAAGATGACGAAATTGCGGATTTGGTGATTTTCTTTTAATAGAGGAGTTGTTAATTATAGTTTGGGATTAAAGTATTAAATTTTTACATTACGTATATATATATATATATATATATATATATATATATAATATATATATATATATATATATATATATATATATAAACATATATATATTATATATATGTAATCCAGAATTATATAACTGCTGGACAAGGTGAAGCCTAATGAGCTTGCAGTAATAGATACAATTGAAGCGACCCGCACAAGTCTGATTAAAACTTTGCTAAGATCTGCTAAAACGGAAATCTTTACAAGTCAACGACATACAAAAAAAAAAAGACACAAAAAATCACTCTGCTCGAACAGAGGTGCACCCAAGATCGAAAACAGAAAGAATTTTCCCAACGGACAAGAAACTTAGTCAGCGAGTTAAACTGTTAAAATCAGTAAAAACGCGGAGCCATTTGCCGTCGACAGCTGGAAAACGTGTTGAATAGACAGAAAATTCACATCTATAGGACAGAAAGCTTTGGGAAATGTATCGAAAGATTTTTAAGTCGAGGACGCTTCTTTGATTAAGACATTTAGAAGACGGGAAAAAGATTTTAAGGAATTAGAAAGAGAGAGGGGATGTTTTAACGAAATATTAAAGTTAGATAATTTTGATATATATTATATATATGTAATATATCAAAATAATTTAACTTTAATATTTCTTCAAAAACCTCCTCCCTACCATTCTAATTCATTTAACTATCTTTCACAGGCTCTAAATTGTTTAATCAACGAAGTATTTTCCACTTAACATTTCTTTCTGTCATAAAACTGTAAACTTTCTGTCTATACAGCAGTTTCCCAGCTGTTGGCTGAACATGGTTTCGCGTTTTGCTGATATTGCATTTAATCCGCTTATAAAGTTGTTTTTTACTGTGAGAAAATTCTTTCTGTCATCGTTCTTGGGTGCACCTCTGTTTGATCAGAGGGTACACTGTGGCTTTTTTCTGTCTGTTGTTAAGTAGAAAGGATTTCCGTTGTTATCGCTCCAGAATAAAGTTTAAATTAGACTTCTGCGTTCTCCTCAATGTCAGCCCGACTGCATTATCATTATTTATAGCTGTTGAGCTTTCTCCTTGTCACACACACACACACACACACACACACACACACACATATATATATATATATATATATATATATATATATATATATATATATATATATATATATATATATATATATATATAATATTATATATTATATATTATATATATATTATATATTATATATATATATATATTATATATGTATATATATATATATATATATATATATATATATATATATATATATATATATATATATATATATATATATATATATATATATATATATATATATTACATATAATATATAAAGCTGTAATTCTCTGACAGCAACAAGAGTCACTGTGTTTGTCTGATGTTGCTGCAGGACAAGAAGTATAAGCAAAAGTTACAGCTTAAATATTTTCATCAGTTCATGGTAGATGACATTTTACAATGAAATTCCAAAAAGATCGTTTTGAATTTTATTGAGCTGTAGAGAGAAAATGGTATAAGCTGATTACTTTTGGATACATGGTACTGCGCCATTTTGCAATCGTTGTGCCACTACATGAACTCAATTTTTGGCGATGCATGCTTTGTCTTGCCCCCTGTTCAGTGTGGAATGGGTAGAGCACTTAAAAAGCTAGTTTTTCCTATATTACGTTTAGCAGTCTAAAAATAGATCACTGGGTGCTAATGGGTTAAACTCAATTGATTCCCCTTAAAATAAATTATTGTCCTTATTTTCCTTAGTATGGAAGACTCGAATAGCATCGAGCGTAAAAGTCTCCAGCAACAAAACGTAAGCGTCTCACATTGCAAAATAATTTCAAAAGATTGAAAAAAAAAACCCGAATTGATTCCTTCGACGAAAGAAGACGAACAGCAATTGCTGAAAGTGAAACAAAGCTGTGGAAGACAAATGGAACGGATTATCGACTCAAAGTGGAATAAATGAGGAA
>CM063507.1:8575927-8578427 GCA_032207245.1 Pardosa pseudoannulata | reverse complement strand
ACTCTTTTATAATAATAAAATAAATGAAGACCCATGCTCTCGTAAGCTTTTAGGATCATCCGGTCAGGCGGAAACATTTTTGAACAATTTGATGAGCTTGCAAACAGATAAGTTTCAATCAGCGCTTGGACATGGAATTGTTAAAACACTCTAAGTATGTCTCCGCCACGAACAATGGAAGTGGCGCAGGTTTGCTTTTAGAAGAAACGATGATTTAATAAACTTATTTTTATCAAGAAAGAATGTTTTGCATTCGCCTTAACTCTGGATCCCGACATTACATACACACACACACACACACACACACACATATATATATATATATATATATATATGAAATGAATAAATTTATAAATTATATATATGTATGTATGTATACATATGAAAGTATTGCTGAACTAATTTTGATATATAGGTTGAAATTTTATGTTCATCATGAGAAAATTCTCACTTTTTCTTCGCTTTATCCATTTTTGAAAGTTAATAAAATTAAATAGTTTTTTTACAGAAAAATATTTAATCAGAAAAAATAGATAGATGTGAAACGATAATGAAATACTTGTTTATAAACAACAAAGTATAGGTATGTCTTATTTCTATACATGAGTGCACATTTTACTTTGGAAGTCAAATTTTCTTAATGAACTTGGGTTCATTATTTGCATGTGCAGTACTGTGTGACTGCACATGCTTATCACAAGGTAATTAACCTTTCCCACAGTTTAGTCTAAAAATAACATTAAATAAGAAAAAAGATACATTTTTTATAATAAACATATATTGCACCGTATACCTTATATTAAACCTCTTTCTAATTTTGATAGATAATTTTTCTTGTATTATCAAATTTTTTTTCAAAAGCTAAACAAACTACTGATCTGTTAATCCCATTAATTAGAACACATTGTTCAAGTGATATATAGTGATAAACAGTTCTTTTCGCACTAATTAACAAAGCAATTTGTTATGCTGATCAGTATAACTTCCCCTTTAGGACTAATTCTTTGTTTTTCTAAGATCGACATAAAATATTGTTTAATCTAATTAATTATTGAATTAGTAGTTATGATTAATGATAATACAGTTTTAGAATTGGTTTATATTGTATTCTAGGTCATGATAATCAATTATAATCGGTCATAACATTTTAAAGGTATTGATAAAAATACAGCTGGCTGGTATTTGGAAGACAATTAGATATTTCAGGCTAATTTAATTAAAAAAATTAACTAAAAACATTTTATAAATCCTTATTTAACATTGATAAGTCATTATATATTATCATAATTAATTAATAAGTGAGTGTTTCTTGATAATCTAAGCCATCATGATTTTTCTGCCCCATTCACTTATTAGAAACTGCGAAAGCTCCAGCAGAGGCATATCTACGGGGTTCTATTACATGGAAGCAGGACGTTTTCAATGGACAACTATCAAAAGTCCACCGTAATTTAACACTAGAATTACGGTGGTCTTTGTATACCTAGAATTACTGTGGGTGTCATTTTGACCCCTTGATAAGATATCCACATATTTCTCTATATGATATAATATATTTGTGAAAAATAAATTAAAATAACGCAAATTATGACAACTACAGTTTGTTTTTCAAAATATACAGACTTTGAAGGTATGTAGGATAAACGATTTACTACGTTCTCTCCTAAACTTTGATCACTTGGTCTCATTTCATCGTTTCCTAAATAGGAAAATCCGTTTAATAAGTATTTTGTCCTAACTTCTACCTCTAGACAAAATTTTATTCCTAATTTATCTAGCTTGTTAGGCATATACTGCAAAAAACTGCATCTTGTTTTTGTAGGAAATAACTGTTCATCAATCGTAATATATTCATTTGGTTTGTGGCAAAGCTACAGTTGTCTATAAAAGTATTCCATACCTCTTATATTAGTGTAAATTTATCACACTGCAAACGTGAATACCTTGTTAGTTTATTTTCAAAACAAAGAAATTTCCTAACTTCCAAAACCTATCTCTACTCATAGTTTCATTGAAAATCTTTAGTCCCCAAGTCTTGGACCACAAACGAAGAATTGGTAAGCCCTTGGCTGCTAATGCCACCTTACGTACAGCAACGCTTTGAATGCTTCCAGTTCTGCTAATAAAATAGTGAAAGAGTCATTATGAAGTTTATACTTGTCTTCAACATCAGTATATATCCTGCCGTATTTCTAGGTATAATTATTTGTTAGGGCAAAAATAAAAATATGATTTTCTTGAAATCTTTACTATTTCGTAAATCACAATGATTTAGGAAAAGTCAAGAAAGGATTAAGATATTTGCAAATAAAACAAAAAAAAAATAGAAGAGCTGTCAGAGATAAAAATTTGCTAGGTGTCAAAATGACCCCTTCCGTAATTCTACTATTAAGGTACATAATTATTTTTATAAAGTTTTTGAAATCTTATACTGTTTTACAATTTAACATGACAAAGGAAATTGAACAGGGCTTGAAGATATCAAATTGTTTCAACTGGG
>CM063507.1:8543427-8560927 GCA_032207245.1 Pardosa pseudoannulata | reverse complement strand
CATAATCCTATAAAAAAATGTTATTTTTGCCTTTTTATTATGTGACAAATTGATAAACGTAATCGCCTGCGCGTAACATGTTAAAATAAGGCTTGAAATAATGACATTAAATACTAGAAAAGGGGGTAAAAGTAGATTTCGAACGTTGCCAAACCTAACAGATCAAGATCCAATACGGATGTTATCTTCCATCCAAAATAATTCGAGGACAAACAGGCAGATAACTTAGGCTATTATTTTATATTCATTGGTTCTCTCGAGGCCAAGATAATTATTCCATAGAAAATTACTCACTCTATCTTTTCTCATTGCAGAGTGGTGTTCCTGACCAAAAGAAATTTTGTGTTTCTCATAAAAATTTCTACTCTCTCGCTTTTGTGCTATCAATTTGAATTTTCTATTATTTTTAAACATTTAGCTCTTTTATTTTATGTTGTCATTTTTATGCACTGAGAAACTTCTGTGTTGAAGAACCGTATAGAAACCAGTTGAAACACAAATTTTAAAGATTTTAAAAAATTAATTAAATACATATCTTTTATTGTTTTATTTTCTGCCATTGTTATTTTTTGCTTACTTTTAGAAATCTCTATTACTGATTCTATACTCGGCCAGTAGAATATTACCATATATGAAATAACCTTGGAAAAAAGCATCTATTAACTGAAGTCTACGAATGCATGAAGCCAATATCATCAACTAAACAAGTGATTGTTGAGAACAAAACAGAACTGCTTTTGACATATTTTGCTATGGAAAACAAATATTATGTAACAAAAAAGAAAAGTGACCGTACAGATGCATTATAGATGCCGTGTTTTTTTTTTTTTTTTTGTCGCCAAATTTGGCCATGTGTGGGGCGATCAGTGGTTTGGTGTGTTTGCCCTGACTTTGGTGGGGGCTTATGGCAGCTCTAATGTGTTCTTGCACCCCATTGGTGAACGTGATTTCTGACGTCAACACCCGGCACTATTCGCGAAATTTGCATCTTCGCTGTTTTTTTGGTTTACAGTCGCCTAGGCCAGGTTTTTTTTTTTTTTTTTTTTTTTTTAACTCATTTTCTGGGATTTAGAAAATAATTTTTTGTTTGTTCTTATCCTTTTCTGGGATTTAATTAATTTCGTTATGATGGGTGAAGTTATTTCGGTTCTTACTATTTTTGAAATTGTTAAAAAGTATCAGGATATTCTAAATCAAACAAGATGCTTTTGTTTGGAACATTTTTGTTTTGTTCTTATTTTCTGCCATTTAGTTACTTTAGTTAGGATATTCTAAATCAAACAAGATGCTTTTGTTTGGAACATTTTTGTTTTGTTCTTATTTTCTGCCATTTAGTAATTTAATTTGAACTTACGGTTCTATTTATGAAATTGTTTAAAAAAATATCAAGTTATCTTAGATGTGAGTGGGTTTTGCATTTCACTTAAACTACAATGTGGAATACTGGTATTTCGAATCTGAGTTTTTATTTTTTTATTTTTTATTTTATTTATTTATTTTATTTTTTGTAAAAAGAATTATTTCAAATTTTTTAAGGGATGTAGAAGTGTTGAAGAATGTTTGTGGCTCTACCCTCTTCAATTTTCATCTGTTATCAAATTTATTTTGCATTTCTTTTATTACAGGGGGGAACCCCTCACATGTTAGATTTTTTATAATATTAGTGCTTATTAAAATGCAATATATTGTATTTATTCTGTTGATATATCATAAGTATTACTAATCTGTTATTTAATTTTTACATAACGTTAAAAATGATGATTATTATGCTAATTTTATTTTAATAAATGCTTTAAATTGTTAATATGTTTTTTTCTTTTAAAGTTTAATTTTGTTAATGTTGTCTTTCAAATATGCCATGTGACCGCCACCATTTTTATTTTTTTGGTGATCTTTCAGAAAAAGCGTACCTCCGCCATGTTTAACTATTTGCCGATTTTTCAAAACACACGTTCTTCTGTTGGTTGCCAAAAATAAACAAACAACAACAAAAAAAAACAACATGGCGGACGGGACCGGCGTCTATAGTGCATCTGTACCAAAGTGAAATATACTACCATATCAACATATTTTAAAATCCGTTTTATTCTCATGGAATATTCCACATCCTTCAAAATGTAAACCGAATGACTGACAAACGAAACGCATTACAAATTTTATTCGAAGAAACTAAATTAGATTTTAAAAAAATTACACACAGCTAAACTTTTACTTAAACGTCTAACATGTTAAAGAGCAACGTCATATAGTACTTTGAAAAAATTTAAATATTAAAAAACTGAAAAGAATATTTTTGGATTTTGAAATAAATATTAATATTATTATTTACTTTTTTAAAAAAAATTAATTTGTATAAAATATCTTAAAAATATATTTTTGTAAATTTTGTATATATTCAATTATTTATTTATCTAAATAATCAATATAAAAATAATCTAATAATATTTTGAAAAAAAATAATTTAATGTTATTCTAATTTTATTATGTTTTTTCTTATTGTAAAATTTAGAATAATGTTTAATACTTATATTTCTGTATATTTATTTAATAAATTCAATATTAACAGAATTTTTTGTTTATTTATACACATTTTTTTTTTTTTTATTTTTTTTTTTTTTATTTTTTTTTTTATTTCAATTTTTTTTGTTTCTTTTTATTTTATTTTTTGTTTTTTTATTTAATAAATTTATTTAATTTATTTTATTTTTTTATTTTTTTTTATTTATTTTTATTTCTATAATTATTCTTATTTTTAATAATTTATAATTAATATTTTTTTTTTTTTTTCTATTCTTGTTTTAATTATTTATAAATTAATTTTTTTATAATATAAAATTTATTTTTCTATATATTTATTTAGAAAATTTTAATATTTATTATTTAAAAAATTAATTAACAATAAATTTTTAAAATATACTATATTAAATATATAAATTTGTATGTATATTAAATTATTTATGATTAGTATATAAATGATAATATTTATAAAAATATATATACATATATTTTTTTTAAATATTACAAATAATGTAAATAATATAAATAATAATTATACTAATTTTTTTGTATATATTTATTTTTTATTTATATTTAAAAAATAATTTATAATATATAATTTCTTTAATATATAAATATAATATGTATATTATATTAATATTTATATTTTGTTATATTGTATTTTATAATTTATAAAATCAAATATATATAATCTTGTTTTTTTTTTATAATAAATAAAATATTTTTTTTATATATATTTATATTAACTATTTTTCAAAAATATAATTAATATTATATATAAGTAAATTTTTATTTTTATATAAATTATATATAAAATTTTATATACATTTAATATTATCTATATATATTAAGTATATATAAAAATATATAAAATTTTATAATATATATATTTATATTTTAAAAGATTTAGTTTATCTTTTATTTAATATTATTATATATTTCTAAATATTATTGTATATAATTTTTAATTTATATATATTAATTTTATATAATATATAATTTATTATATTTTTATAATTATAATAAAAATATAATTATTTTTTATATTTTATATTTTAAATTTAAAAATACAATATTTATAAATATTTTAAAAATATATTATTATATTTTATTAAAAATAATATTAAAAAAATAAAAAAAAATTATTTTTTAAAAATATTATTCATATATTTTTTATATATTATTATATTATATATATAATAATATATAAAATTATAATTATATATATTATTATTTATTATTATTTCAATTTATAAAATATTATTTTTATTAACTATTTTATATATATATTTTATTAAAATTATTTATTATTATATATAAAAATTATTTATAAAAAATAATATGTATATATATTAATATTTATATATAAAAAATATATATATTTAATATTATATTATATATTTATATTTAGTATGTATTAAAAAGAATATAATATATTATTTATATATTTTAATATTAAACAATGTTTCGTATAATTTATGAGTTAAAGGAATCTCTTTTTTTCCTTTCTACTCTCTGTGTGCTGCTTCATATCTGTTTACTTACTATGATTCTCTCTAAAAGGTCTAGCTCTTGAGAAAGCTTTAAGAAGAAGAGAAATAATGTAGATTTCATATATATTATATATATTATATATATAGTATATATATATAGTATATATATATATTATATATATATATATATATATATATATATATATAAATATATATATATAATATATATATGTATATATTATATATGTATATATATATGTATAATATATATATTATATATATATATATATGTATATATATATATATATATGTATATATATATGTATATATATATACATACATATATATATATATATATATATATATATATATGTATATATATATATATATATATATATATATATATATATACATATATATATATATATATATATATATATATATATAATATATATATATATATATATCTTCTAGCTCTTGAGAAAGCTTTAAGAAGAAGAGAAATAATGTATATTCATATATATATATATATATTTATATATATATATATATATATATATATATGTATATATATATATGTATATATATATGTATATATATATATTATATATATATATATATATATATATACACATATGTATATGTATATATATATACATACATATATATATATATATATATATATGTATATATATATATATATATATATATATATATATATATATACATATATATACATATATATATATATATATATATATATATATATATATATATATATATATATATATATATATATATGTGTATATATATGTGTATGTATATATATATATACATGGTTTCCGCACACCTGGAAAGTCAGGGAAAATCATGGATTTAGACAATGGTTTAATTTTGTCATGGAATGTCATGGATCCGCTAAACTACCGATTAAATAAAAATGCATTGAATTGTTTAATTCTATTTTTA
This sequence comes from Pardosa pseudoannulata, assembly GCA_032207245.1. Taxonomy (NCBI): domain Eukaryota; kingdom Metazoa; phylum Arthropoda; class Arachnida; order Araneae; family Lycosidae; genus Pardosa; species Pardosa pseudoannulata. The sequence continues at coordinate 8,555,948 of CM063507.1, read as the reverse complement.
CTTGTCATTTGGCTGAAGTTACTGAGTTTGGTATATATGTATTATCCTATTGACCATATTGCCAAGTAAAATTTGTTCACCAAGGAAACTCAAAGCAAGAAAGCTTAATGGGTGGGTAAATGTATATTATTCTGGTTTTTCCTTAAATTGTAGATTAAAATTTTATTAATATGATATTTATTATTTTTTAATAAAAATTAGTTAAGATTTTTGAACAAAATATAAGTTTATCTCTAGGGATATTGTATATAAACTTTATAGGGTTATATTTGGCTATTATTCATGGTCACTGGATAATGCCAAAGTACCCTGAATTCAAATCGGAAACATTTTGATTGAATAATTGCTATATGATTAAACTTAAGTATGTAGATACAACAATTTATTTTTATGTATGTGAGTTTATTAACACTTATAAAGTAAGTTTATAGTTTTTTATGATAAAATTCAAATTCCTATAATTTCTCTAAAAGTATATATTTTATTTGTTTGTACATCAGAAGTTTTATTCATATATACTTTAACGAAAGCTTTTTAAAGTCATTAAAATGATCTGCTATATCAGGGAAAGTCATGAAAAGTCATGGATTTGAAAAATTTCATTTTGGCAGATACCCTGTATATATATATATATATATATATATATATATATATATATATATATATATATATATATATATATATATATATTATATATATATATATATATATATATATATATATATATATATATATTATATATATATATATATATATATATATATATATATATATATACATATATATATATATATATATACATATATATATACATATATATATACATATATACATATATACATATATATTATACATATACATATATACATATTTATATACATATATATATATATAAATATACATATATATATATTTATATATATATATACATATAATATATATATACATATATATATATGTACATATATACATATATATATAAATATATATACACACATATATATATAATATATATATATATATATATATATATATATATATATATATATATATATATATATACATATATATATATATATACATATATACATATATATATACATATATATATATATACATATATATATACATACATATATATATATATATACATATATACATATATACATATATATATATATATATATATACATATATATACATATATATACATATATATACATATATATATATATACATATATATATACATATATATATATATATATTATATACATATATATATATATACATATATATATACATATATATATATATATATATACATATATATATATATATATATATATATATATATATATACATATATATATTATATATATATATACATATATACATATATATACATATATATATATATATATATATATATATATATATATATATATATATATATATATATATATATATATATATATATATATATATATATATATATATATATATATATATATATATATATATATATATATATATATATATATATATATATATATATAGTAAAATTTAAATAATTGTCTTTTATAAGAATTACTTAATGTAAATGAAAATTGTTACCTAATTTTTTTTCTAAATATAAATTCTAAAATTAAAATTAAAAGAATATGTTTTGGTTAGTATGCTGGGGACTAGAAACATTTTTGAAATATATTATTGGAAGACCCAATTTTAATCAAATATTCTCGTGCTTTAATCGAAATTTATTTTCAAAAATATTTTTAGTGACTTATACGTTTAATGCAAAAAAATTATATATTCTCACTGTAAAACCATCATAAAAATAGAAAGTCCATTCAACCATTAAGAATAGTGAAGATTCGGAATTTTTATATCCATATATTTTAATGAAAGACTGCATTGAAATACGTCTCTATACATTTAATTTTCTCAGAGGAAATGTATGGATGAAAATCAAATAAATGGTTTACAAAGAAGAGAAATCACAAATATGCATTAGCGCTCTTTAATGTTTGAAATAAAATCTACATCAGTCCTCTTTTTCTCTCTCAAAATAAAGATTTTCGAACTGTGTAAGATTTTTAAGAGAATCCTGGAAAGTAAATAGATATAGAACTGGACATAAAAGGATGAAAGGGAAAAGAATATTCCCAACATAGTTTGTGCGGTTTTCATTCTATATAAGCATAAAAATGTTCCATACATTTTCATGTTATTTCTTCTCATCGCCCATATGATAATAGCCTAAGTTATCCGTCCGTCTGTCCTCGAATTTATAAAGTGGTTGGACCTGGAATGGAAAGAGGCATCCCTATTGCATTTTGGATGTGTTAGGGTTAGCAAAATTCAAAGCGAGTCAAGTTTATCTTCTCCTAAACTATCGTCTCCATTCTAAAATAAATTGGTATAAATATGCTTCATATCACAGTGAAAAATACTGTCGTCTTTAAAATGTTCGAAATCCACTCCTTCCAACATATTCAAGAGTTTAATACCTTTATTTCAAGCAGGGCTTCGAACCGGAACTGAACCGAAAACCGGAAAAAACCGTTATTTTGGTCGGAACGAAAACCGGAACTGAACCGAAAAAAATATCGGTTTATTTCGGTTCGATATATCTTTCAGTCATTTTGTTACTGTTACCAACTTATCAATATTTTCTAATTTAACGTCAACTTTATAATTACATATCCGCACTTGTATAAGATTGCAATGGTGGTTTTGGCAGCTCCAGCTACACAAGTTAGTGTTGAAATTTATTCTCCGAGACAACAGAAGTAATCTCAGTGAAACCACGTTAGAAGATATATTAATAATTAGAGGCAATTTTCATATGTTAAATAAATAATATATTTTTTACATAATTATTGCAAGGCCAAGTGCACGATGTGAGAGTCAAATGACGAATGTGGGTAATCATGAACCTAGTTGTCAAATGCGATTTTGATAATGGATAACAATGCCAATGCTCGCCGTCCTCTGCTCACCGCTCTTATCGTACCTGCTGTTTGTATCAATTCACATAGTATACCAATTAAAAAAAGAATAAAATCTTCTAAATTTTGATAGAATTACATTTTTTGTTTATGATAGAATTATATTTTTAGTACAAATAAGAATATACATAAAATGAAATTATTCATTTGGAACTGAAACGAAAACAGTTATTTTTGGCGGAGCAAAAACCGGAACTGAACCGAAAGCCGTTATTTTTGGCGGAGCGAAAACCGGAACTGAACCGATATTAATTTTTTAGTTGAACCGGAACGAAAACCGGAACAAAAAAAATTACGGTTCGAAGCCCTATTTTTCTCGGTTAAGAGTTAGAGTTAGCAAAATTCAAAGCGAGTAAAATTTATCTTCTCCTATCGATCTGACTCTAAAATAAATTGGTATAAATATGTTTCATATCAGAGCTAAAAATACTGTCGTCTTTTAGAAGTTTGAAATCCACTCTTTTCCCCCTTATCCAGCATTTAATGCCATTATTTCAATCCCTATTTTCCCCGGTTAAGAGATGGCGATTAAATTTATCTATTTCTCACATAACAAATAGAAAAAAAAAACAACATTTTTGCTATCATTATGATGTGATTCCTTTAACCATCTCAATTAATCATTTATTATTTTAAATTATTTAAATATCGTCTGCATTATTTTCATACGTTTTATCACTGAACTTAGATATGACGCAAATAATTATGTTTTATATTTGGCTTAAATAATAGATTAGGTACATCTGCGATAATTTTAAATTAAATCATCTATTGTTTTTTGTTGAAATGAAAATTTTATCACTGGTCTTAACAAAATATTTTCATAAAAGTCTAGGAGTCTTATTTCACCGACTCATTAATATCTAGCGTTTAAATTAAATATATTTGAAAATTTAGAAGTTTTTTTTCGTTTGTGTGTTTGTTTTTTATACAAAACCACACGGTTTGACTAAATGAATTCAACGTGATTCTAAACTGCATTCAAAATATCGGGAGACTTTAAAAAAGTATAAAGATAAAAAAATTACACAGGGTGTATCAGATAATTCACTGTCAACAGACAAACAATTTTTTTATCTACTTCATAGGGTACTTTACAATTGTGTAAAATTAAAATTTTACTAATCCGGGGTACTACAATCACGGGCTCTGTGCTAGTTCGGAAATAAAACGATTATTCGGAATAGTATTTATTATATTTTGAAAAATGTAAAATAATTAAAAATGCTCTGATCTTTATATTTCACGAGGCATTTTATTTCAGACTACCTCAATAGATTATTATCTTGGCTGTGTAATGTTTGAGGATAAAAAATCGAATAAATGGTTTTCAAAGAAAAGGAATCACAAAAGTACATTAGCATTCTTTAACATTTGAAATGGAATATATTTCTCTTTTTTTACGAAATAAAGCTTCGGAATTCGAAGAGTTTTTATACAGAATCATGTTAAGTAAATAGATATCAAACTGGACACAAAGAGAAGAAAGGGAAAAAAGAATTTCTCCCGACAGATTTTGTACGATATTCCATTTCAATATAAGCATAAAAATATCTTATATGTTCTTGTTTTTTTATTTTTACAAACATATTGCCATAGCATCAATCAGGTTGTAGTTTATTGAAGTTTAAAAGTATATGCATGTTTCTTTTGCATACGAATATAGCTTCTTGAAAAAATATAATGTGGACTACATAATTTAAACTTCAGTCGCAATCGGGAATTTTACATCAGAGGGCAGGTTTTGTATTTTTTATTTAATGACAGGCATTGTTTTACAATTTAAAGTTCATGAATTAATCAGGAGAAAAAATTTATTCTTATAAGGTTAAAGCTGTATCACTAACTTGGCGAGGGTAACTGATGTCAAACAGAAATTTATTTCAAATCTATCTCTATACAGTTAATTATCTTAAAGATGATGTAAGACAGAAAAATTAAATAAATGGTTTTTAAATGGTGTTTCAGATTCATTACAAATATACATTAGCTATATTTTAAGTTTGAAATGGAAGGAGGAAACTCCGGACTTCTTCCAACCTACAGAAGCCCGTTCCAGCCTGAACGATGGCCGATTGGTTAGGGCGCTGATCATTGGTACCGGAGTTCGTGGGTTCGAATCCCACTATGGCATGGATGTTCGTAGCCGTTCGGAATCGGCTTTAAGCAGTAGGTCTCGGTCTCATTAGCCCTCGTGTGCAAAACAGTAGACCGTAGCGCTCCAAACAAATAAACAAAAAAAAAAAAACAGCCCGTTGGTTTTGAGGGATCTGACCTCTCCTTTCTCGAGATGACCTGATTTTCCTCCGCGGGGGAAAGCAAAATTTTTCAGTATGGGGGTTGCTCCTAGAGGAAAGAAGAGGGTGGACGTTGGTAGTATCTGCTGCTTACAATATAGATATTTGAAGTGACGCTAGACAAAAGGAAAAGCGACATAATTTTTGAGAGATGGACGCCAAATACAGAGGAATCTTCTACATCCACAAGCGATAAGTTGTATTCTTAGTGTATTCCTTAGGTATTTCATTGTATAAAATCATTTAATCTATACATATCATCTATATAATCTAGACAAGGTGTGTTTCATTTATGAGTTTTAATTTCTTCTTTCTCAAACTCTAAATCAACGTAACATTGATCTTACATTTTCATTCTTTGAGAAGACCCCTGTCCAACTCATCAATACCAAATACACTGCTTACCTATAAGTATGTGGACACCTGTGATAGAAAAGAAAAACTAACTTTATTCAAAATCAATAGTTGATTGAGCCTCCACGAGAGGCAATTGCAGCGAGAACCCTCCGGGGCATACTTTCCACAACTCTTTGTATTACGGCTAGTGGTATTGTCTTCCACTTGGCTTGGAGTATACATACAAGTTTCTTCACCGATTTTGGACTGGTAGTGCACCTTTTAATTCGGCGATCCAACTCGTCCCAGAGGTTCTCGATTGGGTTCAGGTCTGGCCTCTAGGCAGGCCAGTCCATTCGATGAACTCCATTAGCACTATACCAAGACTTGGTTAAACTCGAAACATGGCAAGTGGCATTGTCGTCCTGAAATTAACAGGGGTTCAACCCATAAAACTGCCACAAAGTAGGAAGCACATTGTCATACAAAATAATGCAGTAGGCATAGGCGTTGAGCTTACCTTGATTGGGGACCAAGGGTCCCAGTCCATACCAAGGGAAACACCCCCAGGCCATAATTCCACCTCCTCCGAACTTGACGGTTTTCAAAATGAAATCTGGCAGGAGACGTTCTCCAGGCAGACGCCAGACCCGGACCCTGCCATCCAAACGGTAAAGGGTGAACCTTGATTCGAATCTCCGAAGAACCGGTTTCCACTGATCTATGGTCCAATTTCGATGTGCTTTGCACCACATTAACCAAGCAGCATGGCTGGACTTTGTGATCAAAGGCTTCTGGGTAGACGCACGACCTTCAAAACGCAGCAGATTTGCTTCCTTACGGATGGTATCCATTGAAACAATACTCTCGGATGTCTGTTGAAACTTCTCAAGGATGAGGGCCATCGGTTGGATGCGGTTCTTTCGAATTTTTCTAGACAGAACTCGTCGGACTCTATCTCCCAGTTCCGTTGGTCTGCCGACTCGGGGCACATTCCGACAATCACCGCTCACATTCCACTTCTTAATCACATAGGCCACTATCGATTTTGGGTACTTCAGATCGCTAGATATGTTCCTTAAGGATCGGCCACATTTGTGATAGCCGATAATTATACCTTTCTTGAAATCAGAGAGCTCCGAACTGCGCGTCATCTTCTATTGGTTGGGAGAATTGAGAAGTTTCTTCTAGTTCAAACAAGTCCTATTCTGTATGGCTGATGAAGGCTCACCAGAAGGGGTAAAAAAAGCTGAGACGAATGTAACTTATTGTTACAGTAAGAAAACTTGCATAAATATTGCGCACTCATTCGAACCGATAGACCTTAATACACAAATAAAAGCTATAATAACATAAAATATATAACATGATAAATGTATACCTCAAAGAGATATTCTTTAATAAACTTAAAACATAATGCCTTAAACATTATATCAGATAGAATATCTAAAGGTGTGTTTCATTTATGAGTTTTAATTTCTTCTTTCTCAAACTCTAAATCAACGTAACATTGATCTTACATTTTCATTCTTTGAGAAGACCCCTGTCCAACTCATCAATACCAAATACACTGCTTACCTATAAGTATGTGGACACCTGTGATAGAAAAGAAAAACTAACTTTATTCAAAATCAATAGTTGATAGAGCCTCCACGAGAGGCAATTGCAGCGCGAATGTTACTTTCCACAACTCTTTGTATTACGGCTAGTGGTATTGTCTTCCACTTGGCTTGGAGTATACATACAAGTTTCTTCACCGATTTTGGACTGGTAGTGCACCTTTTAATTCGGCGATCCAACTCGTCCCAGAGGTTCTCGATTGGGTTCAGGTCTGGGCCTCTAGGCAGGCCAGTCCATTCGATGAACTCCATTAGCACTATACCAAGACTTGGTTAAACTCGAAACATGGCAAGTGGCATTGTCGTCCTGAAAGTAACAGGGGTTCAACCCATAAAATTGCCACAAAGTAGGAAGCACATTGTCATACAAAATAATGCAGTAGGCATTGAGCTAACCTTGAATGGGATAAAATAAATAAATCCAGTCCATACCAAGGGAAACACCCCCAGGCCATAATTCCACCTCCTCCGAACTTGACTGTTTGCAAAATGAAATCTGGCAGGAGACGTTCTCCAGGCAGGCGCCAGACCCGGACCCTGCCGTCCGAACGGTAAAGGGTGAACCTTGATTCGAAGCTCCGAAGAACCGGTTTCCACTGATCTATGGTCCAATTTCGATGTGCTTTGCACCATATTAACCAAGCAGCATGGCTGGACTTTGTGATCAAAGGCTTCTGGGTAGACGCACGACCTTCAAAACGCAGCGGATTTGCTTCCTTACGGATGGTATCCATTGAAACAATACTCTCGGATGTCTGTTGAAACTTCTCAAGGATGAGGGCCATCGGTTGGATGCGGTTCTTTCGAATTTTTCTAGACAGAACTCGTCGGACTCTATCTCCCAGTTCCGTTGGTCTGCCGACTCGGGGCACATTCCGACAATCACCGCTCACATTCCACTTCTTAATCACATATGCCACTATCGATTTTGGGTACTTCAGATCGCTAAATATGTTCCTTAAGGATCAGCCACATTTGTGATATCCGATAATTATACATTTCTTGAAATCCGAGAGTTTCAAACTGCGCGGCATCTTCTATTGGTTGGGAGAAGTCCGAAGTTTCTTCTAGTTCAAATCAGTCATGTTCTGTATGTCTGTTGAAGTCTCACCAGAAGTGGTAAAAAAAGCTAAAGCGAATGTAACTTACTGTTATAGTAAGAAAACGTGCATAAATATTGTGCACTCATTTGAACCGATAGACCCTAAGACACAAATAAAAGCTATAATAACATAAAATATATAACATGATAAATGTATACGTCAAACAGATATTCTTTAATAAACTTAAAACATAATGCCTTAAACATTATATCAGATAAAAAACGTAAAACTCTATTAACATTTTTTAAAGTCCCAAATCAATCTAGTTCTTCTTTCTCTTTTTATTCTGTTTCCAGAAATCTTAAGTTTTCGAACACTGAAAAATTTTACAGAGAATCATGTTAGGAAAATAAATATCAGACCGGTAAAGGGAAACCGAAAAAATGTTTTCCTCTAAAAGAATTCGTAAGATTTTCTCATTTCCATCGTAATACAATATCCAAAAGGATATTATAAATGTATATATATATATATATATATATATATAAATATATATATATAAATGCTATAATAACATAAAATATATAACATGATAAATGTATACTTCAAACAGATATTCTTTAATAAGCTTAAAGCATAATTCCTTAAACATTATATCAGATAGAAAGCCTAAAACTATATTAACATTTTTTAAAGTCCAAAATTGAACAAATTTTTTTTTCTCTTTTTATTCTGTTTCCAGAAATCTTAAGTTTTCGAACACTGAAAAATTTTAAGGAGAATCATGTTAGGAAAATAAATATCAGACCGGTAAGGGGAAACCAAAAAAATGTTTTCCTCTAAAAGAATTCGTAAGATTTTCTCATTTCCGTAGTAACACAATATCCAAACGGATATTCTTTTTTATTTAAATAGAGGATTCTACTAGTTTGTAAAGACTGACGGCTTCAGGGAATGATATGTACATATTTGGAATGCAAAAGAATGAATAACATAGGAATGGAAAGTAGAATTATTAATTTATTTTGTGTTAGTTAATGGATGTAGGAATTTATATAAAAACATAAATAAGGCATTTTAAACACTTACAATACTCAAAATAATATAATTATTTTCCTGTCTGCTGGTTTTGCAATTTTTATTAACCAAACTAGCATATACGTCATATAAGGGATCAGTAAAAGTTTGAATTTTCCAGAGTTGTAAAAACCCTAATGAGGCAGATAAAAAAATGGTTTGGTTTTTGGTTGAAAAATATCTGCTACACGCTCGATAATTTGTTTATCTTCACACTCCTCTAGAGTCTATCGATATCGTGAATTAGTTTAGAATCAAGTTGAATTCATTTAGTCAAACAGTGTTATGGATAAATAACAAATAAACTTGTTAATTTTCAAAGATATATAACTTAAAACGATAGACATTTGTTAATCCGTGAAATAGACTCCTAGACTTTTATGAAAAGAATTTGCTGTTAATACCGGTGATAAAATTTTTATTGCAGCAAAAAGTAATCGATAATTAAATTTTAAAATTATCACACATGTACGTAATCTACTATTTAAGCTAAATATAAAAGAAAATTAATTACGTAATATCTAAGTGCAATGATAAAACATGAGAAAATAATGCAGACAATATTTAAATGATTTAAAATAAGGAATGATTTAATGAGATGGTTAAACCAGTGATTTCATAAAGGTAAAAAAAAGTTATTTACACCTATTTATTATGAGATAAATTTAATGTTATTGTTTACCTATTTGTTATGTGATAAATTGATAAGTTTAATCGCCTGCTTTTAACCGGGAAAAATAGGGCTCGAAATAGTGGCATTAAACGCTCGAAAAGGGAGGAAGGGGTGGATTTCGAACTTTTTAAAGACGGCAATATGTTTTGTTGTGATATGAAGCATATTTATAGTAATTTATTTTAGGATCATATCGATAGTTTAGGAGAAGATAAACTTTACTCGCTTTGAATTTTGCCACCCTAACTCATGAAAAATGCATACATATATCCTATTTTCCTTTCTTCTAGGTTAAAATGACGACTATCACGCATTCACTATCTCTCTTTTTCTCACTCTCTCTCTATATCTCTCTCTTTCTCACAAACACACAACACACACACACACACATATATATACACATATATATATATATATATATATAATATAAATATATATATATATTAAATATATATATATTATATATGTATATAAATATATATATATATATATATATACAATATATAAATACATAATATATATATATATATATATATAAATATATATATTATATATATATATATAAATATATTTATATATATATTATATATATAAAATTTAATATATTATCATATAATTATACATAAATAAATATATATATATTATATTTATATTATATATATATATAAATAAATATATATTCATATATATATATACATAGATAAATAGTATATATAGACATATAATATATATGTATATATACAAATAAATAAATATATTATATAAATATATATATATATATATAAATATAAATATATATTTATAATATAAAATATATATATATATAAATAAATATATATAAATATATATATATATAAGCTAATATATACATTGCAACCAGTTATTTGTTTATTTATTTTTTGATTTGTTTAAAAGAAATAAATTTTTTCGCATAATTGAGTATTGCTATACCTACCTATTTACCTATTAAGATAAAATACTTTCCTGTTTTTACTTACATACCATACTTTTGCTAAGCAGTAAAATATCTCTGATTTAAATGCAGTTATTACGTTTTAAATTTTAAATTTTCTAAATCTTAAAATTTCTAATAAATTACACAACTGCTTTTCTAGATGAATATGTAATTATTTAAAATGAATTTTCTTTAACTATTATTTACCATCTATTATTTTAACACAATTATTTACCAACAATAAGATTAATATTCATATTTTATAAATTTAAAATTAATGTAAATCCATTTATATTGTCGTTTGTGTGTCAAAAATATATTTAAAAAGATATAGGTGTCGAAATAAATATGACACGCGTTAGCTCGCGTAAATTAGCTGTATAGGTGTGATCCATGGTAGCTCAGTCGGCAGAGGCAAAGCTCTCGTAACTGGACAGTTGTGGGTTCGATGAGTCTGTCGGCCTAAGATCCACCGTCTTCGCTAAAGGTGACTGGGGAAGTAAATTATGTCTGTGGTCACAATGTCCTTTAAGTTTTCAATGAATACCCCTGGAGATGGCAGGCTAAACCGATGAGTCTTCTGTTTTGACACTTGCTTCTAAATTACGAAGACCCTCTTGAGAAGAAGACTTACTTGGGGTGTTCCTTCAAAACGAAAGGCGCAGCCCTTTTGTCGTGTAGTCCTCGTTATATATTTGAGTGAAAAACCTGTGATCAAATGTATAGTGGGATTTATTTTTAATTGCGTTGTGTTAAATATTTTTGTACTAAGATTTAACCACAGGTTCTGAGAAACTACAGACATAAATATGAAGAAATAACTAACCGCTAATATGATAGCAACCGAGACTAGCTTAATAAAAAAAAGTAAATTTATTATAAAATATTTATACATCTATTTACAAAACAAAAATAATGCTAATTTTCATAAGTAAGCTTAGTCAATATATTCAAAATTAGTTCTGATAATTTTTTATACACTTAAGCAAATATTGTAAGTAGAGAGAAGACCTAATCTCGATCTCAAAAATGTAAAATGGGTACCTTTGTGGGTCTAAAATGTTGGGCCCGGAACATTTCTGATTGAAGGGTATCAAAGGCTGATCAGGAGAGGGAATCTATACATCATCCGTTGATCGGTTACAGACATCATCAGGGGCTTTCTCCTGAGTCTCTAATTTCCTTGCATAATTGAGTTTTGCTATACCTACCTATTTAAGTAGTAAGATAATATATTTTCCTTTTTTTACTCACATACCATAATTTGTTAAACAGTAAAATATCTCGGATTTAAATGCAGTTACTACGTTTTAAATTTAAAGTTTTCTAAATCTTAAAATTTCTAATAAAATACACAACTGCTTTTCTAGATGAATATGTAATTATTTAAAATGAATTTTCTTTAACTATTATTTACATCTATTATTTTAACACAATTATTTACCAACAATAAGATTAATATTCATATTCTATAAATTTAAAATTAATGTACATCCATTTATATTGTC
>CM063507.1:8525927-8528427 GCA_032207245.1 Pardosa pseudoannulata | reverse complement strand
GGATGACTGGATTGCTGTATAAACCCTAACTTTGGTTGGGGGATATGGAAGCTCCGATATGTTCTTGCATCCTATTGGTGCACTTGATTTTTGACGTCACTATCCGGCACTATATGAAAATTTGCTGTTCTTAATGTTCTTAGCTATTCTTTTCGTTCCAGACGCGGAGTGGTAAGGCGTCACCTAGGTAACTAATTTAGTTATGGCGGGTGTTTCCAGAGTTTTGTATTTTTTTATTTGTTCTTATCACTTTTTGGGATTTAGTATTTTAGTTATGGTGGGTGTAGTTATTTCGGTTCTTACCATTTTTATTCTAAATCAAACAAGATGTTTTGGTTTGGGACATTTTGTTTTTGTTCTTATCATTTTCTGGGATTTAGTTAATTTAGTTATGACGGGTGAAGTTATTTCGGTTTTGAAATTGTTAAAAAGTATCAATTTTTTCCTTTTTGAAAGTGTTAAAAAATATCAAGATATTCATGCTTTGGTTTGGAACATTTTGTTTTCGTTTTTATCATTTTCTGGGATTTAGTTAATTTAGTTATGACGGGTGAAGTTATTTCGGTTTTGAAAGTGTTAAAAAGTGTTATTGTTTATTATCGTTTATTTATTATTGTTTATTTTGCATTTCTTTTATTACAAGGGGGGGTTTGAGAGCGGGGCACCCCTCTCACATTTTAGAATTTTCATAATATTAGTGCTTATTAAAATGCTATATATTGTATTTATTCTGCTGACACATATCATAAATATTACTAATCTGTTATTTATTTTTTAAATAACGTAAAAAGTATGATTATTATGCTAATTTTATTTTAATAATGCTTTAAATTGTTAATCTGTTTTTCCTTTTAAAGTTTAGTTTTGTTAATGTTGTGTTTCAAATATGCCACGTGACCGACGCCATGTTCTTTTTTTTTTCTTTTTTGGTGATCTTTCAGAAAACACACACCGCCGCCATGTTTTTCTACTTGGCGATTTTTCACATCAAGCGTTTTTCTGTTGGTCGCCAAAAAAAAACATGGCGGACGGGACCGGCGTCTATAATGCATCTGTTCCAAAAGAAAACTAAATACCATATAGTCCGCGGACTATCTGTGTTTGAAAACCAAATTTTTTCAGCTGCAGACTATCTGCTGGTTGTTCATTGCCCAAATCATCAAAATCGGAAGAAGATGGGAAATAAGAGATTTGAAAAAAAATTTTCAATTTTACAACTCCTCTTCAACCTCCACTCAAAAAACAGTTTCTTTTAAGTCAAAGAGTTTTTTCCTCAAAATGTTGTTTTTGTTTATGTATCAATTTGTTGAGTTACGATCCCCTCGCCAGATTTCAAACGCCACGCTGCAAGCACGCCAATTTCGCCAAATGTGGTTGAAGCACCAACAAGATCCATGATTAGAAACAGGAGAGCGGGCTAAGAAGAGGAGTTGAAAAAAGGCCCATCGCTCGAACGGCTGACGATCATATGTAAACAAAAGAACTACTCTCGAGACGTCAAGAAAACATCATATCAGTAATAAACCATAAAAAAATACAACCCATAAAGCAGAACGAACCAGTAGTAGCAAGTAGCGCAATCGTAAGTTGTGTCCTGGAGTACGGGAAAATATCGGTAGTCACTATTTACAGCTCCGATTCACAACACTGAGTAGATGGGTTCAATCAAAGGTTGAGGGTCGAAGGTCATTTCACCACGAGGATCGCTCGTGATGAAATGTTTTGCTTTCAAAGTTTACGGTAATATTGGTCATTCATTATATCTTTAAAACATCGCAGTTTTGATTTCAAACTGAAAGTAATTCAGAAAGGCGACATTGAGGTCGAAGCAAGAAATTAACGCAAGCAATAGGAAATATTCAAAATATGAGAAGAAGGCTATCCAATAATCTTAGAAAATAAAATTCAATCATCTGTTATTTTTTGTTGCAATAGAAATTTTATCACCGGTATTAACAAAAAAATCGTTTCATAAAAGACTAGGAGTTTATTTCACGGACTAATAAATAAACACTTAGCATTTAAGTTATATATCTTTGAAAATTAAGAAGTTTGTTCGTTTCTTCTCTACAAATAACCACTCGGTTTGAGTAAATGAATTAAACGTGATTCTGACGTACATTCACAGTATCGGGAGACTTTAAATGAGTATAAAGTAAAAAAACTATTTACGTGTACCTGATACTTTTCAGCCAAAATACAAAACAATTTTTTTACCCGCCTCAAAGGGTACTTTACAATTCTGGAAAATAGAAAAAAATTACAGATCCGTTCATATGACGCACACTGTGCTAAGGTTAAATACAAATCGACCATTTTATTGGCCATAACATTGCAAAAAAATAACACCACATAGATATTTTCGTAACAAGAACCACAAAAGTGCATTATTATTCTTTACCGCTTTGAAACAAACTATATTTTTGTCTATTTTTCCACAAAACTGAAGGTTTTCGAACTCCTGCATTTCTTGAAGTGATCCAAGTTAGGTAAACAAATA
>CM063507.1:8513427-8520927 GCA_032207245.1 Pardosa pseudoannulata | reverse complement strand
TACCTTTAGGTCTATGAGTCGAAAAATCCGTGCCATGAAAAATTGGCCTTTTAGAAGGGTGGCCGCTAGGGGAAGTTCCACTATATCTCAAACCTAAATTTTGCATTAAGTTCTCCAAAAACAGTATACCTTATTATTGCTATTTGTTTAGAAATTAAAAATCCATATTATTGGAGAGCAAAATATGACTTCAAATTTAACTACTGCTTTGTAGTCCTGCGAAATATTTTTCGAAGATTCTTAGGGGTGTGATTTATCATCCGTTTATTACAGCTTAGACAATTTTTTAGCTGTATTTATATTACCCCAGACAGTGTATCAGAATGAGAAATTATCCTTTAGATCTTCACCAATTTTTTCCAGGTAAAACATTGGAATTCTGCTTGCTAACGTATCTTTGATGACATTAATATGCAATATAATGATTAAAATGTCTATCAGTAGACAAGTGTGATAAAATTAATAAAAATCGTTCATCAGTTAAAGATGGCGTTACAAAAGACCATGAAATACGATGGAATTAACGTGTTATTTTTATGGGCGGCAATGGCATGTGGATGTTGTAAACGTCAGAAAAAATGCTCGTAAAAACGTCGTTGAATTGAGATGTCAAACTGTGTATAGTAAGCTGAATTTAACAATAAACGGACTTTCACATCAAGCTCAATTCATACTAATCTTTAAAAAAGGGATAAATTTGTAGAGATACTTTAGATAGCTTAATTTACCAATGAATGGATGCGAAGCTCTACTCGAAGAATTCTTTAGAAATTCTTGTGGTGTAGTACATTATTCTATGCATTATGCTACTTTATATTAATAATCAAAGTTCATTTTATATCATCTTTAATATTAATTACAGCTAAATGCCACTGATCTACATTACAAAATACAAATATATTAGTGAGAAGAAATTACAAAGAAAAATGCTAAAACATATTTAAAAAAATATATAAAGTAAAAGAAGTGCGGGTACATTTTGCAACCGAATTGTACCGGGAGCGTGCGTTTTGCGCATCAATTTGTTATTCAGTTAAATTTCAATAGATTAAAAATTATTTAATTTTTCAACCAACTTTTCGTATTTTCTACTGAAATAAATAAACAAATATATAGGTTTGGCTTGGTTTGGAGCGCTACAGTCTATTGTTTTGCACACGAGGGCTAATGAGACCGGAACCTACTGCTTAAAGCCAATTCCGAACGGCTACAGACATCCATGCCAAAGTAGGATTCGAAACCACGAACTCCGGTACCGACGATCAGCGCCCTAACCAATCGGCCAGTGTTCGGTTAAACAAATATATAAATAACAACGATAAGATTTTTGTAAACAAAAAAAATATTTTTAGAGGATAAATTTATAATAGTATCGTAAATATGAAAACTCAAATAGTAATAGTACTATATAGTTTTAATTTTTTCCCGTTGTGTGGTTCTTCATCGACTGATGTAAAAACTAATTTTTATTTGTCAAAATTTTATCCAGAATCTATGTAGTAGACAAGAACATTCGGCTTCGTTTTCCTGTATATACCGTTATTTTTGTACCCACAAACAAACCATGTTGTTACACTAACCCGTACTAGTACGTGACCCGCTCTCAAGTATCAATCGTCAGAAAACGTATTAACACGTGTCCCGCATACAATGTGTTAAGTGATCTGTTGCCCAAATGAGTTTGCTAACGTTTATATGTCAGTAGAAATTTAATTGTAAAGAGTAGTGTAAATGTTTTATTAATTGGTTAATTATTGAATCGGGTTTTTTTAATCTTGTTGGTTTCATTGGTCTTTAGACCACAAAAATTGTCTATAGCCTCTCAAGAGCCTGTGGTTTATTACTAACCCTAATTTGCACAACACAAACCAAATTATTAGTCATGTAGTAACCAAATAATTCTCGCGGGGAAATACCTAAATTTGGAGAGGGGTATACGTCTGCAACGTCAATTCTAGGCTGATTTTTAACCCTCTAAACTGTTCGCACGTACAATTCCGCCAAACCAATGATGTCTTCAAAGCGGTTGTCACGTACAATTTTTGACTTCCAAAAACGCTCTAAAAAAGATGTAATGTACATTTCTACCAGTGCTTTTCTTCATAGCGTTTTGCGGTAGGAGGGTCAGGTCTATTGTTTAGGAACTGCACCCCTCTTTGATTGACATTTATTGAGGGATGCACTTTTACCACTTGACGAACAAGGATGCTGATAGCTTTTCATGGCTTTATAAATCTCTCGAAGTATTTCATTTACGGTAACAGATGTATCTCTAATTGCACCACTTAAATATCTTGGAAAAACTTTCGTAGAAAAATATAAATAAGTCTTTTAAAGAATATTTTTATTTCCACTTTTAGAATCCATCATTTCTTATGGGATGATCTTCGAGACTTGGCGAGCTTTATGTTTTTTAAAAATTAACAATCTATAATATCTATTTATATATCTATTTATAACCAAAAGTAAAGGGACAATAATGAGGGTGGATTTCCCGTATTCTATTGTAGTAGACAAAGTGCGAAAGAAATAATCATAGAACGCTTTCGTCACTGACAAAGTAAACCTTTAGCGTATTTTTGGAGACTGTTTCCTCTATGTGTTCCACTCGGAGGGTTAATATACATTTTTGAAGAAAAAAGCTTTTATATATATGTTCCAGCAGTTACAAACACCTTTACTGGAGAAACTAAAAAAATTAAGAAGCAAAAAAAAAAAAAGAGAAAAATTATATTTTCCACAAAATAAGAGTACGTACATTCCTGGAAATATTTCAGAAACAAATTTAATATAAATGCAACCATCCACGACTAATTTTCAAAGATAATGATAAAGACTTATTTTGAATAAAATCATTCTTAATTTAAATTTGTTTCTAGTAATTTAACAAATGTATTCATTCAAAATATAATGGAATATTAATTACAAGAGACATAATTGTTAAATACAATAATAAAGTGCTATCCTTTGAAAAAAATCTATATTCATAAAATTCTTAAGAAAAGTAATTTATGAAGAACATAAAATCTAATTTGTAAATACTGTATAAATGCAATCATTATACGTTTATTTTTTTTCTATTCGGAGAATAAAACATTAAAATTTGTTTTAAATGTTTTATATCTGTTTTATTAGGTTATAATTATTTTATTTTTGGTTAAAAAAGAAAAAGAGAGCTAAATGAAAAGCAAAACACACGTTCACTGAACATTTTTAATAAGAATTTAAAAAAAGAAATCTTAATTTTATTTCACGAGCCGATTTCTATTTCTGGACATTAAATTATGTTTTAAAAAACGAATTTATATGAAATGGAATAAACATTAAATATTTTAAATAAGTCTTAAATTATATTTAGAAAAATGTTTTTTATATAACTTTATACAAATTCTAAGAAAATTAGCATTAATTTATATGCTAATAAAATAGCATGTAACTTAGAACAAGAGCGAATTCTATTTAATAAACGCTGATTTATTTCCAAGTATTTTTTTGTAATAAAAAATAAAGTTATTAGAAATAATATCCCGTGTACAATGTTAATATACAACTAAATTATAAATTCATATTAAAAACTAAATTAAAAACACTGTAGTTTTATTATTGAATAGCAACGTTTTTAATTAAACCAAATAAATATATATAATATTTTCGCATTATTAGGAATATCAGATTTTTGGAAAAAGAAAATTATTTTTCTTTATGAACTACTTTAAAAAAATGAACAGAAATGTGACTGACTTTCTCAGAAATGAGTGATTCTGCAAATTCAGGGAATGTATAATTCGTTATAATTTACACATTTATAGCCACTTCGATCCCAGATATTGTTCTTTTCCCGGAACTTACAAGTATTTTAAAAGTTAAATAATTCAGTTTCGTGAAATGAATAAAACATTTCCCATTAATTTTCTTTAAAAACGTAATACTATATTCAGGTGTTCACTTTTATATTTGGTTAACACATTGACAGACAGTAGGAACAAGTTAGGTTCGAAACATCATATTTTTGGAAAAAGATAATTATTTTTATTATGAACTACTTTAAAAAAAACTAACAAGAAATGATTGAACATCTCAGAAATGAATAATTCTGCAAATTCAGATAATGTATAATTCCTTATTATTTATACATTTATTACCACCTCGATCCCAGACATTGTTCTTTTCTCCGAACAAGTATTTTAAAAGTTAAATAATTCAGTTTCATGAAATGAATAACACATTTTCCATTAATTTTCTTTAAAAACGTAATACTATATTCAGGTGTTCACTTTTATATTTGGTTAACACATTGACAGACAGTAGAAACAAGTTAAGTTCGAAACATCAGATTTTTGGAAAAAGATAATTATTTTTATTATGAACTACATAAAAAAAAACTAACAAAAAAATGATTGAACTTCTCAGAAATGAATAATTCTGCAAATTCAGAAAATGTATAATTCTTTATTATTTACACATTTATAACCACTTCACTCCCAGACATTGTTTTTTCTCGGAAATTCCAGGTATTTTAAAAGTTAAATAATACAGTTTCGTCAAATGAATAACACATTTTCCATTAATTTTCTTTAAAACGTATTACTTTATTCAGGTGTTCACTTTTATGTTTGGTTAAAACATTGATGGACAGTAGGAACAAGTTAAGATCAAAAATTAACACTGTATGTATTTGAACTTTTTAGAATATTAGAAGTGTAGTTTTACTCTTTATGCCAAAATAAACTGAATTTTGATTAATTCAACACATGTAATTATATCGCGGCTATAACCGTCATGGCGCCAACAATGTCTAGACAATTAGTAATGGGTCGATGACGGCTATAACTGAAAAATTTAAAAACCTAAATGACAGGTTTCATGATTCAAATAAGCAATGTTTTGGGTGCAACAAAGTATTTTTGGGAGTTTTACACAAAATGTTAGTTTATAATCAAACAAATATAAATAAATTACAAAAAAAATTATAATTTTATAATTATTACACATTATTATCGGCTTGGAAACCGCAATTCAACGTAAAAAATTGTTTCCAAAACATGACACTAAGCTTCTACATGTACACCTGTAAATGCACATTTGTGCTGTTATAGCCTTTGTTTCTAAAAACATCCGTTTCGTTTTGGACGGCTATTGCCGTTATCCCACATAGCGAATTTCGCTTTGATGGCGATAGGCACAACTATCCGTCAACGTGTTGATATAAAAATAACTACAATTAGAAAGATTACTTAATGAGACAGTACAATATTTTAATAAGAATCAATGTTGCTGTACATGTACATTATAATGGTCAGATCTCAATGCAGATAATCAGAGTTTTGGTGGATTTGTATAGAAAATAGAAATAACAACTTATGTATATATATATATATATATATATATATATATATATATATATGTATATTATATATATATATATATATATATATATATATATATATACATATATATATATATATATATATATATATATATATATATACATATATATATATATATATATATATATATATATATATATATATATATATATATATATGTGTGTGTGTATATGTATATATATATATACATATATATATAATATATATACATATATGTATACATATATATATATATATATATATATATATATATATATATATATATATATATATATATATATATATATATATATATATATATGTATATATATATATATATATAAATATACATATATATATATATATATATATATATATACATATGTATATATATATATATATATATATATATATATATATATATATATATATATATATATATATATATATATATATATATATATATAATAATATACATATACATGTAGTATTTATTTATTTATACTTACATTTAACAAACTTATCAGTATTTTGGTCTAGTTTTGGAGCGCTACAGTCTACTTCTTTTGCCTCACAAAATTGAGGTTTTTATGGAAACAATCCCAAATTTCTTCAAGTTTTTTGTTTATAATTTTGCAGAGTTCTCAATATAAAATAATGTGATTTTGAGGACGCATGATAAACGATATTGTACACAATACCCTAAAATTAAAAAATAATAAATATTGTATGAAAAGTTATCAGGTTTACAAAATAATGTTTCACTGATCATGCGAGAATTCAATTAAAATATAATATGCATAATGTATTAGTTAAATGTATAGAGCAGATATCTGAATCAAATTAGTGTCCTCGACTTAAAATTCTACCGGTACATTTTCGAAAGCTTTCCGTCTAATATATGTAAATTTTTTGTCTTTTCAACACGTTTTGAATAGAGATCTGTTGATCAGATTTTCTCCTAACCTAACAGTTAAATTCGATGACTAAGTTTCTTCTCCTTTGGGAAAGTTTTAACTGTCTTGGGTACACCTCTGTTCAATCAAAGTGTTTTATATAGTATTATCTTGTGTCGTTGACTGGTAAAGGTCTCATTTTTAGCAGCTAATGAATAAAGGTTATCCCTGAATTTGACAAATGTTTTTTCAAATATTTTTTAATTTTAATTTCTGTTATTTTCCCATGTCTGTATAGACATTAGGATCTCTGTAAAATAATCAAAAAAATATATCATTTTTCCTTTTTGAAATAATTAATGTCCTCTATGGCGAACACTGACAATTATGTTATATATTACTTATAAATGTACATGTCCGGTGTAGCGGAGTTTGCTACGAACTGTACCTGTTATTTTTACAAAAATGGCTCGACTGCAATTTACTTAAATAGTCTAATAGTTTAGCCTTCTCCTTTTCCAGCAGCCCGGGCAAGTAAAAGCAATGGGAGCTGTAATAACAAATGTGTCCAGGAGTTATACAATTCCTGGATTACACACACATTTGTAAATAAAAATTATAAGCTACGAGGAGACAAAATGTAATGAATTCAATATCTCAAAAAAACTTATTTTACTTTTACTTTTCTAAAGATTTAATTTAAGTTAAAAGAATAATATCAAATTTACACTAAAACAAAATTCCAATTTTCTTCGAAATGTATTCATATTTTCATTGCGAAATGACTTTAAATTCGAGATTAATATTACATATTACATTCTATTTAGGTGAAATCGAAGTATATACAGATGTTTGAGAAAATTATTATTGAAGGAAATTATTATTGAGAAAAATATTATTGAAAAATATTATATAAGGGATTAAAATTCTTAGAATATTTCGTTATATCAGTCTTTATATCATAAACACGTCAGATTAAGTTACAAAATAAATTACATTTTGGAAACGGACACAGATTTATATGTCTTATTTCTATATCATCAGAGAGCTTAAATCTTATATATATATATATATATATATATATATATATATATATATATATATATATATATATATATATATATATATATATATATATATATATATATATATATACATATATATATATATATATATATATATATATACATATATATATATATATACATATATATATATATATATATATATATATATAT
>CM063507.1:8493427-8503427 GCA_032207245.1 Pardosa pseudoannulata | reverse complement strand
TGCAGCTGCATCCCGGTACATGAGAAAGTCGGAATCATTCGTCAAGAAGTGGGTAGAACGTTATAAAGCGGTACAAAATGTTGACGAGGTACGGGAACTGGGAATAGGCTGCTCAACGTCAAAATCCAATGATAAAGCGATTCTTGCCTAATCGATAATAATGGGGACTGGACAACTTATTAGGTGAAATGTATTTCAGTTTAATATGTATACTACACGGTACAAATCTATTTTTAACTAATTCGTTTGTATTTTCAGAGAAATAGACGACGCACTCTTATGGAAGAGAGTGTACATCATAATCAAAGTTGGAAAAGGTTCAGTTTGTGGCGATACAGTCTATATTTTGTAACAAGAGGGCTAATGAGACCGGGACCTACGGCTTAAAGCCGATTCCAAATAGTTACGAACAACCATGCTACGGTGGAATTCGAAAATACGAACTCCGGTACCAAAGATTAGAACCCTATTCGAATCAGCCATCGTAAAATAAAGACGGGAGAGGAAACAAGAGAGTCAGTAATTGTGAATTTATTGTACTTAATAAATGCAAATGTTGTACAGAAAATGCTTCTCTGCAAGCTCACCATTCGTATAGTGTTCGATGTTTGTTGTATGCTGACTACATCTCTAAGAGGAAATACTCACTATCTTCTACAGCACCACTTGGTGGCGTTTACGTAGAACATAAAATGGTGAACTAGCAGTGAGTTTGCAGACATTTACCTACTTTACACCATTTGTGTACATTGTGTGAAATAAGTGTTACAAATTAAGCACTTCCTTTGACATATTTCATCTCTGCTGCCACTTACCCCTGACATTTCCACAAATTGGTTACTCTTCAGATTTTCCACCTTCTAAAGCACCATACCTTCCCTATAAGTTTATTTACATGGCATCTTGTATATACGAAAAATATGAATACAGCCAACTGATAATATATACATGATTCTTTTTTGGCATAATATCCATATCGGTTTAGGAGAACTTGTCAATTCTTCGGATAACTTCGAATATAAACTTAGAAAAAACAGCTGTACTTACTGGTTAAGGCAATGAAAATAATGCTGCAATTATATTTACCTAATTTATTTTAATTTCTTCAGGTAGTTTGTACTCAAATTACCTTATCGTAATAGAGCCTTATCTTCAAAGCATAAATTAAGTGGTTGGAGATAAATTTGATAAACTGTTGTTTAAGACAGTGCTCAGATTTGCTGTATGTACAAAGAATAAAACGGTTTATATATATATATATATATATATATATATATATATATATATATATATATATATATATATATATATATATATATATATATATATAATATATATATATATATATATATATATATATATATATATATATATATATATATATGTATATATATATATATATATATATATATATATATATATGTATATATATATATATGTATATATACATATACATATATATATATATATATATTGTATATATATATATATATATATATATATATATATATATGTATATATATATATATATATATACATAAATATATATATATATATATATATATATATATATATATATGTACACATACATATATATATAAATACATATATATTTATATATACATATATACATACATACATACATACATATATATATATATATACATATATACATACATACATACATATATATATATATATATATACATATGTACACAAACATATATATTTATATATACATATATACATACATACATACATACATACATACATAATATATATATATATATATATATATATATAATATATATATATATATATATATATATATATATATATATATACTACATTGCTGTGTTTGTACATATAATAATTTCTTTCCCGCTTCATTTTCTGGTATAGACCCATAGAACGTTTCTGCAGTACTACAGTCTACTATAATTAAATTATCTGAATCGACTTCTATTATCACCATAGTCTTTCTGCCTCGTCTAATTGAATGACTCCCAGAATAATTGTAGTATTGGATTTCCTCTCAGAATTTAATTGGACAGACGAGTAATTGCATACTTTACCTTGAATTTAAGATTTTCGCTTGAATTTATTAGATTCTGAAAATCTTATAATTGACATATGCTTTTTACGTAATTGGATAAAAATATAAATTTTAATTGCGTTTAAATATTGCGTTCACTGCTTAGTTAGTTCTAAATGCATACAGATTTATTAATTATCTTTGCTTCTTAATTTTTATGTTTTATTTAATACAAATAAACGTAAAGCGTTATATTCCTAGGTTTTTAATCAGTCGTTGTAAAAATAAACTTTCTCTATTTGTGTTGAAATGTCTCTTAGATTAAAATTATTTCGCTATTGACGTATTAATTGATTTCTAAGTAGTTCAAATTTCATGCGAAGCAATTTAATTGGGATAAAATCTTTGCATAAAATGGAGTTATTATAGAAATATAATTAAGTAAATATAATTATAGCATACTTATGATATAAAAGTAAGTAGAATTTGTTGCATGTAATTTAAGGTTCACCGGAAGGTATTATTTTGAAATAAAACTTTTATACTAATATAGATTTATATTATGAGAAACATTTAATTAAATATGATTAGTTATGATGTAGTTATGATATGAATTTAAGTAGAAATAGTTGCATTTATTTAAAAGTTTACAGAAAAGGAATGTATTGAAATAAAACCTTTGTACGACATATGAGATATAAAATGAAAGACACATAATTAAGTACATACAGTTATAGAAAAGTTTTTTTATAAAATTAAGTAGAACAAGTTGCATAAATTTAACGATTCCCAAGGTAATATATTGATGTAAAACTTTTTGAACAAAATAGTTATATTGAGAAAATCATGTAGTTATTAACTGAATTATGGAATACTTATGATACAAAATTAAGTAGAATTAGTTACAAATAGTTTAATGTTAACAAAAAGAAAATATACTGGAATGAAATAATAAGCCGTTGTACTGAAATGAAATAATAAGTCAATAATTACTTAAATATAATTGAGGCAATGATTTTATAAATATTAAAACATTTACTTAAAAAAATTCAGGAAGGGTACAATTCGAAGTAAAACCTTTGTACCAATTAGAAATTATAAAACAAAAGACAAATAATTAAGTACACATAATTATGGAAAAGTTTTGATATAAAATTAAGTAGAACAAGCTGCATAAATTCAAAGATTCCAAAGAATGTAATACAGTCAAACCTGTCTATTTCGAAACCTGCTTATCGCGAAAACCTGTCTATGTCGAATTTTTTCAATTTCCCTACCTTTATAATAAAAATTTAACGTATTTTCCATACCTATCTCAAATTATTTTTTCCCAAACCTGTCTATCTCGAATTGTTTTAAAAAGCACAACATTCCAGTTTAGAAATTTACTGGGTTGACAATCGCACAACTTTTCATTTCCAGGAAATACACTTCTAGTTTTTTTCTCTCGGAGGGTTATTTGATCGGGAACTGGGTGAGAATTGTACTAAAATCGGGTTCTCTGCTCTGGAATAAGGGATCGGGTTGAGGAGGGGGGGAATAGGGGACGGGAGGAATTTCTTTTTGGAAATAGAACTGGTTCTCAGTATATAGCCTAATAACTAAAGTATCATCTCGCATCTTGCTGTATCAATTTTAGAGCAAAAAATGACAGGTGTTAAAAAAATGGAAATTCTTTCATTTTTGAAGGAAAACCCTTCTATGAAGAAAATTGTAGTGGCCACTAAATTTGGAATTCCACCCAGTACTATTTCCAGTATCATGAAAAACAAAGATATCGTACAAAAGAACTTCGAAAATGGCTGCAAAATAATGAAAAAGAGCCGTGCATGTAAATAAAACTAAAAGTACTTCAAATTTTCAATCTTTTGTATTGTGTAAAGAAATTTTCTTCATCTATTTTCATAAAACCTGTGTATCTCGAAACCTGTATATCTCGAATCTTTTTTTTACTCCCAAGAGATTCGAGATAGACAGGTTTGACTGTATATTGATATAGAACCTTTCTACAGAAATGAATTTCTAATATAAATGTCACATAAATAAGTAAATATAATTAACGAAATGGTTTTATATAAATTAAAAATATTATTTGCATTTGCTTAAACTTTTTCAGAACGGAAATATATTGCAGTGAAACCTTTGTACAAAACAGAACCTTTACCTTTGTAAAAAATAAAAAACATATAATTAAATAAACATAATTTTGATATAAAATGAAGTATAGTCAGTTGCATAAATTTAAAGATTCCAAAGAAGGTAATATAATGATATAGAACTTTTTGTACTAAATAGTTATAATGTGAGAATCATATACTTATGAAAACGTAATTATGGCATATATATGATATAAAAATTAAGTAGAATTAGTTACATATAGTTGAACGTTAACACGAAGAAAATATACTGAAATAAAACCTTTGAACTAAAATGAAGTTGTATATAAAAGTCATTAATTACTTAACCCATTAACGCCCAAATTATTTTATTTTGACGCAATGACATATAATTCATAAATTGGTTGTCTTTTACCAACAACATGGATATTATTATCGAATTTTATCAATACGTACCTTAGTTTTTTTTTAAAAATGCTGATCTAAAAATAGATCACTGGGCGTTCGGAGGATATATTTTAGCATATATACAACAATCATTAGTACTTCAATAACGTGGTAAAATCGAACCAAATAGATAAAAACTAATGCATTTTCTTTTAAAAAACGTTTATTTATCCAGAATTTCACAATATTACAGAATGTACTGAGTAAAGTTTAATTATTTTAAAATAATAAAATTTCAATGTTTCTACAGTTTAGTGTGGAATTTGAAGAAACACTTGTTGCATAAAGTTTCATCGCACTTCACACAATATGTTAGGGGCCTTCCTTTTCAACCTACATGTCGACAGCGTCTTTGGCCCTTTCTTTGTCCCATATTGGGATCCCTTCTATAAAAGCGAACATCATGACTGAGATTAGCTTTTGAGGATGAAGGAAAACTGTAAGGTCGACCTTTCAAAACTTTTTTTTCCGATTCCCAATGTTAGATATTTTACAGCAACAGCTCTTCGAAAATCTTACATGGGCAGAGAATCACCTTTATAAACATTTCTGTGCAGAATACTTGCATTCATTACAGCCATATCAATTATTCGAGTGAATAGACACCAGTACCATGTTTTACCTCTTATTCTCTCCAAAAGGAGGTTTATCTTGATTGGTCATTCTTAAGTTCAGCTGCTTTTGAAATGTCTTGGAAATGAATATATGACTTTATTTTTAGGTAAGCATTTCTATTAAAAGATTCCTGTACAAGGCCTATCACTAAATCTTCTACATCACTCCAATAATATCTTTCACTTGAAAGAGTAAGATAGCCAAAATATATCAAAAACCCTATAAATATCTTTATATCTTCTTTAGTGATAATTAAATCATGGTTGTTTTTGACATTTTTAACATAGAGAATAGTCTCATCCACAATTACGTTATATACTTCATCAGAAAAAAGTTTTTCAAAGAAATGATGCAAGATGCATTTGCAAGATCATTTTCCACTGCCAAAATGTTATTCTTATAAGTTTCCTCTAATTCCGACCATTTGGTATAATTCGGTTTTTTCCAAACAATTTTTGGCTTTTCTGTTTTTAATATTTTAGGTTTCCTCTCAAACATTGAAGGTAAATCTATTTGATTACACTCATCTTTTGATGTTACTTCTATTTTACCAACAATATCATTTACAAATGGATCATGTAATTTATCATCACTTTTCTCTTCATCTGTCAGTTCATCTACATCAGTGGATATGGCAATAATATCCTCTTTAATTTGTTCAGAAAACAGATAATCAATTGCATCCTGAAAGGCATTAAATACTTTTCGACTCATATTTTCATCCAAAGGTGAAAAAACGTAATATTACCAGAGTCAGGAAAAAAACGCCCGAACGCCCAGTGATCTATTTCTAGATCAGCAGTATTTTCACACTAATTTTCACTATTATATTTGTTTTAAGATAACATCGGTTTATATTCTGATAGCTACATCTATGAAGATATTAAATCGCCAAAAAAAATTTAACTTAAGCGTATTACTTAGCTGTTTTCAGTGTTTATGCTAAGAAACGCAGAAAAACGGCGGAATGAAAGGGCGATACAAACTTTCTCTTATCGCTTTAGATTAATGATATAAACAAAACAAGTAAACCACTTGTTGGTAAACAGGTGAATGCCTTATCTTGCCCCCAGTGCAGTGTAGAATGTGTGGGGTGGGTTTAAGGTCATCTAAAAGCGAGTTTACCACTCTATGTTTAGCGATCTAAAAATAGACCACTGGGCGCTAATGGGTTAAATATAATTGAAGCAATGGTTTTATATAAATTAAAATTAGTTGCATTTACTTAAAAATTTTCATATAGGGAATCAATTGAAGTAAAACCTTTCTAACAAATAGGGCTTATAATATTAAAGACATATAATTAAGTAAACATAATTATTACAAAGTTTTGATATTAAATTAAATAGAGTAAGTTACATAAATTTAAGGATTCCCAAGGTAATATATTGATGTAAAACTTTTTGTAACAAATAGCTTTATTGTGAGAATCATGTAGTTATGAAAACTGCATTATGGAATACTTATGATACAAAATTAAGTAGAATTAGTTACAAGTAGTTTAATGTTAGCACAAAGAATATATACTGAAATAAAACCATTGTACTGAAATGAAGTTGTATATAAAAGTCAATAATTACTTAAATATAATTGAAGCAATGGTTTTATATAAATTAAAATAGTTAGTTGCATTTACTTATAAAATTTCACGAAGGGAACAAATTGAAGTAATACTTTTGTACCAATTAGGAATTATAAAACAAAAGACACATAATTAAGTACTCATAATTATGGCAAAATTTTGATATAAAGTTAAGTAGAACAAGTACTGAAATTAAGTTGTATATAAAAATAAATAACTACTCAAATATAATTGAGGCCATGATTTTATATAAATTAAAATAGTTATTGCATTTACTTAAAAAATTTCAGGAAGGGTACAAATTGAAGTAAAACTTTTGTACCAATTAGGAATTATAAAACAAAAGACACATAATTAAGTACTCATAATTATGGCAAAATTTTGATATAAAGTTAAGTAGAACAAGCTCAAAGCATATACTTATATATATATATATATATATATATATATACATATATATATATATATATATATACATACATATATATATATATATATATATATATATATATATATATACATAATATATATATATATATATATATATATATATATATATATATATATATATATATATATATATATATTATATATATATATGTATATATATATATATATATATATATATATATATATATATATATATATATATATATATATATATATATATATATATATATATATATATATATATATATATATATATATATATATATATATATATATATATATATATATATATGGGTGTGTGTGTTGTGGATATATAAATTTATAATATGCATTTACAGATATTCTTATTACATCCTACAAATTTATTTCAAGATGTTTCATTTCGAACAAAATTAACCCTACTATTAAATTGACTTCTTCCGATTTAGTTAAGTTTAGATAGTCAAGAGATGAAAAAACTTAATATTTTTAAAATCCTTCAAGTTTTAACACTCTTATTCCTTTCTTTAACAGAGTAATGTTTTACCCTTATAATACTCTGATAGAAGGGAACCTAAAGATATTCACCTTGCCTTCGGCACTAGAACTTCCACCTCAACGAATCCTAAAAGAACTCCAACAAAAAAAGGAAATAGAATGTATAGTTAATTCTTCTTTTAATCGATTCGGTTAAAGTAAAAGGCTTGGCGGTCTAATTATTTTGGGATTTAATCCGAATGAAAGGGATAATCGTTTCTGTCTAATTGTACGAAATAAAAAGGGCACCTTTATGAACATTTCTGTGCAGAATACTTGCATTCATTACAGCCATATCAATTATTCGAGTGAATAGACACCAGTACCATGTTTTACCTCTTATTCTCTCCAAAAGGAGGTTTATCTTGATTTGTCATTCTTAAGTTCAGCTGCTTTTGAAATGTCTTGGAAATGAATATATGACTTTATTTTTAGGTAAGCATTTCTATTAAAAGAGTCCTGTACAAGACCTATCACTAAATCTTCTACATCACTCCAATAATATCTTTCACTTGAAAGAGTAAGATAGCCAAAATATATCAAAAACCCTATAAATATCTTTATATCTTCTTTAGTGATAATTAAATCATGGTTGTTTTTGACATTTTTAGCATAGAGAATAGTCTCATCCACAATTACGTTATATACTTCATCAGAAAAAAGTTTTTCAAAGAAATGATGCAAGATGCATTTGCAAGATCATTTTCCATTGCCAAAATGTTATTCTTATAAGTTTCCCCTAATTCCGACCATTTGGTATAATTCGGTTTTTTTCCAAACAATTTATGGCTTTTCTGTTTTTAATATTTTAGGTTTCCTCTCAAACGTTGAAGGTAAATCTATTTGATCACACTCATCTTTTGATGTTACTTCTATTTTACCAACAATATCATTTACAAATGGATCATGTAATTTATCATCAATTTTCTCTTCATCTGTCAGTTCATCTACATCAGTGGATATGGCAATAATATCCTCTTTAATTTGTTCAGAAAACAGATAATCAACTGCATCCTGAAAGGTATTAAATACTTTTCGACTCATATTTTCATCTAAAGGTGAAAAAACGTAATATTACCAGGGTCAGGAAAAAAACGCCCGAACGCCCAGTGATCTATTTCTAGATCAGCAGTATTTTGACACTAATTTTCACTATTTATATTTGTTTTAAGATAACATCGGTTTATATTCTGATAGCTACATCTATGAAGATATTAAATCGCCAAAAAAAATTTAACTTAAGCGTATTACTTAGCTGTTTTCAGTGTTTATGCTAAGAAACGTAGAAAAACGGCGGAATGAAA
Source organism: Pardosa pseudoannulata (assembly GCA_032207245.1). Classification (NCBI taxonomy): domain Eukaryota; kingdom Metazoa; phylum Arthropoda; class Arachnida; order Araneae; family Lycosidae; genus Pardosa; species Pardosa pseudoannulata. Next base: position 8,494,361 of record CM063507.1, on the reverse strand, counting down.
GGGCGATACAAACTTTCTCTTATCGCTTTAGATTAATGATATAAACAAAACAAGAAAACCACTTGTTGGTAAACAGGTGAATGCCTTATCGTGCCCCCTGTGCAGTGTAGAATGTGTGGGGTGGGTTTAAGGTCATCTAAAAGCGAGTTTACCACTCTATGTTTAGCGATCTAAAAATAGATCACTGGGCGCTAATGGGTTAAATATAATTGAAGCAATGGTTTTATATAAATTAAAATTAGTTGCATTTACTTAAAAATTTTCATATAGGGAATCAATTGAAGTAAAACCTTTCTAACAAATAGGGCTTATAATATTAAAGACATATAATTAAGTAAACATAATTATTACAAAGTTTTGATATTAAATTAAATAGAGTAAGTTACATAAATTTAAGGATTCCCAAGGTAATATATTGATGTAAAACTTTTTGTAACAAATAGCTTTATTGTGAGAATCATGTAGTTATGAAAACTGCATTATGGAATACTTATGATACAAAATTAAGTAGAATTAGTTACAAGTAGTTTAATGTTAGCACAAAGAATATATACTGAAATAAAACCATTGTACTGAAATGAAGTTGTATATAAAAGTCAATAATTACTTAAATATAATTGAAGCAATGGTTTTATATAAATTAAAATAGTTAGTTGCATTTACTTATAAAATTTCACGAAGGGAACAAATTGAAGTAAAACTTTTGTACCAATTAGGAATTATAAAACAAAAGACACATAATTAAGTACTAATAATTATGGCAAAATTTTGATATAAAGTTAAGTAGAACAAGTACTGAAATTAAGTTGTATATAAAAATAAATAACTACTCAAATATAATTGAGGCCATGATTTTATATAAATTAAAATAGTTATTGCATTTACTTAAAAAATTTCAGGAAGGGTACAAATTGAAGTAAAACTTTTGTACCAA
>CM063507.1:8480927-8490927 GCA_032207245.1 Pardosa pseudoannulata | reverse complement strand
GTTTCAACATTTTATCAAAAATTCCGTTCTGATAAAAACGCATTTGAAGTTTATAAAAGCAATTTTAACTATTAAAAAATTAAAATACATGTTTAAAATTCCCCACAATTTCTTGCTTTAAAACTTTCTAATTGCCAAGTTGCTAAATATTATAAATACTAGAAAAATGTTCAAACTAATTTTCATAAAAATTTAAAAAGTTTTTTTTTCCAAAAATGTGTTTAAAAGGCTTGAAATTCACAACTTCCGGTTCCGAGCAAAAAGGCTGAAATAATGAATTTTAAAACTGAAATCTGAAATGAATGAGTCTGATCTGAAATGAATCAATATGAAATGAATCTGAATGAGGAAATCTGATAATATTAACCTTCATCACTTTAATCGGAGTCTACTGTTTATTCGTTATCCTAAAATTATGAATAATTACAACATACGATATTTCAATAGTTTATTTTGCGTCAAAAAACAGGAATTTTCCATTTGTACTATTTTGCATAAATACAATACTACCTTACATATTATTGACTCTCTTTTTATTTAACAAAAGGAAGAAAAACTAGATTTCGTGAATCTTTAAATCCCAAAAAGTTCTCAATTAAAGCGGAAAAATAACATTACCTATTCACTATCACTTCTAAGCAAAAAGGCTGAAATAATGCATTTTAAAGATGAAATCTGAAATGAATGAATCTCATCGGAAATGAATCTTAATGAATGAATATGAAATGAATGAATCTGATAACATTAACCGCGATCACATTCTGCAGAATCTACTGTATATTCATTATCCTAAAATTATAAATAATTACAACATACGAAATTTCAATAGCTTATTTTAATTCAAAAATCAGGAATTTTCTATTTGTACTATTTTGCATAAATACAATACTACCATACATATAATTGCCTCTCTTTATATTTAACAAAACGTAAAGAAAAAGTAGATTTCGTGAATCTTTAAATGGCAAGAAGTTCTCACTTAAAGCGGAAAAATAACATTACCTATTCACAATCACTTCCAAGCAAAATGGCTGAAATAATGCATTTTAAAGCTGAAATCTGAAATGAATGAATCTGATCTGAAATGAATCTCAATGAGTGAAAATGAAATGAATGAATCTGATAACATTAACCTCGCTCACATTAAGCGTAATCTATTGTATATTCATTATAATAAAATTATAAATAATTACAAGATACAAAATTTCAATAGTTTATTTTGCGTCAAAAATCAGGAATTTGCTATTTGTACTATTATGAATAAATACAATACTACCTTACTGATAATTTTCTCTGTTTATATTTAACAAAACATAAAGAAAAACTAGATTTTATGAATGCTTAAATCCCAAGAAGTTCTCATTTAAAGCTGAAAAATAACATTGCATATTCACTATCACTTCCAAGCAAAATGGCTGCAATAATGCATTTTAAAGCTGAAATCTGAAATGGATTAATCTGATCTTAAATGAATGAATCTGAAATGAATCTGAATGAGTTACTCTGAAATGAATGAATCTGATAACATTAACAGCGATCACATTAAGCGGAGTCTACTGTATATTCATTATCCTAAAATTATAATTAATTACAACTTATAAAATATCAATAGTTTATTTTGTGTCAAAAATCTGGAATTATCTATTTGTACTATTTTGCATAAATGCATAACTACCTTACATATAATTGTCTCTCTAAATATATTTAACAAAACGTAAAGAAAAACTAGATTTTGTGAATCTTTAAATCCTAAGAAGTTCTCAGTTAAAGCAGAAAAATTACATTGCATATTTACTATCACTTCCAAGCAAAAAGGCTGAAATAATACATTTTAAAGCTGAAATCTGAAATGCGTTACTTTAATTTTCATCATTTTCTATAAGCTTCACTTGAGCTCATTTAAATAAAGGTTTACATTATATTAAACTATATGTTAAAGTATTTTATTCAGAGATAATATCAGTTACGCCTTTTAAAGGAAAAATGGAAATTTTGGAAGGCTTACTTTAATTTTCCAGAAAGCGTAGCCCGGAGAAGCAAAATTCATTCTTACCTGAAAAATAATAAAACCCATTAGTGTGAGATTCGAAAGAGCATCTTGATATAGCTGTTATTATTTCAAAGGGAAGGTACATAAATGAAATTGATTTCTTAAAATTATTATTGCTTAACAGAAATAAAACTAATGTACACATGGACATTTAGTTTTTATTCAATCTGAAAAGTATACTTTATCCTTTTGTCGAACAATCATTAGATAATATATTTTTAAATGAAATAGACATTTATTTTTTAACGATATGCAGATGCGTATATAGATGATCATATATCTATTTAACAGATTTTTATCTTGCGACTTTTGCCTTTGAACTAAGATAATTTCTACAAACAAAACAATTTTCTAATAGCGAAGTGAATTCACAATTCAACGAACATTATTTTATAATATAATTTCTTTTCTCTCTGTTGGTTAAAATATTTCTAGTTATTTCAAACTTATTTTTTCTTTCAACATATTTATTTATAAGAAATTCAATAATGTAACATGAAAAAATAATTTGAATATCGTTTTATATGAAAATAAGCTGTAGTACCTAATATAGTTTTAATGTAACTCCCTGTTTCCTCGTTTTAACACTTTAGTGGACAGTGGTTTCGAAGCGAAACCACAGGTAAATTCTTTATCTGTTTTTGAAAGACATAGAATGGTTTTTTAAGTCTTATAGGTTTATGAGTATACAAGACTCTATTGTAATGAAGATTTTTCATGTCACTTCATTACACATTTCCCTTGTGGGATATTATATATATATATATATATATATATATATATATATATATATATATATATATATATATATATATATATATATATATATATATATATATATATTAACCAACATTTTGCGCCTTTTTTTCGCATATTGCCCTTGCCTGCGCAGCTTTAGTTTTTCTCACGGGTGCAGCATCCGCAGACCTTACACCTTTCGACCATAATTTGCGCACATCAGCTCATATTCTGACGGTTTCCGAAGTCAAAAGTTTCGCTTTGAGTGTTCAGCCGCGCCTTTGAAAGGTGCCGCGTTGTGGTGTGTTGCCAAGCTCCGCTCCGCATCGTTTTTTGGCGAATTTTCACCACCGGAGTTGCGCCTCACTGCGATTGGGGATTTGTTATCCGCACGTCTTGTCTCGACGTTTCATTGGTCAGAGCCGCGAGAAGCCTTCGCTCTCCCTGAGAACGCGATGTTTTCTTGGCGTCTGGCAACCCTCTTCATGGTTGTGTTTCGGCGCTTTTGGCGTGAGAGCAGCCTAGAAGTTCTGATAATTTTTGAGAGACCGTGTGACACAGGGATGAAGTTTTAACACCCTTGCCGACGCGCTTTTTCTGGTCAGAAAAATGTTTCCGTTGGAGCCACCTCGATCTTTGGCGAGCCTAAGCACTCTATCCTTGTTTTGTTTTACTGCAACGTTCCTGGCGTTATTTTTACTTAAAGCAACGAATTAATCTCCATTATATTTTTATATAGCACAACAAATTAGTCTCCATCATATTTTTTATATAAAGCAACCATTTAATCTCCATAATACTTTTAAACAACGCAATTGAATGAATCTCAGTTACCCACTATTAGACCAAGGCAGACGTGAACTATGGTAGTTTTAGATTATAAAATTAAAATTTATTTGATCAAATACTAAATAAAAGGATGTCTCTCCATCAAGTAAGCGTCTGATTTTTCCACCTGAGGTGACGCTTAAAATAAAACATCCGCCTCTTCATCAATCATCCTACATACAGCTTACTTCCTCTACATTCTCCAACACTTCAGTATATCTATACTTAATTTTTTTTATTTGGAATATACGTGGTTTAACTTACTTTCCCTGGGAAAGTCAGTAATATGATTTTTTTCACTTATAACCCCAATTAAAAAATATCTATCCGAACAAAAACCTTATAAATATTTTATGTTTGGTTTGGTTTAGTGTTCTACGGTCCACTGTTGTGCAACATGCGGGCTAATCAGACCAAGACCTCCATCTTAAAGCCAATTCCAAATGGGTACAAACATCCATGCTTGCAGTGGGGATTGAACACACGAATTCAGGTAACTAAAAGCAGCGCTCTACCATTCGCCATCGTTCGGTTGTAAAATGTTTAGGTTTTTGTTTATAATACCTTTTTTATGATAATAATCATTGTTACCCCAGCATAATTAAACCTTACTCCGTACAAGGGGTTGGGGGCTGTACTTTAACCACCCCTCAAATTGCTCCCCACCCAAGAAAAAAATTTGCATTTACATTTATAAAGTGCATAGATACCATTTATGAACTAATTTCGTTAATGATAGTCAATCTAATTTAGTCAAACTAAAAATTAAACAGACTTCTTAAACAGTCTTAAATTGTAAAAAATGGAATTGTAAAAGTTATCGTTGCAGAGTATCAGCAATGTGTTTTAAATGTAAATGAACATAAACAAACTTTTAAAAATAAAACTAACGTTTAATTTACTTAAAACATACAAAGAAAAGGTTTAAGGCAAATAAACATGGTATAGAATCCTTTAAACTGGTAACTTAAACTGTTAAACAATATTACTACTAGTAAAAGAAAGACATTGAAAACGATTACAAAAATGAATACATTTGACCGTACTAAAACTTAGGCTAACCCAGAACCAGGCACGAGCAGAACCTCATAAAGCGAAATTGTTTTGCACTCCTCATTACGCAGATCGACTTCTCAAGCAACAAACAAGTTAAAATGAGCCGCTTAAGTAAGAACTTGTATTATTAAAATTAGTGGGATAAATTTCCCTTTCCCAATTAGAAGCTGATTATTTTATGGAGTTGAGAAGCCGGCCTGGACAAAGGTTAGATTAAGACACGTACTTTTGACTAGTATTTTGTGTATGAGTGAACAAACCAAGGTGTTTCATTTGACAACAGTTAAATCCCTAAGAATTTATATTAGTGACCTATAAAGGGTTAACTGCCTTAACGCTTCCAACACTTTTCTTCTAAAACCAATACTGTCTCCATACATGTCTCCATAGTCGGGTGGGAAGAAATACTAGCCCTAGTCGGATATCTATGGTGTGTTGTTGTTGTTATTATTGTTGTTTTTTTAAGCCGCATGGACAAATCAAGCACGATTGAACCATACGTTACTCGTATTAAGGCAAAGGTGAGCGCCTTAATTTTAAAGAGTACCTCAAGGGTGAAAGTACGACTTTGCTCAAATGGGTCCTCGTAGTTTTGAAACAGGGATCAAGCAGAAGAAACAGGTTGGTCTGTCTCTCCCCAGAGGTATGGATATAGAACTTGGAGGACATTGGGTTCACGAACCTATTTTACGGGCCCCAGTTACCTTTGCGGCGACGTAACTCAAAATATTACCTCGTGCAAAAAATAAATGCAACTATTTCAATTCTGACTTTTCCTTTTTTCATGGTGGCATCTCCAGACATTTTTTATTCATTCTGCCATTTTTGTTTTGTAAGCTGTTCACTGATATTCTCTCCAGACGTTGAGATGTAGAGGAAATTCCGATGAAATCAATATTAAATATTTAGGCTTTCGATTGTATATTTGATGTTCTCTTCATTTATTTCCTCCTCCTCATGTGGTGATCTGTGAAGACGATGAACTGTAATTGAAATTCATGTCTACGCATTTTATAGTGGTAAGATCCTAGCGCAGGTAAGCGGAGAATTTATGCTCTTTTATGCAAATAGCCCACTTTCCTGTAAGTGAGACCTTTTAACTAGTGTATTATGTTTGTTTTTCATATTTTGAGCCATTCTTTAAAATGAACCCGCCAACGTTGGCGAAACTAACCGCGTGGCTTTAAAACTGCCTCAGTTTTGGGAAAAAGACGCCGACTTGTGGTTTGTGAATATAGAAGCTCAATTTGTGCTCGCCAACATTAAACAGGATATAACAAAATATTATGCAGTGGTTTCGGCTCTTAACTCTGAAACGTTGTCGTATGTCAGCGATATTGTTAAACATCCACCTACAGAAAAATTATATGAAAGCTTGAAATCGCGACTAATCACCGAATTTTCTGATTCAGAACAAAAGCGTTTAAAAGACTTGCTTTCAAATACTCTGCTTGGCGATGACAAACCCTCACACCTCTTACGAAAGATGAAACTTTTGGCAAATGATAAAATTGGCGATGAATTTTTAAAAACATTGGGGATTCAACGTTTACCACAAAATGCCCAAACTATTATTTCAATTTCGGAAGGAAATTTAGATCGCCTAGCACAAATCGACGACAAAATTATTGAGATTACTCCGCACCACGTTACCGAGACCCCCGCTTCTTCCGAACAAACGTTTGGAAATGCTGACTTTGCAGCCTTCATCCTCCTCACCTTTAATGAACACGGAGGATCTTAGACTGGCTCGAGTTCCGAACCCGAAACCCTTCAGTTAAGATGCCGTTGAATTTGCTGACTATACCACTGAGGCTTAATCTATGGTCTAAATGTAGTCTTACAATTGAAGACATGTCCTCATACAAACTTATAAATTAAAAAGTTTTTGCTACACATGAAGTATATTATTAATCATGAAATGAATTATGCGCAATAAACAGCGAGAGTCTATAGTAGATAGATATACATACATACACTCACATCTTTTTAATCACCTTTGTCGTTTTAAGCAAAGTGAACTGAAAAACAAAAATATTCTCTATGCTATTTATATTATATCTTATTTCTTTTCTGGTGCATTACATTCATCGATAAGATCATAATTTGAACATTATTTTATAGACATTATATGTATATTTAAATACTACGTCTGCTACCTCCTCCCCTTTTTAGCTGCCTTAATGCTCCCCACAATTGCTTCCGAAACCAATACCATCTCCATACAAGTCTTCAACATCAACTGGGAAGAGATACCAGTCCCAGTCGGAAATCTATGGTCTAAACTTAGTCGTAAAATGAAAGACATGTCCTCTATTAAAATTTTAAAGTAAAGAGTTTATACAAAACATAAATATATTAACTATCAGGAAATTAATTAAACACAATATTACAGCGAAAGTCTATATTTGTATGTACGTAGATAGTCAAAACGGTAAGTCACATTTGTATCTGATGTCATAACTCTTTGTATTATATCAACATGGCCTGGTATAAGTCATTGGCACGTAATACGCTCCTTCAACCCCATTGGTCAAGAGGGGTTGGTAACCGCTGAGTAGCCCGCTTCGGCCAAGACAACGCTGCCCAACGAAATTTTTCGAGATATCTGCATGCTCCCTAGGAGAGAGAGCAAGGGAGAAGAAATGTGGAGCGTAGAATCTTCTGCGGCAGTTCGAGGACCATTTTCTTTTTGAGTCCAGAACACCATGTTTGGCATATCTTCAACCAAGTGTGGTCCCTTAGGCATAATGGCCTAGTTCTTTCTTTTTCTATCTATATCTTTATTTAGATTCAAAATAAAAAAAAAATATTCAACAGGAGCAATTAGTTTTACTTGAATTCATCACTTCTCACGGTACTAAACGGTACTGGCCTAGACGCTCTGTCGGTCTCATCTTAAGGTATCTGTCTACGTTAAAAACGTCATTTTTTTTGCAAAAATCATTTTTTTATTTCTTTATTGTAAAATTTCAACTTTTAGGCTGCTAAATCTGTTTTTGTTTTCTCTCTACGGCATTTTAAAGAAAAGTTACAGCTGTTTCGACATCAGTGACAGCTGTCAAAACAAAACGGAAGTAGCGAATTCGGAACTGGAAGTTGTGAATTTATAGCCTTTTAAAGAGCATGTTTGGGAGAAAACTTTTTTAAATTTTCATGAATATTAGTTTAAAAGTTTTTCTTGTATTTATAATAATTAGCAACTTGGCAATTAGAAAGTTTTGAAGCAAAAAAGTGTGGAAAATTTTAAACATGTATTTTAATTTTTTTAATAGTTGAAGTTGCTTTCATAAACTTCAAATGCGTTTTTCTCAGAATGGTATTTTTAATGAAATGTTGAATTTTGACATGCAATTTCTCAAAAAGTTTTTAAAATATTTTGTTGAAAATTATTATGAATGCTTTTGATAGTATTTACTAGTGAATGAACTAAAAGCTTTAAATTTGGATAATTTTTAATGATGTTACATTCATAGTTAGATATAAAGATAATGAAAATTTGTTAAAAATTCAATGTGTATGCTTTTGAAGGACCAAAATTTTTTACCAAATGTAAATTAAGCAAAGCTTTTAGGTCATTCACCTAATCAAGTGTATAAGAAATGTGTTGCCTCAAAAAAAATTGAAATAATTTAATTTATCAAAAAATTAGACCTATTGGAAAAACTCGATTTTTTTTCTAAATTTACTTTATTTATTAGAAATTTTATAACAACTTCTCTTGGAATAGATGTTTTAAGTGAAATTCTCTATAATAATATCAAAACTAAATCTAAAAAGGTAAAACCATGAACTAGTTTCTACGTTTAAAGAAAAAAGTTCTCCGAAATTAGACGGATATCTTAACAATTGTTATTTTTAACTGATTTTTCGTGTTTTACTGCACGGTAATACAAAAATATTAGGGCAGTGAGTTTATCATATCTACAAGAAAAGATTAATTGCCATGACTTATGACCCAACCATCGTACTTTATGTAAAATTACTTTCTGTGAATATTTCACAACAACACATTGGAATATTCTAGAGATTTTTCCACAGATGTTGACCAAGCCTAAAGGTCCTTTTTACAAAAAGCTTCATGCTAGCTGATTCCTCAGTTTTTTCTGTCTCTATGATGAAGTTTGAATATGTCCTCCAACGTTATCTTAATAAAGATCTTTAGATGAAATGGTATCATTTTTATGGGTCATGACTGCAACCACCCATCGTGAAGTCCGTCTTATTACACACACACACAGATATATATATATATATATATATATATATATATATATATATATATATATATATATATATATATATATATATATATATATATATATATATATATATATATATATATATATATATATATATATATATATATATATATATATATATATATATATATATATATATATATATATATATATATATATATATAATATATATATATATATATATATATATATGTATATATATATATATATATATATATATATATATATATATATATATATATATATATATATATATATATATATATATATATATATATATATATACATATATATATATATATATATATATATAAATATATATATATATATATATATATATATATATATATATATATTATATATATATAATATATATATATATATATATATATATATATATATATATATATATAATATATATATATATATATATATATAATATATATATATATATATATATATATATATATATATATATATATCCAGCTGAAATCGTGCTTGGTTTGACCAGTAGCATAAGACAAAAATAACAACAACATTGCAGTAGCAGATTGTACCGTCCTAGGGAGCATTGTATATAATACCATTTTATCCAAGAAAAATTTAATAATAGAAATTTAATTGTACTCGCTGTATTGTGTGGTCTCCCTAAGTACCTGTGTACTTTAATCTAGGTTTTAAATATGTTACGATATCATATGTTAGCATAAAAAAGTATGTAGCCCATATCAAGTTTAAAATAATTGTTATTAGAAACGACAGTACCAAATATATGTAAACTTTTACCATGCATTCGGTATCCGAAAGCTCTACAAATTTTATATAAAATACTTTAGAAAATTTTTTACCATCTAAATATCTTAATATTTATCTTAATATATTCTTCCATTATTCGTTGATCTTTAGACACCAGCTTTAGTCGTGCTGACAATTTTTACTATCCCATATTTCGAAATAAATAATTTAAAATTAGTTTACAATCTTTTCTCTTTGTCAAAAAATAAATTGTATAATATTTTTTCACACTAAAATAGTAAAACCATTTTCTGATAATATTTTCCCTATT
>CM063507.1:8460927-8475927 GCA_032207245.1 Pardosa pseudoannulata | reverse complement strand
TTAAGTGTTCTTTTAAGTGGATTTTTGTGAATACAGTGGACTTCGCTTAATCCGATAGCGGTTATTGTTATCAATCTTTTATTGTTATTGAAATCACTTGGTCCCTAGTTTCTCTATTCATTTGCATGTTAAAATTATCGCTTTATGTGATCGTTGCATCGGTTAATGTTATCAGTTTTCGAAGTTTATTTTAGCTGGCAAAGGAATATCCCCAATGTATTAAGAAGGAACCCATTCTTTTCTTTTCCTTCGTTCTTGCTTTAATTTCCGAGAATTCTCTCTCTTTCACCTACGGAAATGGGGAATGATCAAAGAAGTGGGTTATAACACGTTCCAGGAATTCTTTAGAAATACGCACCCCCTACTGGTGGTAAACTGTTGTCAGATAAGCAGAAGGCAACACTTTCTCACTGACTTGCAGCTTGTCTATATGGAAGCCAGAAAGCGAAAGGATTTAACTTTAAAACAGAAGATCGAAATTTTATATCGTTATGACAGGTTACCAAAAATGATTCGACGCAATAATGCAGAGCAGTTAAACATTTCTCAGCCTAGGAACTGTATTGAAAGTGTCGAAATGTAGAGTACATCACCACTCCGATGACTTTAACCCACTGAACGGACGCGTCGACAGAGGTTCGATAGCGAATTCCTGTTCGAAAAAGGACCTGTCGACCCCTTCACGTTCGAACTCGTATAACTCGTATCGCACACTTTTCAGGGAAAAAAATATTGCAAAGCGATAATAAATGAAAGAAACTAATTTTGCGTAAGGGAACTCCTTTACCTTGCAGGGAAAATAACTTAAAAGTAGCCTGGCAACTTTTAAATCGGCAACTCTAGTATGGTACGGTAAGTTCTTTCTGGAATTTACGAAAAGGGTGACTGTTTTGAAAGGGAAAAAGGTGGGGAGGGTGGCCGGTGGATGGGTTAAAAAGCAGTGATTACGAACAATTTATCAATGAGATTCTTAGAAAAAATTCTCGACAGTCCACAATTGATCTATTTTTTTAATCATGTATGTAATTCTTCTCTTTTAAAGGATTATATACAATACATAAAAATAAGGTGATTTTTTTCATTTTATTTTAAAAGTTGGTACTTGTGAAAGAGGGGGGGTAAATTTATTTAATTTTGAATATCGTTTATTGTTATCAATCGGTTATTATTCTCAAAATCTCGGTGTCCCAAACTCATCACATTAAACGGAGTCCACTGCATATGGAACTATTAGACAGACTTTCAGAACTTAATTTGATATCAACAGCTTAAAGGAATCAACTAAGTACAAATAATGATATTCGTGAAAAAAATTGGAAAATTAAATATTCATCTATTTTAAATGTAAGACATAAATTTTCGATAACTAATTTCAGTTTGTTTCTGGAGTCATTAGAAGACGATTTAAGTCGAGTCAACAGTTTACTCATCACCGGTAAAAACAGAGAGATATTCTGAAAGGCAAAATTAAAGGGAAGGAGTTTGACTGTTAGCTTAAATGTAGGAAATACCGTATTATAGCTTAACCCATTTTGTATGTTGATGGAAATTTCCATAGTAACATTTATTGAACAATTAATGGTATTTAAAACAGGTGTACTGCAAACCATTTTTTTCTTCAATGCAGCAGGCGATGCAGACATTATCCTAACGCCTTACAAGGCTGTCAGCCTGCTACTCATTTAGCACCAACCGAGAAACACGTGCAGCTTAAGACGTTGATTACCATAGGGGTCATCGGTGACTATCACTCGATTTGGCTACAGCACCGTGGAGGACCACCGGTGACTGGCGACACAACTAATAATGAAAGTGCATAATTATAGTAAATATGATACTGTTAAATTTTTCAATACCACTGTTATTATAATATTTTGAAGAAATAAATGAAATGTAGAGCATACAAAATTAATTTATATTTGTCTGTGGAGACTCTTAAAAGACCAGGTGTACCGCCACTATCCAGAAACAATTGAACAACTGGAACAGTACATTTTTTATTCATGTGAAGCCATCCCGCAAAAGACGTTTACACGTGTTTCTGCTAATTTCGTTCAGATAATACGCTATATTATTGCTGCGCATGGTGGATATCTGAAAAATATCGCAGTTTAAATTTTCCCAGACTGCAGCGTCATCTGTTGGGGAACATTGTAACTAATTTTGAAAATTTGTCTGCCTAAAAATTTAACATTGTCCCAAGGATATTGCAATAAACTGTGTATTTCTATCACTGTCCGCTTAGTTTTTATTGATTTTTCATATATAAAGGTCATTTTTGAAACACCATGTATTTTTAATTTGGAATGCTGGGGTAAAGTTAAAAAGAAACTTTTAAATTTTCCTAAATTTGCACAAAAAGTACATGCATTTATTTTGATTCTTCCACATCTCATCCCCTATATAATAATAGCCTAAGGTGTCTGTCGGCAAATTTTTGAAGCGGTTGTACCTGGAACGGATACAGGGATCCATATTGAAATTTTTATGAGTTAGGGTTAGCAAAATTCAAAGCGAGTTCAAAATCTAAGCCATCTCCCCTTTTTTAGCGTTTAATGCTATTATTTCAAGCCTTATTCTCCCCCCGTTAAAAGCAGGCGATTAAATTTATCATTTTCGATGCCATTCATATATACCACCAAATAATCACTGTCCCGTTTGGGTTTCGAAATCAGAAGTGTGATACTGAAGAATATCTCAATGGCGTTAATTAATTGCTCAAAACAGACGCCCTTTTAATATAAAACACTTTTTATTATATTTACGTATGCGAGATCTTTTAATGCACAGAAAATGTCACATAGAAGAATTTATGGCGTAAATAATATTAACATATTAAAGCACAAAAGCAACTCAAGAGCCATTTTTCTCGCATACGAAAGAACAGCCATGTTTTCACTAAACAAAATCGTTCGTTGCCACTCGCAACTTACAGAGAAAAAATAAAATAAAAAAGATAATATGTGGGTAGAACATCAATTTTAACAGACGATTTGACATTCTCCCACCTAAGTTAACTTTTATCTTAAAATTTAACTTACAACTAACTACACAACAATAACAATAACATAAGTAACAGTTCACAAGTCTAGTCCCCTATATAATAATAGCCTAAGTTATCTGTCCGTCTGTCCACGAATTTTTGAAGCGGTTGGACCTGGAATGGAAATAGGCTCCATATTGAATTCTTAATGAGTTAGGGTTAGCAAAATTTAAAGCGAGTAAAGTTTATTTTCTCCTTAACTATCGATCTGATTCTAAAATAAATTGATATAAATAACCTTCATATCACAGCAAAAATATTGAAATTCACTCCTTCCCCCCTTTTCGAGAGTTTAATGCGATTATTTCAAGCCCCATTTTCCCCCGATTAAGAGCAGGCGATTAAATTTATCAATTTATTATAGAATAAATAGATGAAAAAAACATTTTTCTATCATTATGACGTCATTCCTTTAACCATCTCATTTAATCATTTCTAATTTTAAATTATTTAAATATCGTCTGCATTATTTTCACACGTTTTATCACTGAACTTATATATTACGTAATTAATTTTCTTTTATATTTCTCTTAAATAATAGATTAGGTACGTATGTGATAATTTAAAATTCAATCAACGATTATTTTTTGCTGCAAGATAATTCTCAGCCCAAAAAAAAACCCATTTTTTTTACCTGCTTTCTAGGCTACTTTACAATTCTGGAAAATTAAAAATTTTACTGATCCCGTCATATGACGGGCTATATGCTAGTTTTTTTAGAATATAACATTCCAATACCTTAGAGAAAAATCTCCATAAAACTCCTTTCAAAAACTATGGCTTCAAACGTGTTCGATCACCTTAATTGCATTTGAAACAAAAATTACACTAACAGTCTACTTTACTAAGCGTTTCGATGTTTATTTAACAATTAAATTCCTGTTAATACCGTATGAGCATTAAGCATATACGACGATCGAAAAATCAACTGAAAAATAAGAACAAACTAGCGAGTTTGGAATTGCAATCTCTCTCTCGGTTTATACGGTGAAAAATAAACGCTCGACAATGAGCCAATTTATAAACAACTCAACTCGAGAGGATTATACGAAATGGTCTTAACGTTCCGAACAGGGGATTTATTTCGAAAGCGCTTTCTGCTCGAGCTTGATTGCAATTCCAGGAAACGAGAAAAGGTATGAGGGTGTTTTTATCGAGTGTAATTTATGACTGTAACGCATGATTCTTCCCTTCGTTTTTTTTTACTTCTTCTGAATCACTTTATTTATCTTCATTTATTACTTTTCGTGTTAGGCAGTAAATAAATAACGAAGAGAGAAAGAGTGAAAAGAATTGTCCAGTAATATTACTTTCTTTGTGCTGCCAACTGATTACCTGGCAAGAATTTTCTTTCATACATATTTTGCTTATTTTTCTAAAGAAGAGTGAGATGTTGAATTCTGAAATAAATAAAAAAAAGAGAAAAATCATTTGTGTGATTTTGTTTTTCTTTTAAAGAATCATTTATTAAGGCGTATTTTTGATTGAATTTCATTTTACTCCTTAAAGTGGAGAATCCAGAAATTGGTAATGTTTGGAATGCAATACAACTTGTTTTACATGATTTTTGCAAAATTACTGAACTGTTGTTAGGGGTAAAAAAATGTTTTCATTCCATATTATTTAACCTGTTATATTACATATATATACTTTATATATTTACGTATATATACGTTATTTATATTTAAGTACTCAAATTTCTGTAATTGATCTTTTCGATTATGGATAATTTTACCTTGTAGTTTTACGTTTGGAATGAAATATAACTTGTTTTACATGATTTTTGCAAAATTACTGAACTGTTGTTAGGGGTAAAAATAAATTGATTTCATTACATATTATTGAACCTGTTATACACTTTAAGTATTTAAATTTCTGTAATTCATCTTTTCGATTTTCGGTAATTTTACCTTGTAGTTTTACGTTTGGAATGAAATATAACTTGTTTTACATGATTTTTGCAAAATTACTGAACTGTTGTTAGGGGTAAAAATAAACTTATTTCATTCCATATTGTTGAACCTGTTATATTTTAAGTACTCAAATTTCTGTAATTCATCTTTTCGGTTATGGGTAATTTTACCTTGTAGTTTTACGTTTTAAGGAAAGTACAGTTTAGGGAAACTTATTCCATGTTATTAGACTACTTTGCTCAAATTTAAGTAATTCATATGTTCGATTATGGATAATTTTACAATGTGATTTTACGTTTTAATTTTACGTCTCTTCCTTTATGTTATTCTACCCATTTCAGTTTAAGGAAACATTTCATATTATTAGAATCCTTTAAGTACTCAAATTTCAGCAGTTTATCTTTTTCATTATGAGTAACGTTACGTTGTGATTTTATGTATCTTCCTTTATGTTATTCTACAAAATTTCAGTTTATGGAAATTATTTCATGTTATTAGAATCCTTTAAGTACTCAAATTTCAGTAATTCATCTTTTTGATTATGGGTAACGTTACGTTGTAATTTTGAGTATCTTCCTTTATGAAATTCTACAAATTTCAGTTTACGGAACGCCGGTACTAACATTTATGCTTTTTATATGTTATATGTTACTCAGTATAGGGGAAGCATTATAATCCTCTAAATATATGTTTATGACTTCCGACGATATTAACATATTATTACTTCTTATATATAGTTTTTTATTAAGTAATAATAAGAAAAATATTTTTAAAAATGTGTGACTTTGATTTTCTTTTAAAGAATCTTTTATTAAGGAGTATTTTTGATTGAATTTCATTTTACTCCTTAAAGTAGAGAATCCAGGAATTGGTAATATTTGGAATGAAATATAACTTGTTTTACATGATTTTTACAAAATTACTGAACTTTTTTTAGGGGTAAAAATAAACTGATTTCATTCCATATTGTTGAACCTGTTATATTTTAAGTACTCAAATTTCTGTAATTCATCTTTTCGGCTATGGATAATTTTACCTTGTAGTTTTACGTTTGGAATGAAATATAGTTTGTTTTACACGATTTTTGTAAAATTACTGAACTGCTGTTCGGAGTAAAAATAAACTGATTTCATTACATATTATTGAACCTGTTATATTTTAAGTACTCAAATTTCTGTAATTCATCTTTTCGATTATGGGTAATTTTACATTGCAGTTTTACGTTTTAATTTTATGTCTGTTCATTTATGTTATTCTACTCATTTCAGTTTACGGAAATTATTTCATGTTATTAGAATTCTTTAAATACTCAAATTTCAGTAATTCATCTTTTTGATAACGGGTAACTTTACGTTATAATTTTGCATATCTTCCTTTATGAAATTCTATCCATTTCTGTTTACGGAACGCTGGTACTAAAAATTCTGCTTTTTTATACGTTATATGTTACTCAGTATAGGGAAAGCATAATCATCATAATATGTGTTTATGACTTACGATCTACTGAAAGGAAAACAATCCTTTGTGTGATTTTATTTTTCTTATAATAAATCATTTCTTAAAAATTATTCTTGAATCTCAAATTATTCCTTACAGCAAATAAATCAGTAGTTAGTACTATTTAGAATAAAATAGAACTTGCTTTGCATGATATTGCCATAAATGCTGGGGAATTATTAAAGGATAAAAATATACTCCTTTCATATTCTTACAATCCTTTTTGTTTTAAGTACTGAAATTTCAGTAAATCATCTTTTCATTAATGGTTAAAATTACGATGTAATTCTACGTATCTTCCTTTATTAAATTCTAATTATTTCTGCTTCTGGAATGCCGGTAGTTTAAATTATTCTTTTTATACGTTATGAGTTACTAAGTATGGAGGAAACATATTTGTAAAAATATATGCACATTACTTCCAATAATATTAATATATAATTGCTTCTTCCATAATAACTAAGATATGTTGCCATACTCCAGAAAACAATTTAAACAACATTTCGTGTGCATTAATGTATGTTATAAAAAACAAATAACCAATGAATATCGCATTCTGTTAAAAGTGTTTTGGGCTCTTTAGAAAACTGATTAATATCAATTTTAAATATTATTCAACAAAATATCATTATTTAATAATCCATAATTTATGACTCTGACTTGTTCAATCAAAGCATAAGTATACAACATGGTAAAGAGATTATCCTCATTAAGTATAAAATGTTTAGAGACTAGATAAACATAGATTCAAACTGCAACTCTCGCTTACAAAAATTTCTATTTGTTTCATTTGGTGATCATTTAGTGTTTTTAATGCATTTATTAATATAGTAAAACTAAATATTTTTATAAAGCCTGTTCCTTATTATTTATCTAAAAAATAAATTCTATTCCCAACAAATCAAAACATTTTAGTTTATTTTGAGTTAAACGTCAGATTTAATAATGAAATCTTTATCTTTGTATGGACTAAGTTCCCTTAAGTATATAACCTTTGAAATATCACGTTAATAACTAAGACATATTGCCATACTCCAGGAAACAATTTTCAAAGTCACTTCGTGTGGATTAATCTATGCTATTAAAATCAAATAACCAATGTATATCGCATGCTATTAAAAGTGTTTTGAGCTCTTTACAAAACTGAGTAATATTAATTTTAAATATTATTCAGCAAACTATCCATATTTAATAATCCATAATTTATGACACTGACTTGTTCAATCAAATCGTTAGTGTAGAAACTGGTAAAGAGATTATCCTCATTACGTATAAAATGGTTAGAGACTGGATAAACATAGATTCAAACTGCAACTTTCGCTTACGAAAATTTCTATTTGTTTCATTTGGTGATCATTTAGTGTTTTTAATGTATTCCTCAATATAGTAAAACTAAATAATTTTTATAAAGCCTGTTCCTTATTATTTATCTAAAAAATAAATTCTATTCTCAACAGATCAAAACATTTTAGTTTATTTTGAGTTAAACGTCAGATTTAATAATGAAATCTTTATCTTTGTATGGACTAAGTTTCCTTAAGTAGATAAATTTTGAGATTTCAAGTTAATAACCAATACGTGTTGCCATACAACAGAAAACAAATTTAAACATCACTTCGTGTTCATTAATCTATGCTATAAAAATCGAATAACAATGTCTATCGCATTCTATTAAAAGTGTTTTCGGCTCTTTAAAAAACTGATTAATATTAATTTTAAATACTATTCAACAAACTATCCATATTTAATAATCCATAATTTATGACACTGACTTGTTCAATCAAATCGTTAGTGTAGAAACTGGTAAAGAGATTATCCTCATTACGTATAAAATGGTTAGAGACTGGATAAACATAGATTCAAACTGCAACTTTCGCTTACGAAAATTTCTATTTGTTTCATTTGGTGATCATTTAGTGTTTTTAATGTATTCCTCAATATAGTAAAACTAAATAATTTTTATAAAGCCTGTTCCTTATTATTTATCTAAAAAATAAATTCTATTCTCAACAGATCAAAACATTTTAGTTTATTTTGAGTTAAACGTCAGATTTAATAATGAAATCTTTATCTTTGAATGGACAAAGTTCCCTTAAGTATATAACCTTTCAGATATCACTTTAATGACTAAGACATGTTGCCATACTCCAGGAAATAAATTTAAAAGTATCTTCGTGTGCATTAATCTATGCTATTAAAATCAAATAACCAATGCCTATTGAATGCTATTATAGGTGTTTTCTGCTGTTTAGATAACTGATTAATATTAATTGGAAATATTATTCAACAAACTAACACTATTTAATATTCCATAATTTATGACACTGACTTGTTCATTCAAAGCATAAGTATAAAACGGTAAAGAGACTGACCTCATTACCTATAAAATTGTAAGAGACTGGATTAACATAACTTCAAATTTCAACTTTATCTTACGAAAACTTCTTATTTTTTCATTTGTTAAACATTTAGTGTTTTTAATGTATTTCTCAATATAATATAACTAAATATTTTTTATAAAGCCTGTTCCACATTATTTATCTATAAAAAAATTTATTCTCAACAGATCAAACCTTTTTATTTTATATTGAGTTAAACGTCATAATTAAAAATGAAGTATTCATCTTTGAATGGGCTATGTTCCCTTGTGTATATATTTGAGATTTCTTGTTAATAACCAAGTCATGTTGCCATAATCCCGGAAACAAATTCAAACGTCACTTCTTGCTATGCTATAAAAATCAAATAACCAATGTTTATCGCATTCTGTTAAAAGTGTTTTCGGCTGTTTAGATAATTGATTAATACTAATTTTAAATGTTATTCAACAAACTATCACTATTTACTAATCTATAATTTTTGACTCTGATTTGTCCAATCAAAGCTTAAATATAGAACATGGTAAAGAGATTATCCTCATTACGTATTAAATGGTTAGAGACTGGATAAACATAAGTTAAAACTGAATTTTTCGTTTACGAAAATTTATGTTTTTTTCCATTTGGTAAACGTTTAGTGTTTAATATATTTCTCAATTTAATAAAACAAAATAATTTTACAGCCTATTTCTTATTAATTATCTGTGAAAAATTTTAATCTCAACAGATCAATTTTTTTACTTTATATTGAGTTCAGCGTCAGCTTTAATAATGAAGTCTTCATCTTGGAATGGACTAAGTTCCCTTAAGTATATAACCTTTGAGATTTCACGTTAATAACCAAGACATGTTGCCATACTCCGGTAAACAAATTTAAACGTCACTTTGTGTGCATTAATCTATGCTATAAAAATCAAATAACCAATGTCTATCGCATTCTATTAAAAGTATTTTTGACTGTTTAGATAACTGATTAACATTAATTTTAAATATTATTCAACAAACTACCACTATTTAACAACCCATAATTTATGACACTGACTTCTATAATCAAAGCGTAAGTATAGAACATGGTTAAGAGATTATAAGTATAAAACATGGTAAAGAGATTATCCTCATTACGTTTAAAATGGTTAGATACTAGATTAGCATAGTTTCAAACAAACTGCAACTTTAGCTTACGAAAACTTCTTATTTTTTCATTTGGTAAACATTTAGTTTTTTTAGTTTATATCTCTATATAATAAAACTAAATATTTTTTATAAAGCTTGTTCCTTATTATTTACGGTCTCATTATCCCTCGTGTTGCAAAAAGTAGACCGTATCACTCCAAAACCAAAACCAAACCTTATTATCTTTCTGTAAAAAAATTTATTCTCAACTGATCGTAACATTTTTTTATATTGAGTTAAACCTCAGCTTTAATAATGAAGCTTTCATCTCGAAATGGAGTAAGTTCCCTTAAGAATATAAGCTTTGAGATTTCCCGTTTATAACCGAGACATGTTGCCATACTCCAGGAAACAAATTTGGAAGAACGATCCAATTTATAAGCGCCTCGACTACAGGAGATGATGTAGAGCGTACTTAATGCTGTGGTCAAAAGATTTCCGGACAGCTTTTATGCTTGTCCCAGATTACGGGCAGGAGAGAGGGTTAATGAAAGACAAGTTTCTTGACAATCCGGGAGGAAGTTTGTAAGTGATATCATATTGTCAAGAGTATATTTTGGATAATAATTAACATAAATTCTCGTGAGATGGAATCTTAAAGTTGAGACAGTTACAAATTAATTATTCAGAAATGTAATTTATGCGAAGAGGCTTCAATAAGTAACGCACATAGTATAAGCATTTTCTTACTGTAGTAAATTATATTGTAAAAGTGTGAGTGATCAAAATATAATACAAAACTGTGTTATGGTGGTAAATATTAAGAAATAACAAATAGTTACAAATGTACAGTTTTATTTTATAAAAATAAAGCGACAAAATATTATAACGTGCTTATACTTTAAACTTGTTTTGTCGGGATGCTCCATATTTGTGCAGATAAAGGCGGGATTTCGCTTTTAAATAATTTCTTTCTACTTTGTTGCTGTTTTGTACAGCAGTAAGCAGGAAGAAATAAAGGATATTTTCAGTTAGTGATTTCACTTTTAAGTACTTTCTTTCTACTTTTTTGATACTTTATACAACAATAACCAGGAGGGAAGAAATAAAGGATATTTTCCGTTACTCAGTGATTTTACTTTTAAGTAATTTCTTTCTACTTTATTGTTACTTTGTACAAGAATAAGCAGGAAGGAAGATATTAAGGATATTTTTAGTTACTCAGTGATTTCGCTTTTGAGTAACTTTTTTCTACTTTGTTGCTACTTTTTGCAACAATAAAAGGAGGGAAGAAATAAAGGATATATTCAGTTACTCAGTGATTTCCCTTTTAAGTAATTTCTTTCTACTTCGTTGCTACTTTGTACAACAATAACCAGGAGGGAAGAAATAAATTATATTTTCAGTTACTCAGTTATTTCCTTTTAAGTAATTTCTTTCCAATTCGTTGCTACTTTGTACAACAATAACCAGGAGGGAAGAAATAAAGGATATTTTCAGTTACTCAGTGATTTCGCTTTCTTTTTATTTATTGTTACTTTGCACAAGAATAAGCAGGAGGGAAGAAATGAAGGATATTTTTAGTTACTCAGTGATTTCGCTTTTAATTAACTTTTTTCTATTTTGTTGCTACTTTTTGCAACAATAAAAAGGAGGGAAGAAATAAAGGATATTTTCATTTGCTGAGTGATTTCGCTTTTAAGTAATTTCTTTCTACTTTGTTGCTACCTTTTGCAACAATAAGCAGGAGGGAAGAAATAAATAATATTTTCAGTTACTCAGTGATTTTCCTTTTAAGTAATTTCTTTCTATTTTGTTGCTACTTTATACAACAATAAGCTGGAGGGAAGAAATAAAGGATATTTCCAGAATGGGGTGTTTAAAGAATCTTACGAAAACATGACAGGTAGTAGAAATTACTGCCCCGTTTGAGAATATAAATTTTATTTCATAAAAATAAAGTACAGTTTTAGAACAAATAGAGTACAGTTTTAATTCATAAAAGTAAAGCGACAAAATACTTTACAAATGTTTATACTTTAACCTTTTTATGACGGGAGGCTTCACATTTGTGTTCCATATTTGTGAAGATAAAGATAGGAGTCTTATGTTCAGTGATTTCCTTTAAATGTAATTCCTTTGTTGTCACTTCGTACAACAAAAAGCACGAAGGAAGGAATAAAGGATATCTTCCGAGTGTGTTGTTTAAAGAACACATGACAGATAGTAGAAATGATTGACCTATCTGAGACTAGAAATTTTATTTTGTAAGAATAAAGTATAGTTTTAGAACAAATAGAGTAAAGGTTTCATTCAGAAAAATAAAGCGACAAAATATTATACAAATGTTTATACTTTAACCTTTTTGTGGCGGGAGGCTTCATATTTGTGTTCCATATTTGTGAAGATAAAGATGGGAGTCTTATGTTCACTGATTTCATTTAAAAGTAATTTCTTTGTTGTCACTTCGTACAATAATTAGCACGAGGGAAGAAATAAAGGATATTTTCAAAGTGGAGTGTTTAAAGAACGTTACGATAACATGACAGATAGTAGAAATGATTTCCCCGTACGAGACTAGAAATTTTATTTGTAAGAATAAAGTACAGTTTTAAGACTAATAGAGTACAGTTTTAATTCTTAAAAATAAAGGGACAAAATATTATACAAATTTTTATACTTTAACCTTTTTGTGACGGGAGGCTTCATATTTGTGTTAAATATTTGTGAAGATAAAGACTGGAGTCTTAGGTTCACTGATTCATTTAAAAGTAATTTCTTTGTTGTCACTTCGTACAATAATAAACAGGAGGGAAGAAATAAAGAATATTTCCCAAATAGGGTGTTTAAAGAACATTACGAAAACGTGACAGATAGTATAAATGATTTCCCCGTAGGAGAACTATAAATATAAATGATTTTTACATATTTCAACAAATTACTTTTAATTCATACTTGATTAAAATATCGACCATTTCTGAAAAATTGAAGACAATAAGCTTAGTGGATTTCAAAGCGTAGTAAACTTACCTATTAGATAATAATCTTTAAGATTCGAGGTCACTGATCTCAACAAAAGGGCGATGAATAAAGAATTTAATAGAACATGAAACCACGGCTTTGTAAAAAATTTCTTATGATGAATTTGTCTCATGTCACATACTAGAAATAGATCAAGAGTAGGAGTTTACAGTTTATAAAATGTGGTTTTCGGAAGTGAATGCTGTTTCAACATGTACTAAAGGAGGTCAAAGTCTTAACAATTTGTAAATGGTGATTTCTCCGGAACGAAAGCTGTTCATACAAAATACTCAGGAATAAGGACTGGAAATAGAGTCTTCCAATTTTAAAATTTGCGATTTTTCTCTTACGAATCTGTACATCCAATATAAAACTCAGGACTGCGAATAGGAATCTTACAGTTTTTCAAAATAAAGTTTTCTCCTGAACGAATCAGTTTTTCTTTCGACATATCAAGATTTAAGTATGCCGAGTAGGAATTTACAATTTATAAAATTTTTTACTCCGAGGGAATCTGCCGTCTCATAATATACTCAGGCAGTAGTGTAAGGATTTTACAATTGTTAAATGGTGATTTTTGAAGAAACTGCTGTTATACAGCATACTAAAAATAGGTACTAATAGGATTTTACAATTTGTAAAATAAAGCGATTTTCTCCTGAAAATCTGCTGTCTCATAATATAGGAACTCAATACTACCAGTAGGATTCTTACAATTATAAATTGTGGTTAAATGAATCTGCAGTCTCATGTGAAATAGGATGCCGGAGTCTACAATTTGTTAAATGATGATTTTCCCCTGAACGAATCTGCTGTATCATACAACATACTATAACTCAGGTTATGCCAAATAGAGTCTTACAGTTAGCAAAATATGATTTTTTTTAAATTCTGTTTCATTCGACATACTCAGGAACTCAAGTACTGCCGATAGAAGCATACAATATGCAAATGGATTTTCTCCTGAACAAAACTTGTTCATACAGCAAACTAGGAACTCAGATACTACCGATAGTAGCTTAGAATTTAAAATAAGATTTTTCCTGAACTAATCTGTTGTTTTACGACATACTCAGGAACTCAGGTAATGCTGAGTAGGAGTCTTACAATTTGCAAAATAGCGATTTCCTAACGAATTGCTGTACATTTATCTCAGGAACTCAGGTAGTTTAGTAATTCTAAAATTAGCAAAATAGCATATTCTCCTGAACGAATCTGCTGTTCATTCGACATACTCAGGAAACTCAGATAGTGCTGATAAAGGATTCTTACAATTTGTTAAATACAGATTTTCTCCGGAATTAATCTGCTGTCTCATACAACATACTCAGGAACTTAGGTACTGCCGAATAGGAGTCTTACAATTTGAAAAATGGCTGTTTACTCCGGAGTGAATCTGCCGTCTCATACCATGTACTCAGGCATGAATGCCAAGGAGTCTTACAATTTGTTAAATGGTGATTTTCTCCGGAACGAATCTGCTGTCTCATACAACATACTCAGGAACTCAGGTACTGCAGAATAGGAGTCTTATAATTTGCAAAATAACTATTTTCTCCAGAACGAATCTGCCGTCTCATGCCATGTACTCAGGCAGGAATGCCGAGAAGTCTTACAATTTGTTAAATACAGATTTTTTCCGGAATTAATCTGCTGTCTCATTCGACATACTCAGGAACTGGTACTGCCGAGTAGGAGTCTTACAATTTATAAAATGGCGGTTTACTCCGGAGTGAATCTGTCGTCTCATGGCGTGTTTCTCAGGCAGGAGTGCAAGGAGTCTTACAATTTGTTAAATGGTGATTTTCTCCTAAACGAATCTGCTGTCTCATACAACATACTCAGGAACTTAGGTACTGCCGAATAGGAGTCTTACAATTTATAAAATAGCGATTTTCTCCTGAACGAATCTGCTGTCTCCGTCGACATACTCAGTAACTCAGGTACTGCTGAGTAGGAGTCTAACAATTTGCAAAATAGCGATTTTCTCCGGAACGAATCTGCTGTCTCATTCGACATACTCAGGAACTCAGGT
>CM063507.1:8448427-8455927 GCA_032207245.1 Pardosa pseudoannulata | reverse complement strand
TTCCTTACTGCTATTATTATGTTTAATAAAAACTGAAAAACAAAAAATCATTGGACAAAAAATATTCACTTTTATTAGCAAAAAAATGAGGATAAAAATATAAAAATGAGATATTTATGTTCCAATTTCTGAAATTTTTGTAGATTTTTTCTTTCTTTATGCGTAGTTGGTTGAAAGATTATTCGCAGTAATTAAAAGTTGAAATAAGTGTATTTAAAATTCTATGATTATAAACTGGGTTTTATCAATAATAAAGAGTATGTTACAACGCAACCCCCAAATTACTGTAATTAATCTATAAACTAATTACGTATAAAAAGCAATAAAGATCTTTTAATTTTTTGCAAAATTTGAATTTGAATAGCTCGATTAATTTTTGTTACAGGGCGATAAAACCTTTTGTGTAACTCTTTTTAGAGGTTTTTCATTTTAAACTAAATATAATGATAACAATCGGATGAAATTATAAAAATTTTTCGATTGAATTGTTTTGTAAAATTTCAAAACACAAATTAATTTCCGAAACTTTATATAATATAAAAAAACTGAAAATCTAAAAAATATAACACAAAAATATTCATCTATTACAAAAAATGACTAATTTTTATAATTAAGCTTCTGACAAATTCTTCTAAATTTTTCTTTTTTTTCTTTGTAATTGGATGAAATATTAAATGCAGTAATTAAAAGTTGGAATCAGGTTTCAATGTAGCTTTTAAGACGATAGTTAGGGAAATATACATAATTGTGAACTGAGTTGTATCTATAAGAAACTATGTTGAAATGGCCCCCCAAAAATTATTATACTTGATCTTTTGTACTGATTTAAGGCAAAAAAAATCTTTTAATTTTCGCAAAATTTGAATTTGAATATTTATATCAATTTTCCTCAGAGAGCGATAAAGCTTTTTGTATGCTTACATTGCTTGAATGAACTTTTACAATTTAAAGTTTGTATTTACGTTTTTCGTTTGCTGAGAAAGAAGACAGTTAAGTACTATATTAGTAACTTTGAATATCCGAAATTAAAGTAAAGTTGTTTGATTAAACAGTTTTATTTATAGATTAAATTAACCTGCATCTTTACAAGCGATATATAATAGATCTTGTTTCAAGAAGTTTACTCTTACTCTATGACACTAAACAGCAATTTTCATTTAGTCGGAGAGAAATCTGGTTCTGGGGAAAATTTTAGCTCGAAAGTTGGGGAAGCAAGGGGCTGCATTTTATTGGTTCTTAAATCTCGACATCTTAAGAACATTGAGAAAAGGCTTTTAAAACACTAAAATAAGATCTTGACTAAACTATGGTTTCATACATAACTCTCTGTCCTGAGGATAGATATTAAGTCACTATGTTTTTTTTTCCTTAATGGTTTCTTGGAGAATTACACTTATAATTATAAAAAGTTTTCAAGCAAAATAAGTATTCCCTGTAACGGATATTTTAATTAAATAATTAGTTCTGTAAAAATTTCAAAAGGAAAATTTTATACTTTTTCCCTTTATGCTATCATTATATTTAATAAAAACTGAAAACCAAAAGTCATTGCACAAAAAAGATTCACTTCTGTTAGCAAACAAATGAGGATAAAAATATAGAAATGAGATATTTATTTTCCAATTTCTGAAATTTTTTATAGATTTTTTTTTCTTTATGCGTAGTTGGTTGAAAGAATAGTTGCAGTAATTAAAATTTGAAATCAGAATACTTAAACTTCCATGACTTTAAAATGGATTTCACCCATAATAAAGAGTATGTTGAATACCCCCCTATTATGGTAATTAATCTTTTAACTGATTCCATTTAAAAAACAAAAAAGATCTTTTAATTTTCGCAAATTTTGAATTTGAATAGCTCGATCAATTTTTGTCACAGTGCGATAAAACTGCTTGTGTTACTTTCTTTTTAGAGGTTTTTCATTGTTAACTAAATATAACTAAAATAAAAATTAGATATTTATGTTCCAATTTCTGAAACATTTATAGATTTTTTCTTCTTTTCTGTGGATTTGGTTGAAAGAATAGTTGCAGTAATTAGAATTTGAAATCAGAATACTTAAACTTCTATGACTGTAAACTGAATTTCACCCATAATAAAGAGTATGTTGAATACCCCCCCCTATTATGGTAATTAATCTTTTAACTGATTCCATTTAAAAAGCAAAAAAAAGTCTTAATTTTTGCAAAATTTGAATTTGAATATCTTTATAAATTTTCGTCGTACGGCTCTAGAACTAAACATAATCATAAAAATCTGAAGAAATTATATATAAACATTTATATCGATTGTAATTTTTGGGAAAAATTACAAAATCGAAACTATTATACTTCCCTCCCTTCCACTATCATAATATTTAATAAAAACTGAAAATCTAAAAATCATAGCACAAAAAGATTCACATCTATTAGCAAAAAATGACAGATGTTTATATTCCAATTTCTGAAAATTTTTATAATTTTTTTTTCTGATTAATTGGTTGAAATATTAAATGCAGTAATTTCAGTTGGAATGAGGTTTCAATGTAGCTTTTACGACGAAAGCTAGGGAAATATGTATGATTGTAAACTGAGTTGTATCCATAATAAAGTGTATGATGTAATAACTCCCCCCAAAACAATTACAGTAATTAATCTTTTTTACTGATTCTGAATCAAACACCAAACAGATATTTTAGTTTTCACAAAATTTGAATATGAATATCGATTTTCGTCACATTGTGTTAAAACCTTTTGTGTTACTTTTTTTAGAACGTGTTTCATTTTTAACTAAACATAAGGAGAAAAATTGGATGAAATTATAAAAATTTGTATCGATGTAATTTTTTCCAAAAATTACAAAATTTAAACTAGTATATTTCCTCCCGTTCCCACACTAAAACTATTTTTAATAAAAACTGAAAATCTAAAACTCATAGCACAAAAAGATTAACTTCTAGTAGCAAAAGATAACAGATATTTTTTATATTCTAATTTCTGAAAATTTTCAAAGATTTTTTTCTGCATAATTGGGTGAAATATTAAATGCAATAATTAAGAGTTTGAATCATTTCGAATGTAGAGTCTACGACAAAAGTTAGGGAAATTAATATCATTCTAATCAGAGTTGTATCCATAATAAAGGGTATGTTGCAATAATCCACACCCAAATTACTATAATTAGTTTTTTTACTGATTCTGAATAATAAAATAAAAGAGATCTTTTAATTTTCGCAAAATTTGAATTTGTATACCACAATCAATTTTTGTCACATGGCGATAAATCTTTTTGTGTAAATATTTTTAGAGGGTTTTCATTTTTAACTAAAAATAATGATAGAAATCGGGTGAAATTATAAAAATTTGTATTTATTGTAATTCTTTGAAAAAATTACAGAATCTAAACTATTATTCTTCCCTCCTTTTCACTATCATTATATTTATAAAATACTGAAAATCTAAAAATCATAGAACAAAAAGTTTCACATCTTTTAGCAAAAAATAACTGAGATATTATATTCAAATTCCTGAAAATTTTTAAAGATTTTTCCTATATTTTCAGCAAAATTAATTGAAATACTAAATGTAGTAATTAAAAGTTGTAATCATGTTTCAATGTAGCGTTTACGATGAAAGTTACGGAGATTTCTATAATTGTAAACTGAGTTGTATCTATAATAAAATGTATATTGCAATAACGTCCCCTCCCAAATTACTGTAATTAATCTTTTTAATTATTCTTACTGATTCTGAATTTAAAAAAAAAATTATTTTACAAAATTTGAATTTGAATGTCTCGTTAAAATTTCGTCACAGGGCGATAAAAACCTTTGTGTTACTTTTTTAGAATATGTTTCATTTTTAACTAAATATAATGATAAATATCGAGGAAAATTATAAAAATTTATATCGGTTGTAATTTTTATAAAATATAATTTTAAGCTTTAGAAATTCAATAAAAGTATTTTTTACAGTGCTTGAATTAATTTTTATAATTAAAAGTACGTAGTTTTCGTTTGCTGAGAAAAAAGACAGTTAAGTACGAGTTATATTATGACTCTGAATATCAGAAGTTAAAGTAAAACTGTTTGATTCAACAGTTTTAATTACAGATTAAATTAAGATGCATTTTTATAAGCGATATATAATAGATCTTGTTTCAAGAAGTTTACCCTTAATCTATGATACAAAACAGCAATTTACATTTAGTCTGAGAGAAACCTGGTTCTGGGGAAAATTTTAGCTCGGGAGTTTTGGAAGCAAGCGACTGCCTTTTATTGGTGTTTAAATCATAACTTCTTAACAGGATCAAGAAAATTGCTTTCTATTTAGGCACTAAAATAGAAATATGAAAATCAAACCATGCTTCTCTACACAACATCTATGCTGAATATACATAAATATGTAACTGTATTTTTCTCTTACATGGTTGCAGGCATAAGCTACTAACTACAAAAAAATGGATCAAATATGGAAAAAATATGGTATTTTAATATTATAAATCATTTTTTCAAAAATTTCAAAACCTAAATTTTTTGTTTTCTTCCTATTCCCTACAATTATTTGCAGTTAAATATTGAAACTCCCTCTAAAAATCATAGCGCTAAAAAATCCTTTTTCCCTGAAAAATAATGACTAAATTTAAAATCATATTTTATGAAAATTTAGATCTTGAAAAAAAAAGATGGTTTTAGATAGATACTTTAGGTGAAATAATTTTGATCTCTCACCATCTTTCTCTCTCCCTTCTTCTTGCTCTCACTCCACATCTTCCCCCTCATTCCCCTATATCGCTCCCTCTCTTTCACTCCCTCTCTTTCCCTCAAAATATCACTACCTCCGTCTCTCTCTCCCCCTTATTGCTCTAACTTTCCCTTCTCACTCTTCCTCCCTCACTCTCTCCATCTCCTTCCCTCAAAATCTTCGTCTCTATACATATTCCTGTCTCTCTCACTCCCTCCCTCTCTTTCCCTAAAACTTTTTTTCTCCATCCCTCCCCCCTATAGCTCTAATTTTTTCTTTTCCCCCTTCCTCTCTCATTCCCTCCCCATTTCCCCAAAATATCTCTTTCACCTCCCTCTCTCTCATTCCCTCCCTCTTTTGCAGAAAATCTCTCTCCCTCCATTATCTTCACTCACTCCCTCTCTTTCCCCCAAATCTTTCTCCTTATTCTCTCTCCCTTTCCTCAAAAATCTCACTGCATAATCTCTCTCTCACTCCCTATTTTTCTTTTTTTCTTTTTTTCTCTTTCAAAAATCTCACTCCCTTCTCTTTCCACAAATCTTTTCTCCTCCATCCTTCTCACTTTAAATCTATTACTATCTCTCTCTCTTTCAACCATAATATCCCTCCCTTTCCCAAAAAATCTCTCCCCCTATTGCTGTACGTCTCCCTCTAATCCATCTTTCCCAAAATCTCACTCCATCCATTTTTCTCTGTTTCTACTCACTCCCTCATGCACACATATTCTCATACACTATTTTAATTAAAGTTATAACACTTAAATGCATTTTTTTAATATTTAAAAGTAGAAAATATCAATAAATTAAACAACAATAAAAAAGGAATATATTATTCATCTCTTAGCATGTAATATATGTCCTATTAAAAAACTCTCATAGTTATGTCATATTTTTACCAAGTTTAAAGAATATGTAAACTCTTTAAAACAGGACAACGTATCAACGTAATATTAATCTAATAAATATATATGTATATATATATATATATATATGTATAT
The DNA here is from genome assembly GCA_032207245.1 of Pardosa pseudoannulata. Taxonomy (NCBI): domain Eukaryota; kingdom Metazoa; phylum Arthropoda; class Arachnida; order Araneae; family Lycosidae; genus Pardosa; species Pardosa pseudoannulata. Next base: position 8,450,209 of record CM063507.1, on the reverse strand, counting down.
ATATATATATATATATATATATATATATATATATATGTTTATACATATATGTATATATATATATATATATATATATATGTATACATACATACATACATACATACACACACAACATATATATCTATATATATAAATATATATATATATATATATATATATATATATATATATAAATATATATATATATATTTTATATATGTATATATGTATATATATATATATGTATGTATGTATGTATGTATGTGTATATATATATATGTATGTATGATATATATATGTATGAATATTATGTATATATATATATATATATATATATATATATATATATATATATATAATATATATATATATATATATAATATTATATATATATATATATATATATATATATATATATATATATATATATATATAAATATATATATATATATATAATATATATATATATATATATATAATATATATACATCTCAACAGCTCAGAAAACTGAAGATTGATTGGTTAATCAACTATGACGCTCCATTTTTTAAGATGTTAAACAGACATACCTACCTCTAAAACAAATTGTTGTCTTAAAAGGTTTAAATAAAATACTTGTTTAATCTTTGACTACTCCAAACAAATCCAAAAATTCCCACGATGCCACTCTCTAACCGTAACCGGAGAACCATTTTTTCTCCTGCTGACCCCGGGACAAGGTAATCGAAATGAACTGTCGGATCAAGACAATGAAATGAATCTTTAAAGCTTTTCCACTTTTTTTTTTTCCACCGGATTAATCTTTCCCTGAAGACGAGAAAATGGAAACTAGAAAAAAGCAAAATAAAAAAAAAGAGAGATATACTAGAAACAGAGAAAACGCTAAAGGAACAGGGAAAAAAAAGGAAAATCCGGAATCACGTCCAGGGTATAAATCTCGGCAGGTCACAAATTCGAAAAGGAGGGAAATTCTATGACAGGTCTCCATTTCCCAATAATCGAAATGCGGTGGCCATAATGTTAGGCTGCGCGAAATTGTTGGACTGTATTCTCGACCCAGGTCAGAAAATGAATTTTTCTCCCCTTTTTCCGTTCTCCGTTTGTTTTGTGGAGTAAATTTATGCGATTGATCTTTGCTCGAGATTAGAATGATGCTCATGTGATATTTATTGTTATGATATATACAGTAAGACCTCCGTAAATTGGGCTTGACGATTAAACATTTCTGCTCAAAGAATATTTCTAAAATATTTCTTTGTAGTTAACGAATTACTTTAATTTTAAATGTTTTTAGGCGACATAGTACTTTTAATACTTGTCATCATTTTTAACTGCTTTTCCTGTCACATCTTATATAATAATTGCCTAAGTTATCCGTCGGTCTGTCCATCTGTCTAAGCCAGGGTTCGGCAACCTGTTTGTCCTTAAGAGCGCAATACTAAAATTGAAAATCACCGAAGGCGTTTATTTTACAGATAATAAACAGGTATAAATAGGCATTAAAAAAACAGATTTTTTATAACTTTTTTTTTTTGTTGGTGTCATACCTAACGATACATATAATTCAGTGTGAAACTTGGGTGTCTTGCAACGTGTTTGTAGCTGAAACTATTTATTTTTTATTTTTAAATTCTTCAAAAAGTAAATCAGCAGCTTCTTTCACTAATTCTCCATCTGTAAATGGTTTTTTATTCTTATCTAGCAAATGCGATATTTTATATGACGCGATCGTTGCTGCTTTATGTTGTTGCAGTGGTTTAGTAAAAAAACTTTGCTGGTTAGTTATTGAACATTTTAAAGAAA
>CM063507.1:8430927-8443427 GCA_032207245.1 Pardosa pseudoannulata | reverse complement strand
ACATTAATCTATTTGAAAGTTTTGAAAATTTAATAGCCCTATAATCAAATACGACAAAGAATAAAATAAAGTTTTGCTTTACGTCTTCATATTTTCCGGTCTTAAGACAATAGTGAAGTCGTAAAATAAATAATAGGATTTAAAGAAGACACTGTGTACGGTTGATAGTTACTTTTGTCCTTTACCTCCCGAATCGATAGGGGGACTTTTTGTCGGTCTTATCGATTTGTGTTTTACTGCTCAACTTTTTCCCCCCACTGGTAAAAGAAGTCCTCTCTTATTTTATCCCTGAAAAAGTGGTGTAAAATCCTGTTAGGGATAATGTGATTGTTTTAGAAGGAATGTTATGAAAACAACTGGGGATTGAGTTTTCTGCTTAAAGTAATAAGATAAATTATTTGCGAGCTCCGAACTCCAGCTTAGGAGCATTAGGTTGGGATAGGAATACAGTGTCTGAAGATAGTTCCTTCACTTGGTAAAAAAAGAGCTTTTATTTTTGCCAATGTTTTTTAATTTTGTCGTGTAATGTTAAATCTTGAGCTCTCGCTAAATAGCTTGATGTGGAAAAGTTTTGTTTCAAATGCTATTATCTTCATCCTTTTAGAGATTTTCAGATTTGTTTTCTTTTTTTCTTTCATCAACTTTCTGTTTAAATTTCACTGTATTACTTTTATGTTTTATGTTTGTTATTAAACCACCATGTCATGGAAACATATTTACTCTGTTATTTAACACGTTGACGGACAATTGGAACAAGTGAATTTCGGAAATTAACACTATATGTATTTGTAATTTTTTGAATAATAGAAGTATAATTTTCTCTTTCTACTTAAAGTTTCAAATGCTATTATCTTCATCCTTTTAGAGATTTTCAGATTTGTTTTCTTTTTTTCTTTCATCAACTTTCTGTTTAAATTTCACTGTATTACTTTTATGTTTTATGTTTGTTATTAAACAACCATGTAATAGTATCAAACTTACTTTATTATTTAACACGTTGACGGACAATTGGAACAAGTGAATTTCGGAAATTAACACTATATGTTTTTGTAATTTTTTGAATAATAGAAGTATAATTTTCTCTTTCTACTTAAAGTTTCAAATGCTATTATCTTCATCCTTTTAGAGATTTTCAGATTTGTTTTCTTTTTCTCTTTCATCAACTTTCTGTTTAAATTTCACTGTATTACTTTTATGTTTTATGTTTGTTATTAAATAAACATGTAATAGTATCAAGCTTACTTTATTATTTAACACGTTGACGGACAATTGGAACAAGTGAATTTCGGAAATTAACACTATATGTTTTTGTAATTTTTTGAATAATAGAAGTATAATTTTCTTTTTCTACTCAAAAGTTTCAAATGCTATTATCTTCTTCCTTTTAGAGATTTTCAGATTTGTTTTCTTTTTCTCTTTCATCAACTTTCTGTTTTAGTTTCACTGTATCAGTTTTAGATTTTATGTTTGTTATTAAACAACCATGTCATGGAAACATGTTTACTCTGTTATTTAACACATTGACGGACAATTGGAACAAGTGAATTTCGGAAATTAACACTATATGTTTTTGTAATTTTTTGAATAATAGAAGTATAATTTTCTTTTTCTACTCAAAAGTTTCAAATGCTATTATCTTCATCCTTTTAGAGATTTTCAGATTTGTTTTCTTTTTCTCTTTCATCAACTTTCTGTTTTAGTTTCACTGTATCAGTTTTAGTTTTTATGTTTGTTATTAAACAACCATGTAATGGAAAGAAGTTTACTTTGTTATTTAACACATTGACGGACAATTGGAACAAGTGAATTTCGGAAATTAACACTATATGTTTTTGTAATTTTTTGAATAATAGAAGTATAATTTTCTCTTTCTACTTAAAGTTTCAAATGCTATTATCTTCATCCTTTTAGAGATTTTCAGATTTGTTTTCTTATTTCTTTCATCCACTTTCTGTTTTAGTTTCACTGTATCAGTTTTAGTTTTTATGTTTGTTATTAAACAACCATGTAATGGAAAGAAGTTTACTTTGTTATTTAACACATCGACGTACAATAACAAGTGAATTTCGGAAATTAACACTATATGTTTTTGTAATTTTTTGAATAATAGAAGTATAATTTTCTTTTTCTACTCAAAAGTTTCAAATGCTATTATCTTCATTCCTTTTAGAGATTTTCAGATTTGTTTTCTTATTTCTTTCATCAACTTTCTGTTTTAGTTTCACTGTATCAGTTTTAGATTTTATGTTTGTTATTAAACCACCATGTAATAGTATCAAGCTTACTTTATTATTTAACACGTTGACGGACAATTGGAACAAGTGAATTTCGGAAATTAACACTATATGTTTTTGTAATTTTTTGAATAATAGAAGTATAATTTTCTTTTTCTACTCAAAAGTTTCAAATGCTATTATCTTCATCCTTTTAGAGATTTTTCAGATTTGTTTTCTTATTTCTTTCATCAACTTTCTGTTTTAGTTTCACTGTATCAGTTTTAGATTTTATGTTTGTTATTAAACAACCATGTCATGGAAACATGTTTACTCTGTTATTTAACACGTTGACGGACAATTGGAACAAGTGAATTTCGGAAATTAACACTATATGTTTTTGTAATTTTTTGAATAATAGAAGTATAATTTTCTTTTTCTACTCAAAAGTTTCAAATGCTATTATCTTCTTCCTTTTAGAGATTTTCAGATTTGTGTTCTTATTTCTTTCATCCCCTTTCTGTTTTAGTTTCACTGTATCAGTTTTAGTTTTTATGTTTGTTATTAAACCACCATGTAATAGTATCAAGCTTACTTTATTATTTAACACGTTGACGGACAATTGGAACAAGTGAATTTCGGAAATTAACACTATATGTTTTTGTAATTTTTTGAATAATAGAAGTATAATTTTCTTTTTTCTACTCAAAAGTTTCAAATGCTATTATCTTCTTCCTTTTAGAGATTTTCAGATTTGTTTTCTTTTTCTCTTTCATCAACTTTCTGTTTTAGTTTCACTGTATCAGTTTTAGTTTTTATGTTTGTTATTAAACAACCATGTAATGGAAAGAAGTTTACTTTGTTATTTAACACATCGACGGACAATAACAAGTGAATTTCGGAAATTAACACTATATGTTTTTGTAATTTTTTGAATAATAGAAGTATAATTTTCTTTTTCTACTCAAAAGTTTCAAATGCTATTATCTTCTTCCTTTTAGAGATTTTCAGATTTGTTTTCTTTTTCTCTTTCATCAACTTTCTGTTTTAGTTTCACTGTATCAGTTTTAGATTTTATGTTTGTTATTAAACCACCATGTAATAGTATCAAGCTTACTTTATTATTTAACACGTTGACGGACAATTGGAACAAGTGAATTTCGGAAATTAACACTATATGTTTTTGTAATTTTTTGAATAATAGAAGTATAATTTTCTTTTTTTTCTACTTAAAAGTTTCAAATGCTATTATCTTCTTCCTTTTAGAGATTTTCAGATTTGTTTTCTTATTTCTTTCATCAACTTTCTGTTTTAGTTTCACTGTATCAGTTTTAGATTTTATGTTTGTTATTAAACCACCATGTAATAGTATCAAGCTTACTTTTTTATTTAACACATTGACGGACAATTGGAACAAGTGAATTTCGAAAATTAACACTATATGTTTTTGTAATTTTTAGAATATTAGAAGTATAATTTTCTTTTTCTACTCAAAAGTTTCAAATGCTATTATCTTCTTCCTTTTAGAGATTTTCAGATTTGTTTTCTTATTTCTTTCATCAACTTTCTGTTTTAGTTTCACTGTATCAGTTTTAGATTTTATGTTTGTTATTAAACAACCATGTCATGGAAACATGTTTTACTCTGTTATTTAACACATTGACGGACAATTGGAACAAGTGAATTTCGGAAATTAACACTATATGTTTTTGTAATTTTTTGAATAATAGAAGTATAATTTTCTCTTTCTACTAAAAAGTTTCAAATGCTATTATCTTCTTCCTTTTAGAGATTTTCAGATTTGTTTTCTTATTTCTTTCATCCACTTTCTGTTTTAGTTTCACTGTATCAGTTTTAGATTTTATGTTTGTTATTAAACAACCATGTCATGGAAACATGTTTACTCTGTTATTTAACACGTTGACGGACAATTGGAACAAGTGAATTTCGGAAATTAACACTATATGTTTTTGTAATTTTTTGAATAATAGAAGTATAATTTTCTCTTTCTACTTAAAGTTTCAAATGCTATTATCTTCATCCTTTTAGAGATTTTCAGATTTGTTTTCTTATTTCTTTCATCCACTTTCTGTTTTAGTTTCACTGTATCAGTTTTAGTTTTTATGTTTGTTATTAAACAACCATGTCATGGAAACATGTTTACTCTGTTATTTAACACGTTGACGGACAATTGGAACAAGTGAATTTCGGAAATTAACACTATATGTTTTTGTAATTTTTTGAATAATAGAAGTATAATTTTCTTTTTCTACTCAAAAGTTTCAAATGCTATTATCTTCCTCCTTTTAGAGATTTTCAGATTTGTTTTCTTATTTCTTTCATCCACTTTCTGTTTTAGTTTCACTGTATCAGTGTTAGTTTTTATGTTTGTTATTAAACAACCATGTAATGGAAACATGTTTTACTCTGTTATTTAACACATTGACGGACAGTAGGAACAAGTGAATTTCGAAAATTAACACTATATGTTTTTGTAATTTTTTGAATAATAGAAGTATAATTTTCTTTTTCTACTCAAAAGTTTCAAATGCTATTATCTTCCTCCTTTTAGAGATTTTCAGATTTGTTTTCTTATTTCTTTCATCCTCTTTCTGTTTTAGTTTCACTGTATCAGTTTTAGTTTTTATGTTTGTTATTAAACCACCATGTAATAGTATCAAGCTTACTTTATTATTTAACACGTTGACGGACAGTTGGAACAAGTGAATTTCGGAAATTAACACTATATGTTTTTGTAATTTTTTGAATAATAGAAGTATAATTTTCTCTTTCTACTTAAAGTTTCAAATGCTATTATCTTCATTCTTTTAGAGATTTTCAGATTTGTTTTCTTTTTCTCTTTCATCAACTTTCTGTTTTAGTTTCACTGTATCAGTTTTAGATTTTATGTTTGTTATTAAACCACCATGTAATAGTATCAAGCTTACTTTATTATTTAACACGTTGACGGACAATTGGAACAAGTGAATTTCGGAAATTAACACTATATGTTTTTGTAATTTTTTGAATAATAGAAGTATAATTTTCTCTTTCTACTTAAAAGTTTCAAATGCTATTATCTTCTCCTTTTAGAGATTTTCAGATTTGTTTTCTTTTTTCTTTCATCAACTTTCTGTTTAAATTTCACTGTATTACTTTTATGTTTTATGTTTGTTATTAAATAAACATGTAATAGTATCAAGCTTACTTTATTATTTAACACGTTGACGGACAATTGGAACAAGTGAATTTCGGAAATTAACACTATATGTTTTTGTAATTTTTTGAATAATAGAAGTATAATTTTCTTTTTTCTACTCAAAAGTTTCAAATGCTATTATCTTCATTCTTTTAGAGATTTTCAGATTTGTTTTCTTTTTCTCTTTCATCAACTTTCTGTTTAAATTTCACTGTATTACTTTTATGTTTTATGTTTGTTATTAAACCACCATGTAATAGTATCAAGCTTACTTTATTATTTAACACGTTGACGGACAATTGGAACAAGTGAATTTCGGAAATTAACACTATATGTTTTTGTAATTTTTTGAATAATAGAAGTATAATTTTCTCTTTCTACTTAAAGTTTCAAATGCTATTATCTTCATTCTTTTAGAGATTTTCAGATTTGTTTTCTTTTTCTCTTTCATCAACTTTCTGTTTAAATTTCACTGTATTACTTTTATGTTTTATGTTTGTTATTAAACCACCATGTAATAGTATCAAGCTTACTTTATTATTTAACACGTTGACGGACAATTGGAACAAGTGAATTTCGGAAATTAACACTATATGTTTTTGTAATTTTTTGAATAATAGAAGTATAATTTTCTCTTTCTACTTAAAGTTTCAAATGCTATTATCTTCATCCTTTTAGAGATTTTCAGATTTGTTTTCTTTTTCTCTTTCATCAACTTTCTGTTTAAATTTCACTGTATTACTTTTATGTTTTATGTTTGTTATTAAACCACCATGTAATAGTATCAAGCTTACTTTATTATTTAACACGTTGACGGACAATTGGAACAAGTGAATTTCGGAAATTAACACTATATGTTTTTGTAATTTTTTGAATAATAGAAGTATAATTTTCTCTTTCTACTTAAAGTTTCAAATACTATTATCTTCATCTTTTTAGAGATTTTCAGATTTGTTTTCTTATTTCTTTCATCCACTTTCTGTTTAAATTTCACTATATCTGTTTTAGGTTTTATGTTTGTTATTAAACAACCATGTAATGGAAAAAAGTTTACTTTATTATTTCACACATTGGCGGACAGTAGGAACAAGTGAATTTGAAAAGTTAACACTATATGTTTTTGTAATTTTTTGAATAATAGAAGTATAATTTTCTCTTTCTACTTAAAGTTTCAAATGCTATTATCTTCATCCTTTTAGAGATTTTCAGATTTGTTTTCTTTTTCTCTTTCATCAACTTTCTGTTTAAATTTCACTGTATTACTTTTATGTTTTATGTTTGTTATTAAACCACCATGTAATAGTATCAAGCTTACTTTATTATTTAACACGTTGACGGACAATTGGAACAAGTGAATTTCGGAAATTAACACTATATGTTTTTGTAATTTTTTGAATAATAGAAGTATAATTTTCTCTTTCTACTTAAAGTTTCAAATGCTATTATCTTCATCCTTTTAGAGATTTTCAGATTTGTTTTCTTTTTCTCTTTCATCAACTTTCTGTTTAAATTTCACTGTATTACTTTTATGTTTTATGTTTGTTATTAAACCACCATGTAATAGTATCAAGCTTACTTTATTATTTAACACGTTGACGGACAATTGGAACAAGTGAATTTCGGAAATTAACACTATATGTTTTTGTAATTTTTTGAATAATAGAAGTATAATTTTCTCTTTCTACTTAAAGTTTCAAATACTATTATCTTCATCCTTTTACAGATTTTCAGGTTTGTTTTCTTATTTCTTTCATCCACTTTCTGTTTAAATTTCACTGTATCAGTTTTAGGTTTTATGTTTGCTATTAAACAACCATGTAATGGAAACAAGTTTACTTTGTTATTTAACATATCGACGTACAATATTAAGTGAATTTTGAAAATTAACACTACATGCTTTTGTAATTTTTAGAATAATACAAGTATAGTTTTACTCTTTCTGCTTAGATAAACTTAATTTTGATTCATTCAGCACCTTTAATTAGGTTGCTGATGTAACGTCATCACGCCAGCGGACTCTAGAGACTAAGTAATGGGACGATGTCGGCTATAACAGCAAAAACTTAAAAACGTAAATGACAGGTTTAATGACTCAAATCAGCAATTTTTTGTGTGCAACAAAGCATTTTTGGGAGTTTTACATTAAATATTAACTCATAATCAAACAAAAATAAATACATGACAAATTCAAGAAAAAACACGATCGCACAACCACGTGTATACTGAAGTTACAAATCGTGTAACAGGTGGAAAACAAAATTCAACCTAAATTATTATTTCCAAAATATTACACTAGGCTTTTACTATATTTACATTTGTGCTTATAGCCGTAGTATCAAACGATTTTCGTTTTGCACATATGTTTGACGCTATAGACAAATGTATCAATTTTAAGAGAGCAGAAAGGTTTTATAAAAGTTTTAAATATTTTTTTAAGAAACTGTTAGCAGTTTTTTTGCTACCGAAAATTTAAGATATTCTTTGATCATTCAAGATTTGTAATGTATTTTTTAAGCAGGCAAGCTATTTTCCGAATAATAGATTTCGACCAAAAATGTGAAATTAAATCTTAACCTGTCATTATGTTAGAATAGTAACGTTGTCATAATAAAATTACAATACCGAAATATATATATGATTAGAAAAATATAGATACTTTTAGTGGGATTATTTATCATGTTAGGACATTATTATATCATATCATCGGATACTGATTAGGCGAAGGTTATAAGAAGTAGTTCTCTGGGGGAAAATATATATATTGTCAATTGTGTATGTGATAGGTTAGTGCACCATATAAAATTTTAATTACTAGATTGTGAGATTTGTAATATAGCATTTATCATATTATGACATTATTATATCATGTCATCAAATACTGATAAGATCAAAATTACAGGAAGTAACTTTTGACTTTTGCGTATGTGACAGCATAGCGCACCAAATACAATTTTATTTGCGAGGTTGTCAAGATGGAATTTATCATGTTAGGTCATTATTATATTATGTCATCAGATACTGATAAGGCCAAGGTTTTAAGAAGTAGTTTTCTGGGGGGAAATATATATATTGTCAATTGTGTATGTGATAGGTTAGTGCACCATATAAAATTTTAATTGCTAGATTGTGGGATTTGTAAGATAGCATTTATCATATTATGTCATTATTATATCATGTCATCAAATACTGATAAGATCAAAATTACAGAAAGTAGCTTTTGACTTTTGCGTATGTGACAGCATAGCGCACCAAATACAATTTTATTTGCGAGGTTGTCAAGATGGAATTTATCATGTTAGGTCATTATTATATTATGTCATCAGATACTGATAAGGCCAAGGTTTTAAGAAGTAGTTTTCTGGGGGAAAATATATATATTGACAATTGTGTATGTGACAGATTAGTGCACCATATAAAATTTTAATTGATAGACTGTGATATTTGTAAGATAGCATTTATCATATTATGACCTTATCATATCATGTCATCAAATACTGATAAGATCAAAATTACAGGAAGTAGCTTTTGACTTTTGCGTATGTGACAGCATACCGCACCAAATACAATTTTATTTGCGAGGTTGTCAAGATGGAATTTATCATGTTAGGTCATTATTATATTATGTCATCAGATACTGATAAGGCCAAGGTTTTAAGAAGTAGTTTTCTGGGGGAAAATATATATATTGACAATTGTGTATGTGACAGATTAGTGCACCATATAAAATTTTAATTGATAGACTGTGAGATTTGTAAGATAGTATTTACCATATTATGACATTATTACATCATGTCTTCAAATACTGTTAATATCCAAATTACAGGAAGCAGCTTTCTCTGTGAAAAAGGACGAGTATAACGACACTTGTGTATGTGACAGCTTAGGGCACCAAATACAGTTTTATTTGCGAGGTTGTCAAGATGGAATTTATCATGTTAGGTCATTATTATATTATGTCATCAGATACTGATAAGGCCAAGGTTTTAAGAAGTAGTTTTCTGGGAGAAAATATATACATTGACAATTGTGTATATGACAGATTAGTGCACCATATAAAATTTGAATTGATAGACTGTGAGATTTGTAAGATAGCATTTCTCATATTATGACATTATTATATCATGTCATCAAATACTGATAAGATCAAAATTACAGGAAGTAGCTTTTGACTTTTGCGTATGTGACAGCATAGCGCACCAAATACAATTTTATTTGCGAGGTTGTCAAGATGGAATTTATCATGTTAGGTCATTATTATATTATGTCATCAGATACTGATAAGGCCAAGGTTTTAAGAAGTAGTTTTCTGGGGGAAAATATATATATTGACAATTGTGTATGTGATAGGTTAGTGCACCATATAAAATTTAAATTGCTAGATTGTGACATTTGTAAGATAGCATATATCATATTATGACATTATTACATCATGTCTTCAAATACTGTTAATATCCAAATTACAGGAAGCAGCTTTCTCTGTGAAAAAGGACGAGTATAACGACACTAGTGTATGTGACAGCTTAGGGCACCAAATACAGTTTTATTTGAGAAGTTGTCAAAATGCATTTATCATAACATGATATTATAATAATATATCATCGGATACTGATAAAGTTATTAGAAACAGTTTTCTGGGAGAAGATGAATATGTTGACACTTGTGTATCTGAAACATTTCCTGCATGCCCAATTAGTGTTAAAAATAAAATAAATTAAGTCATTTAGACCGGTCATTAAGCTGATATGATAATTTTTGTTTTCGCCCTTAAATACTTAACTAATTTATTTATTTATTTACTACTTTACAAAAAATACCGATTTTATACTCTTATAAAATCTGATATAATCGTTACTCGAATCTCTTATCTGAACTAGCTTACATATATAGTTTTTGAATATTTTCTTAGAGTTTTTTTTTCTGGTAGAGAGGAAATATTTGGAGATAAAGAACGTGATGAGATTTTTTTACACGGTGCATTATATAGGTCTTGGAGGAAATACTCGATTCTTTATATCGCAAAAGGCATCTACTTTCGGAAGCCAAACAGAGCTATTCTCTTGAGATTACGGTTAAAAAAGCACAGAGATCAAAGAAGCAATATAAGAGAGAAATAATACGTTAACGTATTAGATTGAAAGCTATGATGATAACTCATACCGTAATCAGAATTTAGATTGTTATGTTATTTGTTCCCGAGTTTTTTCATTTATACGGTGTATGGATGGCTTTATTATAAGGATAATTTTAGGATAAAGAAAAGTGTTTTTTCCATCTTAAGGGAAGAAGGAAAATAGAAGTTTCGTATTTAATGCTGTAACAATTGTAAACTATTTTTAAATAGATTATAAAATGGGCAATTTTAATATAAAAAGAAGGAAAAAATTATTTAAAAAAACTTGATGCTAGAATTTTAATAAAAAACTTTCGAATCAAATTATAAACCTAAACCTTTCTGGAATCAACTTAATTACATACACAACATTTCATCAAAATCAGTCCAGTCTTTTAGGAGGAGATATATTACGAACACAAGGAGAGAAGAAGAATGCTAAACCTATGATTGTTAATATAAAATGAAAAAAATCATACTTCAGACGAAAAAAATAAGAAAAAAAAATAAATGAAAAGTAAACTATTTATAACCGGAAGTAAAACCCTTTTACTTCCGGTTATAAATAGATATATAAACAGATATTATAGATTGTTAGTTTTTAATACACATAAAGCTCGTCAAGTCTCGAAGATCATCAAATAAGAAATAATGGATTCTAAAAGTACAAATAAAAATATTCTTTAAGAGAACTATTTATATTTTTTTTACGAAAGTCATCCAAGATATTTAAGTGGTGCAATTAGAGATACATCTGTTACCGCAAACGAAATACTTCGAAATAGAGATTTATAAATCCATGAAAAATTATCAGCGTCTTTGTACCTCAGGGAGTAGGGTGCATGCCTCAATAAATGTCAGTCAAGGAGGGGTGCAGTTCCTAAACAAATGACCTGATCCTCGTATCTCAAAACTCCATGGGGGAAAACACTGGCAGAAATGCACGTTACATTCATATTCGGAACGTTTTTGGAGGTCGAAAATTGTACGTTAAACTGCTTTGAAGATATCATAGGTTTGGCGGACTTGTACGTGCGAACTGCTTAGAGGGTTAAAATGATTATATATTACTCAATACAAAGTTATAAATATAGATGCAAAGTAATCAATACTTTTGTGAGTTACATAGTATAAATATACTTGTTGTAAGAAAGTTCTAAATAACGTCTTAATTACTGTTATATATTTTTAATTTAAAAAACTAATCACCATCAATTGCAAAAACCAAAAAAGTATGTTATTATCTTACATTGATTCCTTAAAAATGTTATAGCATTATATGTGAAATTTAACACTGTAATATTTGTTTTTCCATTTCATTAAACACTATGATATAGTGTTCAATACATTTTGAATGGAAATGAAATTACTGTATATAATTTTACAGCTATAATTCTTATTTTTATAAATAACAACAAAAGTAAATAATAAAACTCCTTTATTAAGCAACTTTAATCAAGGAGCCAATGATTATAAACTTGCTGTAGACTTGCTGAGTGGGATTTAATAGATCTCGTTTTACGAAAACCCTCCCTAATCTATCCTATAAAAGAACAATTTGCACCCAGCTGACACTTGATTATAAGGTAAATGTGAAATAAAGATTTCTCAAGCTAAAATCTCAATTTCGCTGTTGCTGAAATCTGTACGGGAAACGACAAAATGTCTCTATAACACAAAATATATTGGTTAAAATTTAAATTAACCCATCTGCGTATGTATAATTTATATAAAAATATAAAGTAGTACGATTTAGATTAAAATAAATAAGAAAGGTAATAAAAAAAGAAACAAGAATATTTTTAGGTGTTTAATAATGTAGTAATTGATGCTATTTCAAAACAATACTCATCATGATATGATATTCCTCTCTTTAAATTTACCGAGTTATTAGATTTAGAGAGTTCACCGTTATGTAGTAAAAACCTATATGTATCTCTCTCTCTCTCTCTCTCTCTCTCTCTATATATATATATAT
>CM063507.1:8398427-8413427 GCA_032207245.1 Pardosa pseudoannulata | reverse complement strand
TTAATTGAAATTATCTTCAGCAACCTTTCAGACGTCGGTCTTTATCTACCGCAGCGTATGGGCTCAGTACTTGCTAGGCACAGATGTCCCTGTAAAACTTTACGTCAATCCTGTTTCGTCTTACCTACATACCCTACATGAAGGTAAATCTGTGTTCCCAAATGTGAATGTAATAGGAGAAAAGGGAAATCACTGACCCTACTTTGAAGTTAAAATCTGACGTCGAAAGGTTTATGAGGATTACTACATTTATGCTGGGCTAAACTTGTATCCTGACGACTACGTAAAAATTAGTCAATACAAATGTAAAGATATATTGGTCAATGTTTTCTTATCATATTTATCGTTTATAGCTAGTCGTAAATGCAAGTTACTATACTCAATAGTAAGAAATATATTTCGGAAATTAATCATGGATCCCTGATATCAGTGTACCCTCTACAAATAGTGAATGGAAACATAAAATAGCTTCACAACCCCACTTAACAAATCTTAGAATTTCTGTTGCCTTTCGATAAATCATCTACTAATCATATGACATATTTTACTTTAAAACCTATGTTTGGTAACAATATTTGTAGACTGTAATTATAGTCTATCGAAAATTATTTTTGAGCATGGAGATGTGAAAATTTTAGGGTGTATGACATCTCCATAAGCTATTCTTAAAACCCATTGAGTCGTTTTAAGAGTCATTTGACTGCTTAATATTCTTTAAATGAAAAGGCATAAAAGACTTACATATCTTCTTTGGCCATGATATAATGAAAAAAACTGCATTCTTACCTAAAATATAAAAAAAATCATTTAAATATTTTTATAACTATTTATTTTACACACTAATATCAATTCACAAGCATAAATATATTACTGCATAATAAATAATGAAGCGAATAAATTAAAAACATAATTTGAAAGTTCGATATTTCTAGTCAGAAATAGCATAATACATATTTCACATGAATATTCATGTATACATGTTTTCCGTTCATCGATGGACTAGAGCTATGGATTCTCAAATATTTTAGCTTATAAATTACTAATTCTATAATTTTGAGAAAAAATAAGCACAATTAATTACTTTGTTAAAATCATATGATGTAATAACCCATATTTTTTCCTGTTTGAAATAATGATTTCATGTTACACCTCTATTACGCTTAGTATGTAATTGCATTACACTATACTTTTGAAATGAAAAACAAGCATGAATATATAAGTTTTAATTTTACATAAAAGTCTATATTTTACACAAATTTTTAACATAATTTATGTTGAGATCGAGGACTTTGTATAGGAGAATGTGTTTTTGTTTTATTCTCACATAAATCTACCGCCGGGCCAGGTACAGGCTAAACATTTGTTTCTGCTTTAACAGTCAATAAATTTGGTTTCCAGTACGTTTTCGAGTTTAAATTTGTTTTTTAAATGAACTTTAGCTCAACACTGAACATCTGTGCGATGTCAGGTGGCAGATTAATCTCAAATCTTGGTATAGGGTACGATAGGAGCTTTAGAATGGGGGAAAATTATACTAAAAATAGTTTGAATTATGAACTTTTAGATGTTAAAATAAAATACTTTTCTGCTTTCAATTAGAAAACGGTTGATTTTACACACACACACACACACACACACACACATATATATATATATATATATATATATATATATGTGTATCTGTGTGTGTATGTGACTTGTGTGTATGTGTGTAAGAAGAAAAATGTGAAATAAAATTAAATAAAATGTGCCCTCTGCCAAAGTAGAAAATAAAACATTACAAAAGAAATCATACTCATTGTAATACGCGATACACAATTCATTGTGATAAAAGTATTTGAATATTACATCTTAAAATTTCAATGTCCCTTTAAAGAGTAATTTCTAATTCCCAGTTTTATCTATAAACAGGAAAAAAATAAATTTCATAAAAATATGAAATGGACATCAACTGTTCTAAAGACGAAACCTATCACCTCTTGAGGCAATCTCCTTTCCTGCAACATCAAAATAAGAGTCTGTCAAAAGAACCACATGCTGTAAATATAAAAAACTTCTTTCTATACAAAAAAAAAGTCTTTTTTTCACTCCTCAGTCTAACCAGTAAAAACAAATGATTGTAACTAGTGAAGTTTTATTTTCTTCTTATTTTTATTTTAACTATGTTGGAAACGAAATGTTATATTTGGTATTTTTCTTTTCAAAACTGTTATAAATCTTCCTGAAAGTATGTATATTATATAACAATATTATAAAAAACATTCTCACAAAGTAACGTAAAAAAATCATTTTTATGAACATATCTATAGGATAATTTTAGTAACATTTTAGTGATACAAGTTTCCAATTCTAAGAATCGATAGTACTCATTTGTGCTAACTAGATGAAAGTAGTAAAAGTATTTATTCTAAATTTTATTCTAATATTTAAAAATAAATAATTATTTTTCCAAGCCTGACTAAATTTTGACCAGTTTCAGTATTACCACTCTGTGTGTACTTTGAAATTAAACTTTAATTTTGTAACTCTAAATATATATTTTGTCTATTTATTTACTTTTTTACATAACAAACACACACACACAAACACACACACACACACACATATATGTGTGTGTGTGTGTGTGTGTCAGAGAGCCTTTCAAAAATATTAAAATAAAATAATGTGAACTCAAACCAAAAAGAAATTAATACAAACAAAAGAAATTATATCACTTGTAATACACGAGGTAAATATTCAAAGTGATCAAATATTTGAATATTATAATTTTAAATTTCAAATTTCCCTTTAAACTATAATTTCTAATTCCCACTTTTGTCTATAAACAGGAAAAAAATAAATTTCATAAAAATATGAAATGGACATCAACTGTTCTGAAGACGAAAGCTATCACCTCTTAAGGCAATCTCATTTCCTGTAGCATCAAAATAAGAGTCTGTCAAAAGAACCATATGCTGTAAATATATGAGACTTCATTCTAGACAAAAAAGGCATTTTCACTCAGCAGTCTTCCCAGTAGTAACAAATGATTGTAACTAGTGAAGTATAATTTGGTTTATATTTTTTATTTATCTATACTGGCAAAGAAATGTTATCTTATGTATTTTTTTTCGAAACTGTTATAATTCTTCCTGAAAGTATATATATTATATAACAATATTATAAAAACATTATGACAATGTAACGTAAAATTTTCATTTCTATGAACATATCTACAAGATAATTTTAGTAACATTTTAGTGATACACGATTCCATCTGTCAGAATCGATAGTTGTCATTTTTACTACCTAGATGAAAGTAGTAAAAGTATTTATTGTAAACGCGATAAATATCAAAGATAATATTTAAACAGAAATAATTATTTCATCCTGACTAATGTTTCACCAGTTTCAGTATTACCGCTCTGTGTGTATTTTGAATTAATCTTTAATTTTGTAACTGTAATATTTATTTTGTCTATATCTGAACTTTTTTTTCCAATAATTTATAAATGTCCTTGAAACTATCAACAATATTAAAAATACCATTCTTTCAAGTTAGCTTAAAATGTTTTCAGTTCTACAAATACATCTAAAGGTGAATTTTTAGTAATATTTTAAAAATTCAAAATTGTTTTGCACCATTTATTTTTATCATTTTAAAACTGCTTATTTTTATTTCCTTTCGAAACTGTTATAGCTTGAAATAATATACTATAAATAATAGTAGAAATAATATTATTATTATTTCCTAATATTGTTATTTCGAAGAATGAAGTTTGAAATAATATTATTATTTCAAAGCAACATAAAAAATGTTTTCATTTCTATAAATACATCTAAAGGTGAATTTTTAGTAACATTTTTATGATTTATTTTTATATGAAGTTTGATACTTTTCTAGAATGTGAAGGATGAAGAAAATTATTTCGCCTAATATTTCAATACCGGATAAGTACTGGGGAAGTTTATTTTAAAATACAATTGTAATGAAATTAGTTATCTTTATGTTAAAATATCGGGACATAATATATATATATATAGATACATATGCATACATACATATATAAACATACATATATTTATATATATATATATATATATATATATATATATATATATATATATATATATATATATATATATATATATATATATATATATATATATATATATATATATATATATATATATATATATATATATATGTGTGTGTGTGTGTGTGTGTGTGTATGTGTGTGCGTTTAAGGAAAAGATATTTAAATAAAATAATGTGAAATCAAACAAAAAATAAATTAATACATCACAAACGAAATTATATCACTTGTAATATGTGAAAAAATATTCAAAGTTCAAAATTGAAATATTTGAATATTATTATTTTAAACCTTCAATATCCCTTTAAAAAGTAATTTCTAATTTTCAGTTTTGTCTATAAACAGAAAAAAATAAATTTCATAAAAATATGAAATGGACATCAACTGTTCTAAAGACGAAAGCTATCACCTCTGGAGGCAATCTCATTTCCTGTAACATCAAAATAGGAGACTGTCAAAAGAAACATATGCTGGAAATATATAAGACTACCATCTACACAAAACATGATTTCATTCACTCTACAGTCTCCCCAGTAAAAACAAATGATTGTAACTAGTGAAGTTTTACTTGTTTCTTATTTTTACTTTACCTATGCTGGCAAACGAAATGTTATCTTATGTATTTTTTCTTTTCGAAGCTGTTATAATTCTTCCTGAAAGTATATATATATATATAACGATATTATAAAAACATTCTCACAAAGAAACGTAAATAAATTTCATTTCTATGAACATATCTATAGGATAATTTTAGTAACATTTTAGTGATACAAGATTCCATTTGTCAGAATCGATAGTAGTCATTTATACTACCTAGATGAAAGTAGTAAAAGTATTTATTCTAAACGTGATAAACATCAGAGGTAATATTTAAACAGAGATAATAATCTTGTCATGACTAATTTTTAATAGTTTCTGTATTACCATTCTGTGTGTACTTTGAAATTAAACATTAAATTTGTAATTGTAATATTTATTTTGTCTATTTCTGAACTTTCTTTTTTTCTTTTACAGTAATTTATACATTTCCTTGAAACTATCAACAATATTGTAAAAATACCATTCTTTCAAGGTAGAGTAAAATGTTTTCATTTGTAGAAATACATCTAAAGGAGAATTTTTAGTAACATTTTGAAGATACAAGATTCTATTGGGCCATTTATTTTGATAACTTTAGAAATGCATATTTTTTTGTTTTCGAAATTGTGATAGCTTCAAATAATATACAATAAATAATATTAGAAATACCACAAAGCCACGTAAAATGTTTCATTTCTATAATTATATCTTACGTTGAATTTTGAGTAACTTTTTAATGATACAAGATTCTTTTGTACCATCTATTTTGATAATTTCAAAACTACTTATTTTTTTTCGAAATTGTTATAGGTTTAAAAATATACTATAAATGATATTAGAATTACCACTTTTTCAAAGCCACATAAAATTATTTTCATTTTTATAAATACATTTAAATGTGAATTTTTAGCATCATTTTAATAATACAAGATTCTTTTCGGCCATTTATTTGCAAAATTTAAAACTGTTTATTTTTTCTTTTCGAAATTTGTATAGCTTGAAATAATATACTATAAATAACATTAAAAAATCCTCTTTTTCAAAGCAACGTAAAACTCTTCTTCATTTCTATAAATGCATCTAAATTAGAATTGTGAATTTTTGTAACATTTTAGTGATACAAGATTCTTTTCGGTCATTTAGTTTCATAATTTAGACCTGCTTATTTTTTCTCTTTTAGAAATTATTATAGCTTGAAATAATGTATTGTAAATAATATTAGAAATAACACTTTTTCAAAGCAATATAAAAATGTTTTCATTTCTATAAATACATCTAAAGGTGAATTTTTAGTAACATTTTAATGATACAATATACTTTAGGGCCATTTAATTTGATAATCTCAGAACTGCTCATTCTTTTTCTTTTCGAAATCGTTATAGCTTGAAATAATATACTATCAATAATATTAGAAATACCACTTTTTCAAAGTAAGGTAAAAAATTTTTTCATTTCTATAAATACATTTAAAGCAGAATTTTTATTAATATTTTATTGATACAAGATTCTTTTTGTCTGAAAGAATAGTTCTCATTTTTAGTTCCTAGAGTAATGTAATGAGATTACAATAAAAATAATAAAAACTGAGTTCAGATTTAAACAGGAATAATTTTGTTCATGTCTGACTGAATGTTGACGAGTTTCAGTTTTACGTCTTATGTACGTACAAATAAAAGTTGATTTTGATACTTTTTATAACAATTTCGACTATTTCTTAACTGTTTGTGACTATTTCACTGTACGTCCATACATTTGTATCTTTCATAACTCAAAAACAAGTAGACATAGAAGGTCTAAGTGGTTACTTGTTTTTTGATGTCATGTCCATTTAGAGTCAAATGATTTCTCATAGAAAGATGGCTGGCATTGTTAACACGTTGACTGCCAGACGCATTCTTGATGGTTTGCCCAAGGCACCGACGCGATCTTTTCATTATGCGATGCATATGCTGAAATATTAAATGCAGCAGATAAAATGAGTTATAAAATCCTGCTTGAAGCAATTTTCGTGGTGGGGGCAAATGTGACACCCACGGCGCTGTAGGTAATTGTTTCGACTGTCGTTTTTTCAAACAATCGTGCTTCAATCGCTAAATGATTACTCTCATTTATCTTTTAAAGCAGCTAGGAAGAACTAGAGTAAAGAATTTGACTAAAAAAGTGGTGACATATTGTTCCGATTACGATAATTCACCTTTTCTTTGTCTTGAATGTTTCAATCTGACTCATCGCAATACGTGTATTTTTCATGTACTAATAAAAATATTTTTGTATGTTCTATACTGCATTAATTTCTTCAAACCATTATCATAACAATGGTATTATTGAAAAATTTATCAGTATCCATATTTACTATAATTATGTACGTTTCATATTTGCTCCGTCGCCGGTTGCAGGTGGCCCATTCGGCTCTGTAGCCAAGTCGAGTGCTGTTCAACGGTGACTCCTATGGCAGTGAACGTGTTAAGAGAAGTTACCTTCTAAGAGTGGGTCGTCGTAATTTAGAAGCATGGACCAAATTGAAGAGCCCAAAGGCTTTGACTATCTCCTCCAGTTTAATCGTTTCGGGACTTGAAAGACGTTGCAACCATGAACCCATCAGCCATTAATGAGCAGGGTGGACCTTTGATCAGCACTAGTCTAGATCTCGCTAACCTCTGGTTGAGATAAACTCTGATTGAGCTGCTTTTGCCCACTGAGCTACGGCGAATCGGGATATTTGGTTTGGTTTAGATGATTACGGTCTACATTTTTTTTCAACCCTCTGTGGCAAACAACCTTCCCTAAGGATTAGGCTTTCAAATGTTTACCACGAAACAGTTCACTCCGCAACAGTAGAACATAAAAAAAAGAAAAAAAATTAAAAAGAAAATAATGAGAGAATATAGTCATGAGTTTTTCTGTACAGATATTTGAATTTGTGTTATTATGTACCAATGAGCGTTACAAACATCTTGAAAAACATGTACATTGAAAATTAACAAGAGAAAGGAGCATAAATTGACAACAAAATGAAGACTTTGTGGAAATGAGAAATAACCGGTCTGCATTTTAGCAACACGAGGGCTATGAGATAGGGACCTACTACTTAACCCCTTCAATGTTTTGCCCGTACGGTGTAAGGGCACAGCATTAGTCTCTACAGATTTGCCCGTATGTCGTACGGGCAATCTAATTTCTATTCCACTTTCACTGTTTCGGCCGTATTTTTTCCAGTTTTATTAACAAATTATTCGTATAGTAATTTATTCGTCCAGTAAATGATAGTTTGCAGCATATTGTATTTTCTACTCTGATTGGTTCAAAAGCGCGGTTTTTTTTGCATGTTTTGTATCAGAAGACGAATTGCTATCTTTCGGTGTATAACTTTCTGGTTATATTTCACTAACCGCCTGATAATTTTATTGATGTAAGAGTTGAATAATATATTTTAATTTAAAATAATGGATAATTCAGAGCGTATGGAGCTAACTACTTGTGATTCGAACTGCGACTCGGAATCAGAAACTGAATTATCTGTAAATGATAGTAGAGAAAATTTACTAGATGACCTGGATAGTAGTGACTCTGATAGTAGTACAGACGGAATCAGTCAAGCAAGACCATTTTTTGAAATTAATTGTGATAATCCTTCAGATCCGCCTTCTAGACTTGCTTTCACTGGAATTCCAAAAATTAACTTGGATATCGATGAGACTAAAGGTAAACTTCAGTTCTGTGATGCTTTCATAGAAAGAAAAAAAGTTGTAACAAATGCTTAAAAATATTAGAAATGTTAATTTTAATAACATATCTTTATTTAAGAATGTAGAATGAACACAAAAAGTGCAATAAAAAAGTGACATTTTTTGACCGAATTCTGAAAAAAAAAATGAAACTGTCAAAGGGTTAAAGCCGATTGCGAAAGGATAAGAACAAGCATGCTATATTTGGATAAGAACGCATAATTCCGGTAGCGAACATCAGCATCCTAACCATTCCACTCTGTAGAAAAACTAAATAACATCTATTACATCTATTAATATCTATTTATTTATTTCTCCGTTTAAGACTTTCTCACAAGATACACTGTATAGAGGAAGACTTCAAGGTTTAAAAACTGAACAATAAGAATATAATAAACAAATGAACGAAATAACTGTAATAATACAAAATACGTAAGCAGGAAAAAAAAACACATTTTTTCAACCCATCTCATATATTTCATGTAACTACGCTTTTATCCTTAACTACAGCCGTATGTTTATAAATTATGCTAGCGATATATATTACACTGAGTGACAGCTGCACGCTTTTCCTATTTTAACTGCAAAACCTGTGGAGATATTGACAGCAAAAATACAAGGATCAATGAAGTCAAAAAACGGTAGAAATAGGGATTTTATTTAAAAGCAACATAGCAACTTTCGATCAGATATACCTTTCTTCCCTTTTTTCTTTGCAACCTATAAGCAATTTATCCTAAAACATATTTTCTCATTTTAGGATGATTTATTTACAAATTTATATATATATATATATATATATATATATATATATATATATATAGACCAATTTTCGTAATGGATTTTAACCTAAAAATTGTATAATCAATAATATTAGAGCATTCAAGTTCAATAATTGATTCTGTGTGTGAGTGTGTGTATTGTATGTGTATATCTTATGTAAACAAGTAAATAAATGGACAAAATATACATTTAGAGTTACAAAATTAAAGTTTAATTTCATATTACACACCGAGTGGTAATACTGAAACTGGTGAAAAATTAGACAGGCATGGACAAAATAATTATTTCTTTTTAAATATTAGAATAAAATTTAGAATAAATACTTATACTATAAGTATTTGGACACCTATGTAAATGAAGATATCTGCGGTCCTGACGTACGTCACGGCCTCCGCCGGTATACATATGTTTATGTGTGTAGGAAACAGGATCGGCATTAGTCTCATGCAAGATTTCGCACATTTAGGAGCTCTCTGATTTCAAGAAAGGTATAATTATTGAATATCACATATGTGATCGATCCTTAACTAACATATCTAGCGATCTGAAGTACCCAAAATCGACAATGGTCTATGTGATTAAGAAGTGGAAAGTGAGCGGTGATTGTCGGAATCTACCCCGAGTCAGCAGACCAAATAAAATGGGAAATATAGACAGACGGGTGCTGATGGCCCTCATCCGCGAGGAGTTTCAACAGGAATCCGTGAGTATTGTTTCAATGAATACTATCCATAAAGAAGCACATCTGCTTAGTCTTCAAGGTCGTGCTGTTGTCCATAAGACTTTGATCACAAAGTCCAACCGCGCTGCTCGGTTGATGTCGTGCAAAGCACAGATAAATTTGACTGTATATCAGTGGAAAAGGGTTCTTTGGCGAGACGAATGAAGGTTCACAATTTACAGTTCGGATGGAAAGGTCTGGGTCGGGGGTCTGTCTGGAGACCGTCTCCTGCCAGAATGCGTTGTGCCAACAGTGAAGTTCGGCGGAGGTGGAATTATGATCTGGAGATGTTTCTCCTGGTATGGACTGGGATCCTTGGTCCCCATTCATGGTAAGCTCAACACCGATGACTATTGCACTATTTTGGATGACAATGTGCTAACTACGTTGTGGAAGTTTTACGAGTTGGACCCCTGTTACTTTCAGGACGACAATGCCAGTTGTCTTGTTTTCGAGGCTAACCAAGGCTTGGTATGGAGCCAATGCAGTTCATCGAACGGACTGGCCTGGTCAGAGCTGAAACCCTATCGAGAACCTCTATGATGGATCGCCGAATTAAGAGGTTCACTAGTTGTCCAAAATCGGTGAAGGAACTTGTATGTCTACTCCAAGTCGAGTCGTAAGCAATACCACTAGCTGTAATACAAAGAATTGTTGAAAGTATGCCCCGGAGAGTTCACGCTGTAATTGCCTCTCGTGGAGGCTCTACCAACTATTGATTTTGAATAAAGTACTTAATGGTAGACAGTCTATATACATATATATATATATATATATATATATATATATATATATATATATATATATATATACATATATATACATATATATATATACATATAATATAACATATATATACATATATATATATATATATATATATATATATTACATATATTATAATATATATATATAGAATATATATATATATATATATATATATATATATATATACAAGCATTATACTTGTATAAAGCTAGACTAAAGATAATTATAGCTATTTTCATTTAAAACATTTTTATATTTTTTATGCCAGAATTTACGCCACAGCTAAAACTTTCGTTCTGCAACTGCCTTGATACAGGTACCAGATTTTATAACAAAGATTACTACTCTTTAATGGACTTAAAACAAACAAGCAAGCAAAAAAAAAACTTCGAAGAAACTAACATTCTCCAAATAAGTTTTCAGAAACATTCCCATTTACAGTTTTTCGAATCATAAAAACTGCATTTTAATACCTTAAAAACAACCCCCGAGATCATGCTAATAAATCTTAAATATTTGTTCCAAACTAAAGCATGAAGTGTAAATCAAATATTTAAGGAACTTAAATTCGATTCACAGTATTTTTTCCTTCGTTTTTTGTGTTTACTGCAGTTCCCATGATGATAGTAAGACTATTTTTTTTTATAAAAAAGACTAAATTTAAATAAATTCGTCAGTTAGATTCTAGAACTCGAAAAAAAATTCTAGCTTAAATGTAAAAAAGAAGAAAAATCCGAAAACACATTCCACGAGAAACTCTCATTTTAAAATGTGGAACTCTCGAAGAGCTTTTTTGTTAAAAGGAATTTTTTTATTAAATGTTAAGGTTATGTCTTTTTATAAATTCTTCTGCTCTTTTAGCAGTCTCATAAAAACTCAACTATTTGAGATTAAAATTCTTAAATGCAAATCTGTGTTAACTTTGGTTTTCAAATGGCGTTGTTGGTGGAAAATTGTATCGAAGTTCCTTTGGAATTTTTGAGACTTTTTTTTTTAAAAAAAAACTCGAGTTCTTTAGTCGGGGAAACATGCTCTGCAAAATGCCATGTTGAGTAATTTAAAAAAATTCAATTCGTTGTATAGTTAAATTATTTTTATTGTCATCTTATATGTTATGGAAACATATTGCTTCATTTTTTACAGATGAAATTATTCATGAATTTGAATATTTTGTACTTTCTTTTACGATCTGTATAATCTTTCGAAAGATTCATTTATCTATCAATGTATGCTTATTATAAATTGATAATTTCATCCATTTTAATTACAAAATATTATATACATATATGTCGTGTAGTCCTCGTCTATATTTGAGTATTAACTTGTGATCAAATATGTAGTTTTGATTTTATTTTGATTACGTTGTGTAAAACTATTTTTTGTATTAAATTTAACCACAGGTTCAGAGAAATTACAGACATAAATATGAAGATAAACTAAAAGCTAGATTAACAGCATCCAAATCTAGCTTAATGTAAAAAAGTAAATTTATTACAATATATATATACATCTATGTACATACAAAACTGATGCTAATTTTCATAAAATAAGCTTTGTCAACATCTTCTAAATTAGTTCTGACACTTTTTTAATACTTAAGTAATTTTGTAAATAGAGAGAGGACATAATCTCAATTTCAAAATGTATGTAAACGGGGGTACCTTTGGGGAGGGAAAATGGTGTACCCGGAATACTGCTAGTTGATGGGTATCTATGGATCTTCCGTCGGTCTGGTCAGGGTTTCCTCCTGAGTGTTTGGGGGCGGCCGTGCTATTTGATGTAGGAACACTTCCCATCGGACTTGGCTAGACTCTCGAACTCGTTCCGTCGGACTTCTCTAATCATCTGGACTATCGAACCTCTTCTGTCGGACTCCTCTCTTCGTTTCGACTATCGAACCTCTTCACCTTCTGTCGGACTCTCTTCTAGTCTCGACTATCGAACCTCTTCACCTTCTGTCGGACTCTCCTCTAGTCTCGACTATCGAACCTCTTCACCTTCTGTCGGACTCTCCTCTAGTCTCGACTATCGAACCTCTTCACCTTCTGTCGGACTCTCCTCTAGTCTCGACTATCGAACCTCTTCACCTTCTGTCGGACTCTCCTCTAGTCTCTCTTCTAGTCTCGACTATCGAACCTCTTCACCTTCTGTCGGACTCTCCTCTAGTCTCGACTATCGAACCTCTTCACCTTCTGTCGGACTCTCCTCTAGTCTCGACTATCGAACCTCTTCTGTCGGACTCTCTCCTCGTCTCGACTCTCGAACACACCTTCTGTCGGACTCTCCTCTAGTCTCGACTCTCGAACAATTTTTTGGGACTATCCGAACATCTTTTCAATTTTTAGATTTTTTCATATTTATTTCTTTCAACCTTGTCCCCTCTTCCTTCTTATCGTCCAATCGGAATAGTTGTAAGAATCTAATTGGTCTGCTTAAACCCCGCCTTGAGACCGCCAACGTGGAAAACCTTATCCCTTCTAATTGGGCACTGTCCCTTAGGGACTCATAAATAACTCCACAAAGGTACATTCTTATTTAATGTCAAGTACGGAGACGGGATTCTAATCTGAGACTGGGATCAGAACCCCGTCCGAGACCACCGTACAAGACAACAATATCCGTTGAATATAAATATATGGTCCTCTGTCTTTTATAAATATGTGATGAGGTCATTTTTAGATCCCCGAGCATTTTACTTCTTGTATGAATGAATCAATTATATAACTGATCTAAATCGCCTCATCATATCTACTTCCCTGGTTGACACACACAATTACGATTAGTAATATTTTTAGCTAGATCCCAAAAGAAAAGATTATTAATAAAGTTACATAGGGAAGGTAGACTGCATAAAGGCTATCATGGAAATATAAGTATAATTTGAAGATTACTGGCAATTCTTTTCTGTAAGTACAGTTATTTAATTTTTTTACTCATTATGTTTGAAACAGACCATGTATAAAAAAATACTTTAAATTAAATTAACAAAGATTTAATTATCTTTAGATCTTATAATCTTATTTTATAAATATTCAGATGAGAATACTAGTTAAAATGCAATTAAAATAATTATAAAATTTTAATAATCTGAAATATTAATGTAAAATTTCACACAACTAATTACCACGGGTGTTGAACTATACACAGGTATAATATCTAAAACATTTTACGGACTACTGGAATTATATACTATGACCGCAATTAATATGGTAAACATATTGAAACAAATGAATACTAATTAATTAATTTAACAATATACTTCTCTTGTTTAGATAATAGAAGAAAAGCTTGAAAATAGTTAAATTGGTTCTTTTCATATTTGCATAATACTGAATTAATTTGAGAGTAAAATAAGCTCACGTTAAACATATGGGGCAGAAACGACTTTTAAAGTAATACATATTCTTTAAAAAACTTAAAATAAGTTTAGTGATGATTACGATTTATAGTATTTTTTATACACTCTCATAAACACACATATATGTCTGTGTGTATATGTAAATATTTGTATGATATATATATATATATATATATATATATATATATATATATATATATATAATATATATATATATATATATAAACATATATATATATATAATAATAAATATATATATATATATATATATATATACATATACCATATTGTATATTTTATATTATAAACGTATATATCTATACATATATATATATATAGACATATGTATATATATGTAATACGTATATATATATATGTATATATATACTATATACATATATATATGTATATTGTATATATATATATATATATATATACATATATATATATATATATATATATATATGATATATATATATATATATAATATTATTATATATAATAATACTATATTAAATATATATTATTATATTATATATGTGTGAGTGTGTGTGTGTGTGTGTGTGTGTGTTTGTGTAATGTCTCGATCCAAAGTTAAGGCGAATGGAAACAGTGTTCTTGATAATAATAAGTTTATTAAACCATCGTTAAAATAAAACTTGCGCCATTTTCACTTTTTCGTCGGAGACACGCGTAGAGTGTTGTTGACAGGTCCATATCACGCGCTGATTTAAACTTATGTTTCGACTTCTGGGTACGTAGGTCCATATGCATCAATGTACGCTGCACAGTGTGTTGAAAAACACTGTCTAGATGTGTTGAATCCACTGTTGGAGCTAGGGGTTATTTCAACTGTTGTAGGTCTTGGGTCAAGATGAAACATGCGTAGCAATTTCTGCTGTCATTAAATAAATGCACTGTGGACGACACATCGATGTCGGTGATTTGTCGTTTTACCATCCATACACCACTTTCGATATTTGCTCCCAA
>CM063507.1:8390927-8393427 GCA_032207245.1 Pardosa pseudoannulata | reverse complement strand
ATTTCTAGATAATTCATCATTTTCATCTGTCTTCATCATAACTTCAACATTGTGTTTCTAATAAAGATCTTTAGTCTGCTCGTAGGCCTCCATTATCCTTTTTAAGCTCAATTAGAGCCAAAAACGCTACAATATATATATATATATATATATATATATATATATATATATATATATATATATATATATATATATATATATATATATATATATATATATATATATATATATATATATATATATATATATATATATATATATATATATATATATATATATATATATATATATGTATATATATATATATATATATATATGTATATATATATATATATATATATATATATATATATATATATATATATATATATATGTATATATATATATATATATATATATATATATATATATATATATATATATATATATATATATATATATATATATATCAGTGGCGTGCGGTCCATATGTGCAGGCACTGCACCCTAGAAAAATTATGAGAGACAATAATTTTCTGCACCATAGTCTACCTATCTTCATATGGTATATAATAAACATTATTTATAATATATTCAAATATTATGTTGATTTGCTTGCTTATATTCTCGCAGTGCGTGTGGTACTAGGTGCTGCCCCAAATAGCGCATTCAAAAGCAAACAAACATAAGAAATTTTTATGTGTACGCACTGCGCACTAATAGAAAATCACGCTATATATGTATGGGCTACTAGAGAAGCACATCATACTATGGTACTGAGGCAAGTGCAGCTATTTTTCCCGCACTTGGCATTCAGAATCATCCGAAGGTACGGTTTATTAAGCTTTGTATTAGAGCGGGGACTTACGTGCGGAAGTGAGTTCGGTTTTTTAACTGATTAACTGGCCATACGATTTTGAAAACTGTTCATGTTTAAATTTATATATAGTAAGAGTTTGTTTTCATGGAAATATAAAAGAAGTATTTCATAATTATAAAGGGAAATGTTTTAGTGTGGTAAAGTAATTTCGGTGATGTATTCTATTTATTGAAATAATTCGCTGAAAAACAATGTTGTTTTTTTAGACAAAAAAGAAACGAATTCTAACAGAACAATCCAAATTTTATCATTCATTGTGTCTTACAGACAGTATATAAGTTATATCTGTAACACCATATCCCTGGTTTTGTTTTTAAAAATTGTCAAGATGTTTTTCGCAGAATATATGATTTCCAAATGTTAAAAACAAATAATAGATATAATTTAATCCACTGAACGAACGAGAAACAGTTCGTTCTATTGTTCGTTCTATTGGTGCCAGTTCACTGCATGCTGCAGTGAACTGGCACCAATGAGCATTTTGATGAGGCATCACAGCGATGGATAAGTAATACGGATAGATTAGTAATATGGATTTTGTGTACAAATGAAGAATAAACTTTAAAGAGGTGTTTAATGTACATTTTTATGGTTATTGTTGTTGTAACTCTCTGCACACATTGCATGAACATCTACCGCACGCCACTCATATATATATATATACATATATATACATACATATATATATATATATATATATATATATATATATATATATACATACAAATGTTATTGATAAAGTAGGCAGATATGATTACAAAATGGCGTATGTTTAATTAAATAATAGGTAAATCCCTTATATTGTTTTATGGCTGATTTCTCGTTCTGATTTTTTAAGAACTTTCGATATATCTAGTGTCCTATTCAAATTAGGTTGTACCTTT
This sequence comes from Pardosa pseudoannulata, assembly GCA_032207245.1. Lineage (NCBI taxonomy): Eukaryota > Metazoa > Arthropoda > Arachnida > Araneae > Lycosidae > Pardosa > Pardosa pseudoannulata. The sequence continues at coordinate 8,391,685 of CM063507.1, read as the reverse complement.
TAATCTTTAAAGTAAAAGCAAATACTTCCTTTTCTTATAAAAGAAATCTAAAATCTTGAAATTTATACGGATTACGTACTAGAAATTGCTTTATTAGAAAAAGAAAAAAAAAGGTACTTGGAGAAAAAAAATTCCATTTTAAGACACTCTTGAACAAGGTGTTATGTTTGCACAAACTTGTTTTTTTTTCCTTCCAACTTCCTGCTGAATCGCAAAACCGAATATAAAGAAAGAGAAAGAACACCGAAAAGGAAATTTCGAGAATCCAATTTTCTCCATTCTGTCGTTCTTTGAAAAATGAAACCCTACAACCCCCTTTTCGATCACTTTTTTAATAAAGTCATTTTCCTTCGCATCCCCATTTAGGGATGTGAAAGACTGGAAACCTAGTTTTTCGATTGAACAGTCTGCGGTTTTGTAAGTACGTCATTACACACGAGAAAGTTTTTGTCGAAGCACATCATCTATTTCGAAGCACAAACGTCTATATATTTTTCATCCGATGTGGCACCTCATTAGAATTCCTGTTTGAGCATCAACATTTGAAGGGTAATATGTAAATTAGCTCCTCATTGTAATGACAACTTTTAGCATACTTTATATACTAGCATACAGCCCGTCACATGCCGGAATCAGTAAGATTTTGAATTTTCCAGAATTGACATGTACACTACGAGACAGGTAAAAAAATTGGTTTGTTTCTTGACTGAGAATTATCTGGAAACAAAAAATAATTGATGATTAAATTTTGAAAGTAT
>CM063507.1:8383427-8385927 GCA_032207245.1 Pardosa pseudoannulata | reverse complement strand
TCCCTCTCTTTTTCTTTTCTCCATGGGAAGCAAAAGGAGGAAAAATAGAAAAAATAAGAAGACAATCTCTCTTATGGTCATCCTATAAATAGTGTTTTGCTGTTACTGTCGTAATAAATGCTCTGACTGACCGAGAATCTACTTTTCACTCTTTTCAAACATTTTTTTTTTCTACCATTTTTTTTTCTGTTTTTGCTGTTAAATTTGTAGACACGAGATCTCTCGATCTTACAAATCGGGATTGCCATCTGACAAAATGTGTCTAAGTCCATCTCCTTTTCTTTTCTCCATGGGAAGAAAAAGTAGGAAAAATAAAAAGAATAAGAAGCCAATCTCTCTTATGCTCATCCTATAAATCGTGTTTTGCTGTCACTGTCATAATAAGTGCGCTGACTGACCGAGAATCTACTTTTCATTCTTTTCAGACCTTTTTTCTACCTTTGTTTCTGATGTTCCTGTTAAATCTGTACACCCGAGATCTCTCGATCTTACAAATCGGGATTGCCATCCGACAAAATGTGTCTAAGTCCCTCTCTTTTTCTTTTCTCCATGGGAAGAAAAAGGAGGAAAAATAGAAAGATAAAAGTCAATCTCTTATGATCATCCTATAAATCGTGTTTTGTCTTCACTGTCGTAATAAGTGCGCTGACTGACCGAGAATCTACTTTTCATTCTTTTCAGACTTTTTTTCTACCTTTTTTTCTGATGTTGCTGTTAAATCTGTACACCCGAGATCTCTCGATCTTACAAATCGGGATTGCCATCCGACAAAATGTGTCTAAGTCCCTCTCTTTTTCTTTTCTCCATGGGAAGCAAAAGGAGGAAAAATAGAAAGAATAAGAAGTCAATCTCTCTTATGCTCATCCTATAAATATTGTTTTGCTGTCACTGTCGTAATAAGTTCCCTGACTGGCGAGAATCTACTTTTCAATCTTTTGAGACTTTCTTTTTTCTATCTTTTTTCTGGTGGTGTTGTTAAATTTGTAGACACGTGATCTCCCGATCTTGAAAATCAGGATTGCCATCTGACAAAATGTGTCTAAGTCCCTCTCTTTTTCTTTTCTCCATGGGAAGAAAAAGGAGGAAAAAAAGAAAGAATAAGAAGTCAATATCTCTTATGCTCATCCTATAAATCGTGTTTTGCCTTCATTGTCGTAATAAGTGCGCTGACTGACCGAGAATCTACTTTTCATTCTTTTCAGACTTTCTTTTTTCTACCTTTTTTCTGGTGTTGCTGTTAAATCTGTACACCCGAGATCTCTCGATCTTACAAATCGGGATTGCCATCCGACAAAATGTGTTTGCCATAACGCAAGAAATGTTGCTAAATACGCTGTAATAAGTGCGTTCACTGACCGAGAATCTATTTTACACTCTTTTGAGATTTTCTTTTTTCTACCTCTGGTGTGCTGTAAATTTCAAACACGACATCTCTGCTTAGAGATCGGGATTGTCATCCGACTGTATTTGTCATAATGCAAGAATGCTGCTAAATGATTTGAACGTTATTATAATGTACTTCTGAATTACCAACACATTTATATTTATTGTATTTAACTAACTACAATAGATCTATACCGAAGTCTTCGTTAAACGAAGTCTGTTTCTTTCGAAGTCGGTTCACTTTTTTTACACTATCTACTATAATCCAAAATTTTCTCCTTGCATACAAACATGCATTTTTATAAGTTTTTTTCCGTATATTCTTCTTGTATGCAAGCCATCATATCCAAACTACGAGTGTAGATAAATATTTTTGAATTCCCTTTTTTAGAATTTTCCTGCCAAGCACAATTCACGGTATGAGTGTACTTTCCCCCACTTTCAAACATCCCTGTTCTAAACAAAAACGCACCGCTTTTCTAAATTTGCAGGTAATTCTCCCAGAACAATCGAATATTATTGTACCAATGACGATACTAGATATTAAACTAGATAAATATTGATAAATTCATGATTATCCAAAATTTTCAATTATCTGAAGTAGGTTCGGTAACAATTAGTTCGGATAATCGAATTTCTACTGTATATTTAAGGTGATTTGTAAGTTTTCATCATTTATTCATTTTTAAATCATATTATGATGCAACAAAACACAATAGCGCCATCTATTAGTCGCCTAATAAAAACTATGTTTTTCGCTCCTACGCATAAACCGATTTCTTTTACATCCGCTTGGTGCAAACTGAATCTTGGTACCTTGATTCGTTTTCGAAATATTTATTTTTAAAGTTTTTTTTCTCACTTTTGGGTCACATGGTATACTAAAAGAATTTTAAATGTAGTCACTAAGTGAAAAACTCAGCCATGTGTACTTCTTTCATCAAAACATATTCAGAAAAATTTATATAGTAATACTTATCATTGAATATGATGTAAGGTACAGAGGAATGTATTAGTTAAATACTGTTATTTAAAATAAGTAAAGCTAATTGACAAAATACCATTTATATAGATGTATAGAAACATCTAAACACAACAACAAATATTTCATGTTTGC
>CM063507.1:8365927-8375927 GCA_032207245.1 Pardosa pseudoannulata | reverse complement strand
ATCTAATATAGTGCATCAACAAACAAGTGAGTGAGAAATCACAGTGCACTGTACATGCATGCGATAAAGTGCATCAAAAATCAAACATACCAAGCGAGCATTTGTTTAAAAAATGTTCCCTTGGTATTTTTTTATTTCTTAAAAGGAACAATAGCTATAATCCTTTATTTTAACTCAATTAAAAGTTTATTTCTATCTCAGAAATCAGTTTGTATGTTCAATAGATTTGCTCCGAAATCAATTCATCTGTCTTGCAAGATTGAGAAATCACAATATACTGTTGATGCATGCAATAAAGTGCATTAATAAACAAACACACCAAGCTAGTATTTTTACCCTTTTTAAAAAATTCCCGCTGGGTATGTTTTTTTTATTTCTTAAAATTAACAGTAGTTATAATCCTTTGTTTTAACTGAATTAAAATATAATTTCTATCTCAAAAATAATTTCATATGTTGGACGTATTTGCTCCAAAATCAATTCCATCTGTTTTGTAAGAATGAGAAATCACAGTACACTGTTGATGCACTTAATAAAGTGTATATTTATGAAGCAGGCACAAACATTAATTAGTGTAAACCAAGTTAAAAGCAGATGCTTTCTTAATGTGCTTTTTTCTTGACTACAGAAAAGAAAACCGGATATAATTCTTTGATTTACACTGCAGAAATAAATAAACGAACTCCAACATAAAACATGTGTCGAGTAAGAGATGAAACATATGTTCCAGTAATAAAAGGAAATAAGTCATTTTTTCCTCGTCTTTCAGATTAAAAATTATAAAAGTGAAGCAAAATTTCTAAAGGGAGAACTAATTGTAATTACGTCTTTTCAAAATTCCGAGATAATAATCAGATTTATTTAAAATTCTTTACGTTTCGAATCGAGTTGAATTATCAGCGAGTACATTTTTGTTCATTTCCACCAGGCGAGATATTTATGAAGTGATTCATAAAAAGATATGCAAGCGGAGTTTGCATTTAGTTTCTTTTATCTCGACGTGTTCAAACTCTATTTACTCGATGCTGTGCGATAACAAAATTAATGAATTTAATATATATGTCAACATGTGTTTTCGATTTTTAACAGGGCTTTGTTAGCTTGTTTATTAACGGGGTTATAACTGGCATTTCTTTTGTTCGTGCAACAGATAAAATGAGGCACTTTTAAATTCGAACCGAATTAAAATGGAATATTTTTTCATTGTATATGACATCAAAAATGATTGTAAGGAATTCCGATTCATTGTTCAATTCTAGTTCATGCATCTTCCTTTTAATTAAGTTAATTGACTAGGAGTTCTGCTATTCATGTTTTGCAGTCGAATTTCGATCATAACTCGACAGTACTATATACTGTTAAGAGTACATAGTATCATATATATGGATAAAATATCGAATTTTTAATGGTTTAAATTACCGTTACCTGCTATTGCCAACGGGATCATACCAATCAGGGGTTTAAATACATTCACACATATATTAAACTCTAAAAAATTTGGAAATCAGTTTCGAGTGTTGTATTTGAAAGGCCTGTTAAGTTATATTAATTAAAATAACTATTCATAAAATAATTTCATAAAAAAGATTACTATTTAGTCATAAAACTCCTTACACAATTCTCACAGTGTTAGTATACTGGTGAAAAATGTAGATTAACAAAGTGTATGAGTTTGGCTTTAAAACTTCGTACATATTTTATAATGTACGCATGTATTGGCATACACACTTTCACATATCTATACACATAATTTGGAGATATATTTAACTCTAAAGTAACTTGAAAATCCGGTTTTAGTGCCGTATGGTAAATGTTAGTTTAGTTATATTAGTTAAAATAACTATTCATAAATCAATTTTATAAACTTAAATTATTAATAATTAGTCACATATTACTCCTTACACAATTCTTACAAATTCAGGATACTAGTGAAAAATGTAGATTAATAAAGTGTATGAGTTGGGCATTAAAATTTCATACACAATTTTTTAATGTACGCATATATTGGCATACACACTTTCGCGTTCTATACACATAATTTCACAGATATATTTAACTCTAAAAAACTAGGAAAGCCATTTTTAGGACAGTACCAAAAAACTCATTTTCGTTATATTAATTAAAATAACTATCAATAAAATAATTTCATAACCAAAAATTATTAATAAGTAGTCATACAATACTCCCTACACAATTCTTACAATGTCATGATAATAGTGAAAAATATAGATTAACAAAGTGTATGAGTTTGCCTTTAAAATTTCATGTATATTTTACAATGTATACAAATATTGGCATACACACTTTCACATACCTATACACATAATTTCCCACATATATTTAACTGCAAAAAACCGTGGAAATCCTGTTTTAATGAGGTATGGTAAATGTGAGTTTAGTTATATTAGTTAAAATAACTATTCGTAAAATAATTTAAAACCAAAAATAATTCATAATTAGTCATATATTACTCCTTACATAATTCTTACAGTGTTAGAATACTAGTGAAAAATATAGGTTAACTAAGTGTATGAGTTTGGTTTTAAAGTTTCATACATATTTTATAATGTATGTAAATGTTTGAATACACAATTTCACAGATATATTTAACTTTAAAGTAACTTGGAATTCCATTTTTAGTGCCATATGTGAAATGTTAGTTTAGTTATATTAGTTAAAATAACTATTCATAAAATAATTTTATAACCAAAAATTATTAATATTTAGTCATCTTCCTACACTATTCATACGATGTCAGAATGCTACTGAAAAATGTAGATTGACAAAATGCATGATTTTGGATTTAAAATTTAATACATATTTTATAACGTATACAAATATTGGCATACACACTTTCACATATCTATGCACATAATTCCTCACATATATTTAATTCCAAAACACCTTGGAAATCCGTTTTTAGTGTCATATAGCAAATGTACGTTTAGTTATATGAGTTAAAATAACTATTCCTAAAATAATTTCATAACCAAAAATTATTACTAATTAGTAAAATGTTACTTTTTACACAATTCTTACAGTTTCAGGATACTAGTGAAAAATATAGAATAACAAAGTGTATGAGTTTGGTTTTAAAGTTTCATAAATATTTTATAATGTATACAAATATGGGCATACACACTTTAACATATCTATACACATAATTTCATACATATATTTAACTACAAAAAATTGTGTAAAACCTGTTTTAGTGAGGCATGGGAAATGTGAGTTTAGTTATATTATATAAAATAACTATTCATAAAATAATTTAAAACCATAAATTATTAATAATTAGTCATACGTTATTCCTTTCAAATTCTCACAGTCTCAGGATACTAGTGAAAATATTGATTAACAATATGTAAGTGTATGGCTTTATACATATTTTATAATGAAATGTAAATATTGTCATACACACATTCACATATATATACACATAATTTGAATATATATTTAACTCTAAAGTAACTTGGAAATCCGGTTTTAGTGTCGTATGGGAAATGTTAGTTTAGTTATAATAGTTAAAAAAACTAGTCATAAAATAATTTCATAACCAAAAATTATTACTAATTATTCATACATTACTCCTTACACAATTCTTACAGTGTCAGGATACTAGTAAAAAATGTAGATTAACAAAGTTTATAAGTTTAGCTTTAAAATTTCATAATAGCTTTAAAAGTCCATTTTTTGGACAGTACGACAAAGATCAGTTTATTTATATTATTTAAAATAACAACTCATAAAATAATTTCATGACGAGAAACTATTACGATTTATTCATATATTACTTTTTACACAATCCTTACCGTGTCAGGATACTAGTGAAAAATGTAGATTAACAAAGTGTATGAGTTTGGCTTTAAAATTTCATACATATTTTATAATGTACGCATATATTGGCATACACAATTTCACATGTTTATACGCATTATTTCACACATATATTTAACTCTAAAAAAGGTTGGAAATCCATTTTTAGGACAGTACTACAAAGGTCAGTTTAATTATATTAATTAAATTAACTATTCTTAAAAAAATTTCATAATAAAAAATTATTACTAATTAGTCATATATTACTCCTTACAAAATTCTTACAGTGACATGATACTACTGAAAACTATAGATTAACAAAGTGTAGGTATGAATTTAGCTGTAAAGTTTCATACATATTTTATAATTATGTAAATATTGGCATACACACTGTCACATATCTATACACATAATTTCACAGATATATTTAGCTTTAAAGTAACTTGGAAATCCCCTTTTAGTGCTATATGGGAAATGTTAGTTTAGTTATATTACTTAAAATAACCATTCATAAATTAATTTCAAACCAAAAAATTATTAATAATTAGTCATATATTAATCCCTACATGATTTTGACAGTATCAGGATAACAGTGAAAAATGTAGATTAACAAAGTGTATGAGTTTAGCTTTAAAATTTCATACATATGTTATACTGTATGTAAAAGTTAGCATACACACTTTCACATATTTATACACAGAATTTCCCAGATATATTTAACTCAAAACTAACTTGAAAACTCGTTTTTAGTACCGTATGGGTAATGACACTTCAGTTATATTAGTTAAAATAACTATTCATAAAATAATTTCATAATCAAAAGTTATTACTAATTAGTCATATATTACTCCTTACACAATTCTTACATTGTCAGCATACTAGTGAAAAATATAGATTAACAAAGTTTATGAGTTTGGCTTTAAAGTTTCATACATATTTTATAATTATGTAAATATTGATATACACACTTTCACATATCTATACACATAATTTCACAGATATATTTAACTCTAAAGTAACTAGAAAATCCGTTTTTAGTGTCGTACGGGAAATATCAGTTTAGTTATATTTTTGAAAATAACTATTCGTAAAATAATTTTACAACCAAAAATTATTAATAATTCGTCATATATTACTCTCTACACGATTCTTTCAGTGTCAGATACTAGTGAAAAATATAGATATACAAAGTGTGTGAGTTTGGCTTTAAAGCTTCATACATTTTTTATAATTATGTAAATATTGGCATACACACTTTCACATATCTATACACATAATTTCAGAGATATATTTGACTTTAAAGTAACTTGGAAATCCATTTTTAGGGCCATATTGGCAATGTTAGTTTAATTATAATAGTTAAAAATGTATTCATAAAATAATTTCATAACCAAAAATTATTACTAATTAGTCATATATTACTGCTTACACAATTCTTACTGTCAGGATACAAGTGAAAAATATAGATTAACAAAGTGTGTAAGTTTGGCTTTAAAATTTTATACATATTTTATAATGTATGTAAATGTTGGCATATACACTTTCACATATCTATACATATAATTTCATAGATATATTTAACTCTAAAGTAACTTGGAAATCCTTTTCTATTGACTATGGGGAATGACAGCTTAGTTATATTAGTTAAAATAACTGTTCTTAAAATAATTTATAACTAAAAATTATTTATAATTTGTCATTACTAACTACACGTTTCTCAAAATGTCAGGATACTAGTGAAAATATATATTAACAAAATGTATGTGTTTGGCTTTATGAATATTTTATAATGAAATATAAATATTGTTTTAAACATTTTTATAGACCTATACATATAAATCCACATATTTAACTACAATTGCTTTTGAATATTGTTCACAAAAGCATACATTTTAGTTAGCGGTACTGAAATAATTATTCATAAAAATCTTTGCAGAACCAAATTTTTCATATCATTAGTCACAGAATATACCCCAAAACAATTGATATAACGTCAGATTTTGAGTGAGAAATGTAAATTAAGAACATTATGTAGGAGGTTGGACTTTTAATAACTGAGAAACAATTTTTCATCTGGATGAATGAACAAACGTTAAAAGTACTTCCACTACCACTGAAATTTTCAAACTATTTAAATTTGAAATGTCATTTATAAAATTTTAAAAATAACATTCACGAGATAAATTCAGATATTTCACAAAGGGTGAGACAGTAATATTTACAAAACTAACAATTATGCATCATTAATCATAGATTATTTCTTTGGGGATTGATGAAAATTGACGTGGTAGCAGAGAATTCAGAAAAATAATATGCACAAGTATAATACAACATAAAATTTGGTGAGAATTGGGAATTTATTACGATGAATAAATATCAAAATAATTCTAGAGAACAGTACATTATAATTATTTAAAATAATATATAGCTTTAATAGTTTGTTTTTATCAGTAATAATTACATACTCTAAGCTTGATATTGCAATCGTATATTATAGCTGTGTGCAATTTTGCTTTTTACTTTTCTGTTATAAATTCTTGTGAAATGACTGAGGATCAAATTTTAATGGTTTCGTAGAATGCAGATATTAGAAAAGTTTATATATATTCCGTCTCATTACATTTGTGATATTTATTCTTTTTTTAAATGTAAGTTTCTCTTTCGCCATTAAAGCAGTATTTCACATTTATGCATAGTAAATGAAATTCTCTGAATTTGAGTGTTTGGACATTTTGAATTTATGACAACTAGGATAAATTTCAATGCTAATTATACATTAATGGATTGTTTTCAGAAATCCTTCTACACTGATAGTATTTATATTTAGTGCAGTCTGGAAATAAGAATATTAAATTACTGAAAGTAGGAAAAAAGACACAATTAAAAAAGCAACAAGTAGTTAATATCTATTTTTAAAATATTAACGATTTTAATACTTCGAGAGGAAAGGCATGTAGAGTGTACCCTCGTTTTTCACTGAAAAACCGCGAAGTAGATTTTGCCCGTAGAAATTTTCGTGTATGCGGGTACAGGAATGTTTTAAATATGTAAACAGTATTTATACTTTACCCATTTAAGACAAAAATTGTAACAATATAAGTATTTACTTAAACGTGTCAGTGCTAATCCCCTATATAATAATAGCCTAAGTTGTCTGTCCGCGAATTTCTGAAGCGGTTGTACCTGGAATGGATACAGGCATCCATATTGGATTTTTCATGAGTTAGGGTTAGCAAAATTGAAATCGAGTTCGAAATCCACCCCATTCCTCCTATTCGAGCGTTTAATGCTATTATTTCAAGCCTTATCCTTCCTCTTTTTCTATACGAAATTCATTCTTGATAGGATGGCAAAGGCGGAGAGTAATATTTAAATTTCTGGACTGTTTCTACTTGAACCTTCATATACTCTAATTAGTTCGCACATTTGGTAGAATTTCCGTCCACTTGATCGTCGTATAACTCGGATTGACAGTTCTATCCCCGAAGCAGCCGGTTTCTCTTAATGTCTAATTATTTTAATATTTTCAGCTTTTTCTTTTAAATTCTTATTCTTAAAGTTGTTTATTATTTTTAAAATAAATTTTTACTATTTTTTCAATTTTTTATGACTATCATTATTTTTATTTTATTAAATTCACGTACTGTTGTACGGATGTCCCTGGCCACATAAACATTTAATGTTGTGTATCCTTAAACTTTCTTCTCATAATGTAATAATAGCCTAAGTTATCTGTCCGTCTGTCCGAATTTATGAAGCGGTTGTACCAGGAATGGATACAGGCATCCATATTCGATACTTGATGAGTTAGGGTTTGCAAAGTTCAAAGCGAATGAAGTTTATCTTTTCTTAAACTACAGATCCGATTCTGAAGTAAATTGGTATGAATAAGCTTCGTATCACAGCGAAAAATACTGTCCTCTCTAAAACGTTCGAAATCCACCCCGTCCCCTTTTCGAGCGTTTAATGCCATTATATCAAGCCCCATTTTAAGAGCAAGCTATTAAATTTATCAATTTATCACATAATAATTAAGTAAAAATAACAATTTTTTTAGCATTATGACGTCATTCCTTTAATCATCTCATTTAATCATTTCCTATTTTAAATTGTTTAAATACTTTCTACATTATTTTAATAAGTTTTTTCACTAAACTTAGATATTACATAAATAATTTTCTTTTTATTTGACTTAAATAATAGATTAAGTACATATGTGATAATTTTAATCGATTATTTTTGTTGAAAGGTAATTCTCAACCAAAAAAACAAATCATTTTTTTACCTGCCTCATAGCGTACTTAACAATTCTGCAAAATTAAAATTTTGCTGATTCCGTCATATGACGGGCTATATGCTAGTTAATAAGGTTATTACAAAACCTTACAGAGTAATAAACATTAATCACATTGCTCCATTGGTGTCGATAGAGGCGAAGAGTCTTGTGTTGGTGGCGGAAGAGAGAGGTTCTCACTGGACTCAAGAAGTTTTAGGATCACTCGGAGACTGTTCTGCTGGAGACGCTGACGGTAGTTTCAGGGGGCTTTACCTTGGAAAGAAACATGATGATGGGTAGCTGTTGTCTATGTTTTTCCTCTTTCTTCAAAATTCACATGTACAAGGATCCCCATCAACGCGACTGCTGAACTCTACAGCTCGAACCTTATTGTCTTGTGCAAATTCTTGCCATGTTGCACAATTGTTGCAGATTCTCCAGGGTAAGACCACTCTTTTCAGCTTGTTCTTCGTCTTCCTCTTCATTTTTTTTCTCCCTCGCAGACTTTGTCATCTCAAGAGCCCGTGGTATGCATTCTGAGTCAACCCATCTCTTTGTTTGGCATGCAGAGATACTTCTCTCTCGTAAATCAACATGATACAACGCTCCTTTCCGCAATGTGTCTTCCAACATGGTCGTATTTTCTAATTTTTATTTTTTGATGAATATTTTCTAAAACCCTCATTGACGCCGCAAAACATGAAGCGCGAAGTGGAGAAGAAACATTGTATAAATAATTTCCCTGGGAAACCAAAATGAATGGTGCAGGGCAAAAATAAGGGGTCATACGACTTAAATCTGCAAAAAATTCGAATTTTTAAAACAAATATGTGGAAAGAAATTCTGTTCTGATGATTTTAGAACAATCCGCTTAAAAAGTTCCAATATTGAGAACTGCTATGAATAAAAAAGTGCTATCTATTTACTGTAAATAAATTTGAACCTATAAAAATTTAACTTGATTTTTCTCAAACTGTTTTTTTATGTAATGCGCATGTCATCTCAAAAAGTTTTAAATATTTTTTCATGAACTTTTTATAGGTGGTACACAATACAGTTTTCATTCGATTCAGTTTACATTGTATATACCGGGTATATATAAAAAATATATATACTGGGTGATCCTAAAGTCAAGACGAACTTTAAAATGGAATAATTCAAAAACGAATGTAGATAAAAAGATACGATTTGCATCAAAAGGATAGAAAAGAAACCGGATTTTGTGCGTCAACGAAAACAATAGTTCTGTTGGCGACCAACAGATGGCTCTGTCTAATTCCTGATGTAGGATTATGCAAAGCAACAAACGATATAAAAAGGAGAAACTGCAGCAGATAATGGCAGTCGAAGCTTGTATGCACCGAAATGCTGCCCATAGTTGAGAAAGCCTTCTTAGTTAAACTGTATTATTAGAATTCTGAAAGTGACATTGCTGCATTACAAGCATATCGGAAGATAAAGGATATAAAAGTGTAGTAACACTTCTCACAGATGTACTAAAGAATGATGGACAGCACATTGAATGTTTACTGATTAACCATATTAATCAACTGATTATTAATTAACTTTAATTCAGTTAACTTGTAAGTTGTCAACATTTTTTCATTTGTAAATCATCCGTTGGTGCAATGAAGTACTACAACGCCATCTGTTGGTCAACAACTGAACTATTTTTTTGTTGGCACACAAAATCTGGTTACTTTTCCATCCGTTTGGTACAACTTGTATCTTTGTATTTTCATTTTTTTTTTCAAATTACTCATTTTTAAAGTTCGTCCTGATTTCCCGGGTTTGTTCTGGGTGACCTTCGTCATGCGGGACGGTGTATATATATTCATTGCAATGACAAATTGTCATGTCAAATAAAAATCACCTCGGTGTATATATATTCATTGCAATGAAAAATTT
>CM063507.1:8358427-8360927 GCA_032207245.1 Pardosa pseudoannulata | reverse complement strand
TCAGAAATCTTCCTCAGCATGCAGAAAACTCTAGTGTCTACGATATATTATAATATCATAAATATGATGAGCGAGAACAACGGTTTTCGAATTATCTGAATCAATTATTGAACCTGAAAGCTCTAATATTGTTTTTATACCATTTTTAGATTCAAATCCTTTAGAAAAATTACTCTCATGCAACCGCATGCATTCCAGAAAGTTTCCGTAGCTTCCAGAAAACTCTAGTGTCTACGATGTATTATAATATCGTAAATGTCATAAGCGAGAATTACAGATTTCGAATATTCTGAATCAATTATTGAACTTGAAAGCTCTAATATTGTTAATTATACCATTTTTAGGTTCAAATCCATTATAAAATTGGTCTCATGTAACCGCATGCAATCCAGAAAGCTTCCGCAGCTTTCAGAAAACTATAGTGTCTGCGATATATTATAATATCGTAAATGTCCTAAGCGTGAATTACTTATTTTTAATATTCTGAATCAACTGCTGAAGCTTGAAAGCTGTAATATTGATGATTATACAATATTTAGGTTCAAATCCTTTAGAAAATTAGTCTCATGCAACCGCATGCAATCCATAAAGCTTCCGCAGCTTCCATAAAACTCTACTGTCTACGATGTATTGTAATATCGTAAATGTCATAAGCGAGAATTAAAGATTTCAAACATTCAGAATCAATTATTGAAGTTGAAAGCTCTAATATTGTTCATTATACAATTTTTAAGTTCAAATCCTTTAGAAACATTAGTCTCATGCAACAGCATGAATTCCAGAAAGCTTCCGCAGCTTCCATAAAACTGTAGCGTTTACGATGTATTATAATATCGTAAATGTAATAAGCAAGAATTACGTATTTGAAGATTTTGAATCAATTACTGAAGCTTGAAAGCTCTAATATTGTTGATTATACCCTTTTTAGGTTGAAATCCTTTCGAAAATTAGTCTCATGAAACCGCAGTTTTAGTAATACCTTTGTTTAAATTACTGATATTTAAATATTTTTTCAAAGCATCCTAGTCAAAGAAAACAAATTTTACCACTCCCATTTAATAAAAAAAGTATAGCAAAATAGTACCAAAGTTATAATTTTAACTTTGATATTTTATAGTAACATATAAATGAATAATAAATAACACATAATGATAGATTAAATGCTTTTGCAGTGTCTGTTGTAATTTTCATAATGAACAATATGTTTTTTATTTTTGTTATTATGTCATTATTCATTATTAACGTACCTAGAATCTAATAATTATAAACACCTTCTGTAATTATTAAGTTAGCTGCTAGATACATAAAATTTTAAGAATCATAGATAATTAATCAATTTATGATATAAACTCAAAAGTATTTATGCTATCATTTACAGCAGTTCTACTATAATGCAGTGAATCTTACTAATTGCTGCTTAGGAAAATTAACGAAACAACAGCAAAACAAACTTTACAGATTTAAAATTGCAAGCCTCAAATAATCCTAAAAATCTACTTGCCGGATGAAATACCCTATACAGAATTAGGCAGGAAACTAACAAAACCAATAACGATTGTATTTTAAAAACGAAAGTAAGATTGGTTAGGACTGACACACCAAGAATAGATTTGAATAGCGTGATAGCTCTATGTGAATCCGGGACCCACTGCTTAAAACCAGTTCTTTACGGCTATGAACATACATGCATAGTAAAATTCTGCTGTGGTGTAGTACATTGCTGTTGTTATATCAAAGCCATTAATATCCCAAATTTACTTAATATCGTCTTTAACTATAGTAAAATGTCTCTGAACTATATTACAATATTCAAATATAGAACAAAAGACAAGGAAATATGCTAAAAATATATATAAAAAAATTAAAAAGTAAAAGAAGCACTCCACGTACTACACCTGAAAAAAAAATTGCCAAAATCCACTCATTTATTTCCTCCTAAACTACTCCAGCTTCTACTCCATAAATATAAATACACCTTAAGAGAAATTTAAATATACGAATTATTAATTATTTTTGTGATTCAAAGAAAAGTGTAGAAACTTGAAACGAAAAAGATTTTTCATTAAGTAATAATCTATGTATAGGGACTCTGTTCTCTTCTAATATTTTTTCGAATGAATATTCATTAATAATTTGAACGTTATATAACTCAAGTACTTCAATAAATAATAGGTTAAATTTTTTTCTATTTCTATGCGATACATTTGAAAAGATATGCTTTGAAATTAATTCCAAAAATATACATTTAGAAGGCTCTTAGGTTTCAATTGTACAAAAATATTAAAACTATAAACTAAAAATTTGTAAACCTAAATAATATAAAACTAAAACAAATCAGAACTATTTTCTAACAAATGATTTATGTTCTGTTTTTAACATAGTAAAAAATTAATTGTATTCCATGCATAACAGAACATTCGATCGTAGTTAGGGAGTATATTGTTCTCATGCTACTGGAGTAGCATAATCATGCATTGCATAAATTTTTAAATAATACGCC
>CM063507.1:8333427-8350927 GCA_032207245.1 Pardosa pseudoannulata | reverse complement strand
CCAAAAAGAAGGTTAAAGTTTATGATAATATATGCAAATTTCTTGTATAGAATTAATAAAAAGTTGAAAAATTATAGTTATATTGATGAAACAAAATTAAGGTCATGTAAACTTTATATTTGTGCAGAAGCATATGAAACTCTAAGAGTCATACGTGCCAAATAAAAATGTTTAAATTTTTCGCTCATAAATGCACCTTAGTGGTTTCTTCTATATAATAAAAGGAAAAAAAAATACTAAATAATATCATTATATTAATGAAATAAATTTAAGAGTGTACTGTATTGTATTTGAGATATGACACAAGCGACTTTCGAGACATAAAGACTTTAAGGATGGGAATTTGGTACAATAAATTCACCTCTCTGGCAACTTCTGACGTCATTATGATGACTTTTGACATCATTCTGATGCAAAAGTCGCATGTGATATATCACTAACAATATGGTAGAACTAAAAATTCATGTAAAATTTTTTATCTTTTCGAAGAAGCATTTTAAACTCGAAGAGTCATATGTACGAAATAGAGAAGGTTAAAGTTTATACTCATGTATGCACTTAAGTGGTTTTTTGTATAGGATTAATAAAAAAGTATAAAATTATAACTATATACTTGAGTTCATGCAACCTGTTTATGTTTTCGAAGAAGCATATTAAGCTCAAAGAAACATCCTTGCGAATTAAACATTTTTCGCTCATAAATCCAACTTAGTAGTTTCTTATATATAATTAATTTAATAAAACAGTAAATAATATCATTATATTAATGAAATAAATTTAAGTGTGTACTGTATTGCAG
Organism: Pardosa pseudoannulata; assembly: GCA_032207245.1. NCBI lineage: Eukaryota > Metazoa > Arthropoda > Arachnida > Araneae > Lycosidae > Pardosa > Pardosa pseudoannulata. The sequence goes on along the minus strand of CM063507.1, from coordinate 8,350,128 downwards.
TTGAGATATGACACAATCGACTGTCGCGTCATAATGACGTCAAAGATGGGATTTGTTTCCCTAAATTCCCCTCTCTGGCAACTTCTGATGCCATTATGATGATTTTCGACATCATTCTGATTCAAAAGTCGCATGTGACATATCGATCACAATATGGTAGCACTCTAAATTCATGTAAACTTTATCTTTTTCGAAGAAGCATATTAAACTCGAAGAGTCACATGTACCAAATAGAGAATGTTAAAGTTTATGCTCATATATGCACCGCAATGGCTTTTTCTATAGAATTAATAAAAAATATTAACATATCTAATAGTATTAATGAAATGAAATTAAGTTCATGTAATTTTTTTATCTTTTTGAAGAAGCATATTAAACTCTAAGAGCCATACGTACCAAATAGAAAAGGTTAAAATTTATACTCCTATATGCACCGCAGTGGTTTCTTCTATAGAATTAATAAAAAATATTAAAATATATAATTGTATTAATGAAATTAAATTAAGTTCATGTAAACATTTTATCTTTTTTGAAGAAGCATATTAAATTCGAAGAGTCCTATATACCAAATATAGAAGGTTAAAGTTTATGCTCATATGTGCACCGCAGTGGTTTCTTCTATATAATTAATAAAAAATATTAAAATGTATAATTTTATTGATGAAATTAAATTAAGTTCATTTAAACTTTTTATCTTTTTGAAGAAGCATATTAAACTAAGAGTCATAGGTACCAAATAGAGAAGGTTAAAGTTTATGCTCATATGTGCATCGCAGTGGTTTCTTCTATAGAATTAATAAAAAATATTAAAATGTATAATTGTATTAATGAAATGCAATTAAGTTCATGTAAACTTTTTATCTTTTCGAAGAAGCATATTAAACTCGAAGAGTCATATGTATCAAATAGAGAAGGTTAAAGCTTATGTTCATATATGCACGGCAGTAATTTTTTCTATAGAATTAATCAAAAATATTAAAATGCATAATTGTATTAATGAAATGAAATGAAGTTCATTTAAACTTTTTATATTTTTGAAGAAGCATATAAAACTCTAAGAGTCATATGCACCAAATAGAGAAGGTCAAAGTTTATGCTCACATATGCACCGCAGTGGTTTCTTCTATAGAATTAATAAAAAATATTAAAATACATAGTTATATTAATTAAATGAAATTAAGTTCTTGTAAACTTTCTATCTTTTCGAAGAACATATTTAACTGGAGTAGTCATATGTACCAAATAAAGAAGGTTAAGGCTTATATTCATATATGCACGGCAGTGTATTCTTCTATAGAATTAATCAAAAATATTAAAATGCATAATTTTATTAATGAAATGCAATCGAGTTCATGTAAACTTTTTATATTTTTGAAGAATCATATTAAACTCTATGAGTCATATGTACCAAACAGAGAAGGTTAAAGTTTATGCTCATATGCTCGCAGTAGTTTCTTCTATAGAATTAATAAAAAATATTAAAATACATATTTATATTAATTAAATCAAATTAAGTTCTTTTAAACTTTCTATCTTTTCGAAGAAGCATATTTAACTCGAGGAGTCATATGTACCAAATAGAGAAGGTTAAAGTTTAAGCTCATATACGCACCGCAGTGGTTTTTTGTATGGAATTAATAGAAAGTATCAATAATATTGCTGTATTGAAAGCAGACTTAAACTCCTGTAGACTTTGTTTAATCTTTTCAAATGTTTTACTTAACTCAAATAGTCATACGTGACAAATAAAAATTATAAAAAATACTTAGGAGTGTAGATTTGTATTGTACAGTATACCAGAAAAAATAAAAAAATTTAACTTCTTGAGAATGATGTAGTGAAGAAGAAAATAGTACAAGAAATTTTTGTTGTCTCCATGAAATATGAGGAAAATTCCCCTATCCACAATTATTATCTTCAAAACTGATACAGTGCTGAATAGAGTTAACCGCCAATTATGAAGTATCCGCTATGATTTATGACTTAATCAGAGAATAAAAAAGTAACTGCATGAGAGATTTGGGTTGTTATTTTACATGGGTAGTAAAGCTCTCGATTACCTCCGTTAGCAAATTTCCTGTATAATATACAAAATATGTTCATATTCAGGAAAAATTTTCTGGTAGACTTAAAAATTGTAAAACAAGATGAAATGGAGATAACAAAGTTCATTGTAGTAAATTTTAAATTGAATTATTGAATTTATATTAATATTTTTGCTATATACCGTCTTATCAGGTGGTCAGCAAAATATCCGTTGCCAGCGACTTTGACATCCCTGTTTTAAAAGATCTTGGTAATATTTACAAGTATAAATACGAAAACATGCTTAATGATTTCTTAAAAGAAAATTATAAATAATCTCCAAATTAATTCACTTCATTTAAAATATCAAATTAGATAAATATCTGTTAATTTTTTAGACGTATCTTAAATATTTTGATATGATAACGATGTAAAAACTATTAATTTATAATGTGTTAGAACATTTTGATGTCATTTTCCGTTATGTAGATTTTAAACTGATATTTTTACCAAGAAAGCCCAAACTAATTACTTAATTCTTGGATAGGAAAAACATAATATTATCAACTTATTTGCACATGTATTATTAACAATATGTCGTTTTTATTTGCTTACCTAAAGAAGCATATTAACTCAATGTCATTCTGAACAGTGACTTTCGGTACAACGATATTAACCTTCAAGAAATATTTCTGTTATGCCGATATGAAGAAAACATTACATAACACATTGTATGCGAGAAACGTACTAGTACGCTTTCTTACGATTGATACTTGAGCGCGGAACACGTACTAGTACGTTTCCTGACGATTGATAATTGAGCGCGAGTCACGCACTAGTACGGGTTAGTGTAACAACATGGTTTGTTTGTGGGTACAAAAATAACGGTATAGACAGGAAAACGAAGCCGAATGTTCTTGTCTACTACATAGATTCTGGACAAATTTAGACAAATAAAAACTAGTTTTTGCATCAGTCGATGCGGAACCACAGAACGGGAAGGTTGATTAAAAAATCAATTTAGATTTAAAATGAACTTTTTATTTATCCTTGCGAAAATGATATTACATATATGTATATTTATATATTATTTATATATTTGTATTTATATATATATTTGTTTATTTTTCTGTTTATATATTTGTTTATATATTTCAATATAAAATACGAAAAATTGGCTAAAAATATAGTTTTATAAGTTATAAGAATACGCATTAAAAATTCAACACTTTATTACTGTATATTGTTATATATTATATAACAATATATTATAATATATTATTATATAATATATAATAATATATATTATATTATTATATTTTTTATTGTATTTTAAATACAATAAAAAAATACAAATTTTAGTATTTTTACTGTATGGAATCAGAAAAAACAAAATACATTCCATGTTTCTATTTTATAAAGAATATCCCTATAAATGAAAGCATATGTTAACAACTTTTGAAATAGTTAACATATCGTAGGCTGTACACGTACTAGTACGTTTTCTGACGATTGATACTTGAGCGCGTGTCAAGCACTAGTACGGGTTAGTGTAACAACATGGTTTGTTTGTGGGTACAAAAATAACGGTATATACAGGAAAACGAAGCCGAATGTTCTTGTCTACTACATAGATTCTGGAAAAATTGAGACAAATAAAAACTAGTTTTTACATCAGTCGATGCGGAACCACAGAACGGGAAGGTTGATTAAAAAATCAATTTAGATTTAAAATTAAATTTTTATTTATCTTTGCGAAAATGATATTATATATATGTGTATTTATATATTATATATTATTTATATATTTGTATTTATATATATATTTGTTTATTTTTCTGTTTATATATTTGTTTATATATTTCAATATAAAATACGAAAAGTTGGCTAAAAATATAGTTTTATAAGTTATAAAAATCCGCATTAAAAATTCAACACTTTATTACTGTATATTGTTATATATTATATAACAATATATTTTAATATATTATTATATAATATGTAATAATATACATTATAGTTATTATATTTTTTATTGTATTTTAAATACAATAAAAAATACAAACTTTAGTATTTTTACTGTATGGAATTCAGGAAAAACAAAATACGTTCCATGTTTCTATTTTATAAAGAATATCCCTATAAATGAAAGCATATATTAACAACTTTTGAAATAGTAGGCGGGACACGTACTAGTACGTTTTCTGACGATTGATACTTGCGCGCGGGTCACGTTCTAGTACGGGTTAGTGTAACAACATGTTTTTGGATACAAAAATAACGGTATATACAGGAAAACGAAGCCGAATGTTTTTGTCTACTACATAGATTCTGGAAAAATTTATACAAATAAAAACTAGTTTTTACATCAGTCGATGCGGAACCACAGAACGGGAAGGTTGATTAAAAAATCAATTTAGATTTAAAATGCCCTTTTTATTTATATTTGTGAAAATAATATTACATATATGTATATTTATATATTATTTATATATTTGTATTTATATATATTTATTTATTTTTCTGTTTATATATTTGTTTATATATTTCAATATAAAATACGAAAAGTTGGCTAAAAATATAGTTCTATATGTTATAAAAAGCCGTATTAAAAATTCAACACTTTATTACTGTATATTGTTATATATTATATAACAATATATTTTAATATATTATTATATAATATGTAATAATATACATTATAGTTATTATATTTTTTATTGTATTTTAAATATAAAAAAAATACAAATTTTAGTATTTTTACTGTATGGAATTCAGGAAAAACAAAATACATTCCATGTTTCTAATTTATAAAGAATATCCCTATAAATGAAAGCCTATACTAACAACTTTTGAAATAGTTAACATATCGTAGGCGGTACACGTACTAGTACGTTTTCTGACGATTGATACTTGCGCGCGGGTCACGTTCTAGTACGGGTTAGTGTAACAACATGTTTTTGGATACAAACATAACGGTATATACAGGAAAACGAAGCCGAATGTTTTTGTCTACTACATAGATTCTGGACAAATTTATACAAATAAAAACTAGTTTTTACATCAGTCGATGCGGAACCACACAACGAGAAGGTTGATTAAAAAATCAATTTAGATTTAAAATTAACTTTTTGTTTGTCTTTGTGAAAATGATATATATATATATGTGTATTTATATATTATTTATATATTTGTATTTATATATATATTTGTTTATTTCTCTGTTTATATATTTGTTTATATATTTCAATATAAAATACGAAATGTTGGCTAAATATATAGTTCTATAAGTTATAAAAAACCGCATTAAAAATTCAACACTTTATTACTGTATATTGTTATATATTATATAACAATATATTATAATATATTATTATATAATATATATAATAATATACATTATATGTATTATATTTTTATTCTATTTTAAATATAGTAAAAAAATACAAATTTTAGTATTTTTACTATATGGAATTCAGGAAAAACAAAATACATTCCATGTTTCTATTTTATAAAGAATATCCCTATAAATGAAAGCCTATACTAACAACTTTTGAAATAGTTAACATATCGTAGGCGGTACACGTACTAGTACGTTTTCTGACGATTGATACTTGCGCGCGGGTCACGTTCTAGTACGGGTTAGTGTAACAACATGTTTTTGGATACAAACATAACGGTATATATACAGGAAAACGAAGCCGAATGTTTTTGTCTACTACATAGATTCTGGACAAATTTATACAAATAAAAACTAATTTTACATCATTCGATGCGGAACCACAGAACAGGAAGTTTGATTAAAAAATCAATTTAGATTTAAAATTTTTATTTATCTTTGCGAAAATGATATTATATATATGTATATTTACATATTATTTATATATTTGTATTTATATATATATTTGTTTATTTTTCTGTTTATATATTTGTTTATATATTTCAATATAAAATACGAAAAATTGGCTAAAAATATAGTTTTATAAGTTATAAGAATACGCATTAAAAATTCAACACTTTATTACTGTATGTTGTTATATATTATATAACAATATATTATAATATATTATTATATAAAATATAATAATATATTATATTTATTATATTTTTTATTGTATTTTAAATACAAAAAAAAATAAAAATTTTAGTATTTTTACTGTATGGAATTCAGGAAAAACAAAATACGTTCCATGTTTCTATTTTATAAAGAATATCCCTATAAATGAAAGCATATATTAACAACTTTTGAAATAGTTAACATATCGTAGGCGGTACACGTACTAGTACGTTTTCTGACAATTGATACTTGAGCGCGGGTCACGTTCTAGTACGGGTTAGTGTAACAACATGTTTTTGGATACAAAAATAACGGTATATACAGGAAAACGAAGCCGAATGTTTTTGTCTACTACATAGATTCTGGACAAATTTATACAAATAAAAACTAGTTTTTACATCAGTCGATGCGGAACCACAGAACGAGAAGGTTGATTAAAAAATCAATTTAGATTTAAAATTAACTTTTTGTTTGTCTTTGTGAAAATGATATTATATATATATATATGTGTATTTATATATTATTTATATATTTGTAATTATATATATATTTGTTTATTTGTCTGTTTATATATTTGTTTATATATTTCAATATAAAATACGAAAAGTTGGCTAAAAATATAGTTTTATAAGTTATAAAAAACCGCATTAAAAATTCAACACTTTATTGCTGTATATTGTTATATATTATATAACAATATATTATAATATATTATTATATAATATATAATAATATACATTATATTTATTATATTTTTATTGTATTTTAAATATAATAAAAAAATACAAACTTTAGTATTTTTACTGTATGGAATTCAGGAAAAACAAAATACGTTCCATGTTTCTATTTTATAAAGAATATCCCTACAAATGAAGACATATATTAACAACTTTTGAAACAGTTAACATATCGTATGCGGGACACGTACTAGTTCGTTTTCTGACGATTGATACTTGCGCAGGTCACGCAGTAGTACGGGTTAGTGTAACAATATGGTTTGTTTGTGGGTACAAAAAAAAACGGTATATACAGGAAAACGAAGCCGAATGTTCTTGTCTACTACATAGATTCTGGAAACATTTAGACAAATAAAAACTAGTTTTTACATTATTTTTAAGACTGCTCTTTTCATTTTTTTTGTAATGTAAAAATGTTTATATATAACATAATTTAAAAAAATTAAATCTATATACTACTATTTCTATTTGACTTTTCATAGTTAAGACACTATTATAAATTTATCCACTAAAATATATTTTCTTTTGTTTACAAAAATCTTATAGTTGTTATTTATATATTTCTATTTATACATTTGTTTATATATAGTGTAACAACATGGTTTCTTTGTGGGTACAAAAATAACGGTATATACAGGAAAACAAAGCCAAAAGTTCTTGTCTGCTATATAGATACTGGAAACATTTAGACAAATAAAAACTAGTTTTTACATTATTCGTTTTATGATTGCTCTTTTCATTTTTTTGTAATGTAATAATGTTTATATATAACATAATTCGAAAAAATTAAAACTATATACTACTATTTCTATTTGATTTTTCATATTTAGGATACTATTATAAATTTATCCGCTAAAAAAATAATTATTTTGTTTACTAAAATCTTATAGTTGTTACTTATATATTTCTATTTATACCTTTATTTATATATTTCAATATAAAATACGAAAAGTTGGTTAAAAAATTAAATAATTTTCGATCTATTGAGATTTAACTGAATAACTAAATTGACTCACAAAACGCTCCCGGTACGATTCCGGTACAATACTGCGAAATGTACCCGCACACAATGTGATAATTACATTAATGGTATCATATGTTTACCACTTACAAATAAACGACAAGGAACAAAATAATTTTTTTTACAATAATATTTTAGTGTATTTTGAAAAATAGTATTAAAATAAATTTATTTGACATGAAAATTTACATAAATATGTTAGAAATGGATTTTTACTTAGAGAAATAACCTAAACAACTTGAAATAAATAATATCTTTAAGTGTTTTCAAAAAAGATTAATACATGAAGACTGATTAATGTTTTTAGTAATCTAATTAATGTTAAATTTCGTCTATATGTCATAGAAAAAATCTTACTCGGTGACTAAAAGCTTCCTCTAAATTTCCTTCATTAAAAGTTTTGTAAATTAAGTGACTAAAAGCTTATCAATTAGATTGCTGAAAGTTTTATAAGTTAGTTAATATTCCTGTAACATGCAATCTATAAAACATTATTTTTTATTCACTTACAATATACCTCTGAATTTATAGCTAAAAAAATTAAATTACCTATATTTGAATATGTGATATTAAACATAATATTTAACTTTTAATGACTTGAAGACTCATGCGTGTTTGGTTGACCTTTTTTATCATGTGATCACCATAGAGTCTGTCTTCTTTACCCCCTATGTGAAGACAAGACAAATCGATATTAAGACTTCGATAGTAAATTTAATCGATAGTAAATTTAAGACTAAATATTGGGATTAAATACTGATTTCATCTCGCTATTAAGAAAGTTTCTTTTGTATCCCCGGCTAGGGAAATCAGTAAATAGTGATAATTCTTGTTCATTTATGCACTGCAATAAATAAACTATTCAGCTTCAAAATTATATTTTAAAATAAGAATTAAGGTAAATTATTTTTCCTTTTAAAATATTTAACACACTGTGTGCGGGTACAGTTTGCAACGGAATTGTACCGGGAGCGGGCGTTTTGAGCGTCCATTTAGTAATTCAATTACATCTCAGTAGATCGAATATTATTTAATTTTTGAACCAAATTTTCGTATTTTATATTGAAATATATAAACAAATATAGAAATATATAAATAAGCAATCATAAGATTTTTGTAAACAAAAAATATTTTTAGGGGATAAATTTATAATAGTATCGTAAATATGAAAAATCAAATAGATATAGTAGTATATAATTTTAATATTTTCCATTATGTAGTTCTGCATCGACTGATGTAAAATCTAGTTTTTATCTACCTAAATGTTTCCAGAATCTTTGTAGTAGACAAGAACATTCGGCTTCGTTTTCCTGTATATACCTTTATTTTTGTACCCAAAAACAAAACATCTTGTGGCACTAAGCCGTACTTCGTGACCCGTGCTGACGTATCAATCGTCAGAAAACGTACTAGTAAGTGTCCCGCATACAATATGTTAATATAGTTCTTAAGGTGTTATGAAGAAAATTATAACATTTAAACATATGGAATGAAAGTGATATGGTTGTTTCATCCATACACACAGATCTAATGTGCTCAATATAGTCTCTATTTTAGATGCTTTAAACTTATTTTTTAAACCAAGTATGAAGGTAAAATATTTTGACCTTTAAAGATATTCCTTACGGTTCTTAGGCCGTTGTGAAAGGATTTAAAATATTTAAACAATGTGTAATGCATATAGTTTTATCATCCCTACACATTGATATGCGTGTGACCGATATAATTTCTATTCTAGTGATCTCAAATTTAGAATTCTAACCAAGACAGTAGGTCAAATATTTTGACCTTTATAAAATTTCATATCCTTTTTAATTCGTTTTGTAAGAAATTGAAATATTTGAACATATATGTACTTAATATTTTTAAAGTTTTTTGGGATAAGTATGAAGGTCAACCTTTTTGACCTTTAATACACTTCTTTTATACACTTCTTAAGCCGTTATTAAACAATTTAAAATACTTAAACAATGTGGAACGGATGTGATATGGTGTTATCATCCATACACAGGATATACACTTGCCGAATATACATTCTATTATACTAGTTTCAATCTTAAAATTCTAATCAAGATAATGGGTCAACTATTTTTACCTTTAACAAATTTCATACAATTCTTAAGCCGTTACGAAAGACCTTAGAATATTTAAACAATGTGTAACGCATATGGTATGGTTTTATCATCCATACACATTGATATCAGTATGCTTGATATACTTTCTATTGTAGTGATCTCAAATTTAGAATTGTAACCAAGACAGTAGGTCAAATATTTTGACCTTTAAAAAAATTCATATCATTCATAAGTCGTTATGCAAGAAACTAAAATATATGTACACATATGTATACTTTTTATTGTAGTAGTTTCAAATTTAGATTTTGAACCAAGTATGAAGGTCAACTATTTTGACCTTTAAATATATTTCATACACTTTTTAAGCCGTTGTGAAAGTATCAAAAATATTCAAGAAATGTGGAACGCAAGTGATATGGTTTTATCATCCATACACATGGATATACACTTGCCGAATATACATTTTATTACATTGGTTTCAATCTTAGAATTCTAATCAAGATATCAGGTCAACTATTTTTACCTTTAACAAATTTCATACTCTTCTTAAATCGTTATGACAGAATTTAAAATATTTAAACAATGTGAAACTCATATTATATGGTTTTATCATCCCTACACATTGATATGCGTGTGACCGATATACTTTGTATTCTAGTGTTCTCAAATTTAGAATTGTAACCAAGATAGCAGGTCAAATATTTTGACCTTTAAAAAATTATTTCCTTCGTAAGCTGTTATGAAAACGAATTAAAATATTTGTACATATATGTGCTTTTTAATTTAAGTAGTTTCAAACTTAGATTTTGAACCAAGTATGAAGGTAAATTATTTTGACCTTTAAAGATATTTTATACACTTCTTCAGCCGTTATGAAAGAATCAAAAATATTCAAAAAATGGAAAACGCAAGTGATATGGTTTTATCATCCATATACTTGCCGAATATACATTTTATTACAGTGGTTTCAATCTTAGAATTTTAATCAAGATATCAAGTCAACTATTTTTACTTTTAATAAATTTCATACTCTTCTTAAGCCGTTATGAAAAAATAATATAATTATATAATGTATAAATACATGTGGTAGGACTCGAAAGTGTGTCTGTGTCAATTTATTTGTCTCCTCGTGTCCGTTTACTGGTCTCCAGACTCGTTTCTTAACCGATTGCAGCGATTTTTGCGGATCGCCGCTCGGACGAAGGTCTTTCTTTAAGAAATTACGGTGACTCCGCTGGTAGGCAAAACGGCGACTTCCTGCAGAGGAGTCTCGTGCAGCGCGGTTACCAAGTCGGAAAAAAAATTAAAAATAAAGCCCTATCTCCAGTAGTTGAGGAAGTCGGGACACCTTTTTTAGAGAAGGACAGGTCTATCATTCTTGGGTTTTATCATTCATATGCACGGATATACTAGGGTCTAAGATACTTTCTATTACAGTGGTTTCAAAATTAGAATCGTGATCAAGTATTATAGTCAACTATATTGGCCTTTACAATATTTCATATACATTTTAAACCTTTAAGTTAAACTATTTAAAAAATGGAGAAGGCATGGATTATGTATTTATCATTCATAGGCAAGGATAAACGAGTGTTAAATATATTTTCTATTGTAGTGATATGAAGTTTTTAGATTTAGATTTATGACGTTTTTTAGATTTTGAAAAAAACTTTTAAGGTCAACTATTTCTACCTTTATAATATTATTTAAACTTCTTAAGGTATCCGTCTATTTTGGAGAACATTTTTTTTAAACGTAGAAACTTGTTCCATGTTTTTACATTTTTAGATTTATTTTTTATGTTATCACAGAGAATTGCAGAAAAAATTATTCCTGAGAAGTTTTTATAAAATTTCTAATAAATGAAGAAAATTTAGTAAAAAAAATCGGTTTTTTCAAAAGGTGTAATTTTTTAATAAATTAAATTATTTCAATATTTTTTGATGCAACACATTTCTTATACACTGGAATAGTGAATCACCAAAAATCTTTGCTTAATTTACATTTGGTAAAAAAATGTTGGTCCTTCAAAATCATACACATTGAATTTTTAACGAATTTTCATTACCTTTATATCTAACTATGAGTGTAACATCATTAAAAATTATCGAAATTTAAAGCTTTTAGGTCATTCACTAGTAAATACTATCAAAAGCATCCATAATAATTTTCAACAAAATATTTTAAGAACTTTTTGAGAAATCACATTTCAAGTTTCAACATTTTATTAAATATACCGTTCTGAGAAAAACGCATTTGAATTAAAATACATGTTTAAAATTTTCCACACTTTCTAACTTTCTATTTGCCAGTTGCTAATTATTAAAAATACTAGAAAAATGCTTAAACAAATCTTCATGAAAATTTATGTTTTATCCAAAAAATGCTCTTTTGAAGGTTTTAAATTCACAACTTCCAGTTCCGAAGTCGCTACTTCCGGTTTGTTTCGACAGCTCTCACTGATGTTTAAACAGCTGTCACTTTTCTTTAAAATGCCATAAAGACAAAACAAAAACATATTTAGAAGTCAAAAAGCTGAATATTTACAACAGAGAAATAAAAAATTATTTTTGGCAAAAAATGAAGTCTTTAACGTAGATGGATACCTTAAGCTATAAGGCAAGATAATTTAAATTTTAAACGATGAGAAAGGCATGTTGTATTATTTTAAAATTAAATGCACTTACAAGGAACATGTATTTCTTGTAAACAAGTTTTTTGTAGTTTTAATTTAGATAAATATACATAAAAAAACTTATTCATAAATCTGCAGTTAAAGATAGGCTCAAAACACTCCACGAAAAATTCTTGTCTTAAAAAATATCATAATACTGCATTAAAATTGTTGGCTATAATTACCAAAAAAAAAAAGAAAGAAACAAGATAAAATTATGTCATACCTTTTTTGTAATACCTCTTAGTTTATCGTAGCGGACGAATTATTAACAAAATTATACATTTTCTTATTTTCGTTAAAATTTCGTAAAAAATGTTTCATCTAATGAAAGATGGAAAAAAATTCTTAGTTCTTACCTAAAAAATATGATTGGATCAATAAAAATTTTCTCTCAGATATTTATATTCTATGTTTATACATATTCTGGAGTTATGTACTAGGTGATATATAGCTTGTAAAATTACAAAAAAGGGCAGAATTTTTTTTAAGATAAAAGAGAATTGTTTTTCTTTATTATAAATTCTTAAGGATAATGTTGTTAGAAATATTTAAAAAACGTGATTTATTTTTTAAGTTAATTATTTTGCAACAGGATTTTTTCCGAAGAATGCATAGCTCTTTTTTTGTGTAAATATTTGGTACTAATAAAAGGAAGAACGGAATTCTGTTTACGTAAATTAGAAAATATGCGTTTACTAAAAATTGTGTACAAGATTTGTTTGTGTATAAAGCGTAATTTGTTTTAATAAAAAAAAGTGAAAATTATTTAAGACAAAACATGTATGAGGAATGTTTTTTACTGCTCACTGTAATCATATAATTTATGTAAGAATCAAAATTTTTTAAAAGAACAAAATAAAATTTTAAATATTTTACATAATATACATGTAGGTAAAAACTTTGTGTTATAACATAGCATAATATGCTAAGGCAACGTAAGGCAAAAATGAAAATGAAATGTTTAATAACTTACTCAGTATTAAAGAAGATAAAATCATTGTATTGGGACATAGAATAAAATTTAAAAGCAACGCAAGCAAAAAAATGAAATGTAAAATATCTTACTCAGTTTATGAGAAGCTATTACCTTTTATTGGAACATACCATAACATGCAAAGATAACGTTAGTAAAAGAAGAAAATGATATGTTAAACTCAGCTCACGAGAAGGTTTTAACTTTGTATTGAAACATAGCAAAACGTACAAAGGCTTATGTAAATGACGAAGAGATAGCAAGAGAAAGTCTGCACACGACTGTTTTGTACCTTCAAATGAGCACCATTATCAATGAGATACTCCTCAGGTCTTCTAAATACAAACTAAGATAAACCAGATAGTAAACGGTTTATATAGCCACGGCGCCGAAATCCAAGAACACAAACGAAATACACAAGGAAAAGAGTGAATTTGTTCATGAAATTTATCTCACTTGGTTATATAAACTGTTGATACCCTGTCTCTCTACTCAGTCTGCATTGAAGAGCCATTGATAGCAAGAGAAAGTCTGCACACGACTAATACTTCAAGAGAGTCTTTATCAATGAGAGACCAGACAGTACTTTAAAATCCATACTAAAAAAAACCAGGAAGTAAATGTTTATATAGCCACGTGAGCCAAAATCCAAGATTCTACAACATAAGCTAACGCACACATAAGAAATTAGTGCTTTTGTTTTTGGTATTCGGCTTACTTGACTATATAATCTGTTGATACTATGTCTCTCCGTTCAGTCTGCATTGAAAAGCCATTGAGTGTTATCGCATTGAGAACGTTGCTCGCTCAAAGGAATGAAACAGTTATGCTCTCCATTCTTACTGTATATCTGCCTTACTTATGTTGGATTTAATTGTTATGCTACCTTTCCAAGTATTTCGTCCTCTTTATTTCATTCCTATTGTATTTCTTTCATACATCAATTCTAGTAGCACTAATTATTAAATTTGAAAGCCATATTTCTCGGTTTAAACTCACTTTCCTATTGTTCTTGCATTCTGATTGCAACTGAAATGCTACTCTGCATCATAAAGATAATCTAATCGAACATAGATATCTTATCTAACTTACTCATACATCGTAACAATACATTATTTTCTTTCAAAATGAATTGGAAGAAGTAATATATAAGAAAAATTTATAAAGTCAATTCCTACTTAGGTCAACAAAGAGAAATTTTTATTTATTTACTTTTTATTATATAACTAAAATTAATATATATATATATATATATATATGTGTGTATATGTTTATATATATATATATATATATATATATATATATATATATATATATATATATATATATATATATGTGTGTGTGTGTGTGTGTGTGTGTGTGTGTAATCCAGCCAAATAATAATTGCCGGTCTGGTAACAATAATTATGTAGACTCTATTGTTTTTACTTGACAGGGCTACTGGCCCTCGAGAAAAGAATAATTAGCTAGCAGTAATAAAGATGCAGTGGGGCCATTGAAAGAAACCGGCACAAGTCTAATTAAAACTTTATTTTAGAGCTTCTAAAACGGACACCTTTACTAGTCAACAACAGACAAAGAAAATACATAAAAATCACTCTGCTTGAACAGAGGTACACCCAAGAGCGAAGACAGACAGAATTTCCCCAAGGGACAAGAAATTTACTCAGCAAATTTAAGTGTTAAAATCAGAAAATCCGGAACCATAAGCCGGCGACAGCTGTCAAACAGCTGTTGAATAGACAGAACATTTTACATTTATATTATAGAAAGCTTTGGAAAATGTAGCAAAAGAATTTTAAGCAGAGGATGATAATTTGATTAAGACATTCAGAGGCTGAAAATAAGATTTTAAGGAATTAGAATGGGAGAGAGGTTTTTTTTAATTAAATATTAAAGTTAAATAATTTTGATGTATTACATATACATATGACAGACTCTCAATATTAAATAGCAAAATAAAAAGCTAATTTCCTAACAATTTTCCATTTTCTTTACTATATATTGTTTTGAACTATTATTTCTGTTTGTTTCTATTTATTAGCTTTCAATTTTTTTTCGTTACTAATTTATGAAGCTGATGGTGGTCTCCTTTTATCCATATCTTATAATGCTTCATTATTGCAAGTTAACTTTCCAGTAAGTTTTCCAGCAGTCCAGATCTTCAATTAATAGTCCATCCAAGGATTGCATACGACTCAAAGCGACATATGCTTGACCTGCTACGAAGAGTTTTCGTTCTAGATATATTACTACATAATCTACAGTGCTACCTGACATCCTATATGCTATTGATGCCTATGATAGTGTTAATGGTGGCAATTTTCGTTCAGCAGTACCGCAGCTGCGTTTGGTGGAGAATTACGCTGATATTGGCTCGATTCTGGGAACAACATTATCCCCAAAGTTTCACCGTGACTGATGGAAACTAAATGCAATAAATTAATATCTGTAAAACTGTACTAACCTCAAGTGTCGTCCACTACAAGTTTGAAAAATGTATTTTAACTTGAGTGGATGAATAAAAAGTATTTTATTAACGATTGAAAATTTGAACAAGATGTATAAATATATATATAGGGAGAGCTTGAACTAATAGTAGAAACTTAAATAAAATAAACACAATATTACGTACAGCATCACATCAAAAATAAGGTTTGTACACAATCTTTATTTTCACCACCTCAGTCTTTTCGGTATCCCGATGATCTCAGATAACTGATGACTTGGGTGAATTAATAAAACGAGATAAAAACCCTAAGGAAAGGAAAACTGTATAAAAATTTAAATTTCTAAATTTCAAAAAATTAAATTTATAAATTCAAAGTGCCACAAAGGAAATTTTATTTTATTTTAAATAGTTTTGGAAGTTAATATCTGTAACCTTTACGAAGATTAATTTCGACTAAGGACTTTCATATATTCACTATAAATAGAAAACATTTCCTGCTTTCGAGGAGTCAAAATAGTGGTCCACTACTTAATATGCGAAGTTCTAACAATTAATTTTTTTTTAATTTTTCGAAAATTGGAATTTTAATTTGATAATGCAATAACAATTTTTACAATTTCTTGCAAATGGAAGTGTATGTCATTGAACAACTGTTGTGGGAAACAATCGTGTCAAGGAATTTAC